>JASVER010000004.1:22331631-22350615 GCA_030449065.1 Oceanodroma leucorhoa | reverse complement strand
GATATGATCCAAAGTACTTCAGACACTGGGCAATAGTATGCACTCTGTTTTAGTGTCATTCAGAACTTGTAACAAGAAAGTCAGGGAATGTCAAGGGAAAGCTATGGAAAGCAGCAGGAAGGAGTTGATAAGATGGTGGCTATTTAAAAAAAAATATATAGCAAGTTCTCTTAAATTCTTAGCATCTCTTACTACTATTACAGTTATTTAAAAGTGTTGCTCATAATCATCAACAACTGTAGCCATCTTTTCTGCCAAATGGTTTAAAATAATTATGTAGCAGCTTAAATAGTTAAAATTTTTTTTAAAGTAACCAGCAGTGCCTTTTTCAGGCACAGCCTGTATCTACAACAAAGAGAATACTATGAAGGGGAACTTATTCTAAGACAGGATTTTTATCATGTTGGGACATTTCTTACTAGCATTATTTAAAAGCTTTTTAAAAAACTGCTCTCTCACACCTTTGTTCTCTCTGTGCCAGGAAATGTTGTTACATATTTAATACCATATTTTAAATGTTTCATATGTTTATGACATGAAATACATGTACAATATAATCAAGGCTCTTCAAATTCTCCTGCACCTATATCACTCCACATAGCAGTCTGCGAGTTTGTGTGAGGAAATTCTTCTGACCACAAATGCTGTAAATTGAGAAATACATTTTAAAACTATTTTTTTTATAGTTTTCATTTCTTTCCATTACAAGACAAAGTCACACTGTGGGTCTGCTGGGAAGAATACTGCTTCTTTTACTCTCTCTCTTAAATTTACTTTGTTTATTCTGAAGGTTTTGGACATAACTCTTAGTGGGTCTGCGTGAATTTGAGGAAACTATTAAAAAGGGACATAGTGAGGTTTGCTCATCATCATAAACTGGATCAATACCATTGTTTATTTCTCAAATAAACCACCAGATAACACCAATGGTGGTAACTTCACACCACTGAGACCAGACCCAAACAAGAGCTCRTAACTGAAACTGAAAGGCTCCTCATCTCTCACCAGTAAACATTTTCTAATTTTATTTTTATGGATGTGTCATGCCCATCTAGATACAGAATCCTTGGGAATTTGGTTCCTGCAGGTAATACAGATTAGAATTTTCTTTCATCTCAAGTTTTTTGGGCATGGGTGAGAGCAAAGCAAAGATGGTTTTTGTAGCAATTAATTTGTTATTGTAGTTTGTATGTGGTAGTGGGGATGAAAAGAAAATTACCTGATGGAACACTTGATTTGCTTTATGACTTTTAAATTAAAACACTGCAGGTAGTCTTCCTTCATAAGGATTGATCTGTCCAAAGGTAATTTTTTTGGTTGGTTTGTTGGTTAGGGTTTTTTGTTTGGGTTTGTTGGGATTTTCTGTTTTGGTTTTTTTTTCGGTGAGAGTTTTCAGTAAGAAAATAATGCTTTTCTCTTTCGTTCTAACATTTCTCTAGATCATTCATGGGATATTCTAGAGTGCAAATTACTGATCACCAGCATTACATGGGTCTCCTGACGTATGCTGGTGATGGCTCATCAACTGTTCCCCACGCTAAATAAGTGAATCATGGAACTTAAAACTCTCAGTCCTGATATAAGACAAAGTGGCTTTGAGCAAAAAGTGAAATATTTACTGGGATTTGTAGAGTAGAGARAGGAAAAAATTAAGTTTTTAACAGTTTTTTTTTGGTCTGTTTTTTTTTCATTAGATGATGCYGTGATGCTGTAATTACTAATATTTCAACTTGTGGTTTTCACCATAGCAGCAGGGACAGATTCTTTTAAGTCTTCATAAAACGGCGTAGTGTAGTTTGCAATACTGAACACTAACTAACACTTCTCATAAGTGTCAATGTACTGTATGGTGTAATATAAAGACTGTAATGTTTCAGTTTCCATCCTGTTCTCTTTCTGTTGGTGCTTGTTTACTTTGGATTCATCATATAAATATTTGTGTGCATACTGGTTTATTGTGTTGCTCTAAACACATGTGAATCTAATTACCAATGTGTTTAATTTGAATTTAGTGTTACATGGTTTTTAATCATGCTCCAAGTCACTTTTAATGGTTACAAGAAAAGTATTTCTGGAACACATACTTCTCAGACTATAAGGATGCACTGTTCCCAGCAATAGTTGAGATTATTTAATTTATTAGCAAATTAATGTTGTGCAAATACTTTTGGATGGGATCCCAATGTTAATTAACAGAAAGAAAAGTCAAGAGGTTAAAAATTAAACTTGGATTCTATTAGGTTTTGTGGGTTTTTTAATACATCTTAGCAAGTCATACATATTCCCCTCCCCAAAAGCACACCCCAAGTATGTATATAGCATCCTTTATTTTTATACTGAAAATTATATTTTGTGTATATTGATTTCTTAGTACTAGTCTTGCAGTAACAGTGTTTTGGTTTCTTTTCCAAAAACTTATAACGGCTGGAAAAGTGCCAGTGTAGGATTTATAGAAATGCAATGACTTCTGTCCTTTGGTGCAGCAGAGATAATGATAGTAAAATTTTCCCACAGTAGCTTTTCAGTCTACTTTGCATTTGCTGTTGAAGGACTGCTTACAGGGATGAAGAATTGGTTGAATCATCTAACCTACACATTTTTTTGATATCTTCACTAGATTTCAGGTAAGATATAAAATATTTTGGTGCTTACAGCAATGTGAAYTCTTGAACTAATATTTTTATCCAGGGCAACAAAAATTAAGTGCTACGCAATTACAACCACCATTGATTTAAGTGGTGCTGAAAGAAGGTAGTACATGTGAAAAAATAAGCCACTTAGGTAAGCAAATAGAGCTTCAGGTGCAAGATACATTCTGATTAATTTAATGTTTTGTGCTTTTTGTAGTTTGGACTGAAACAGATATTGAACGATCAACTATATGTATAAAATTACTAAGTATTTTGCTTCCACGTCAGAGTCAGAAAGAGACATGGGAAGCTACTTTTTTCCACTAAAATAATTCTTAATTTGTTAAACCATTCTCATTTCCTGATCAGTTGAAGGAAACTTCCTAAAACAGTGGGAATGTGTGAGCCAGTGAACCGAAGAAGAAAAAAGAAAAAAAAAAAAAAATTAATATCTGGAATAATTGGAATAATATCTGGAATAATATCTGGAATAATATCAGCTAGTAGCACATGTAAAACTAATTCTGGTTTGTGATGTTTCCAGTTTCTTACATGTGATTCCATTGGTATGCCACTTCCATCACTGTGCTCTTATGTACTGTGATTCAACATTGTTATCATTCAGTGTTTCATTGTTGTTGTGAGGAATTTATTTAGCTGTTCATGCTGCTGTCTGATTTTCTGTGTTTCCTTTCAAGTGATTCCTTCCCTTTTCTTACATGAGGTGGATTTGCAAGTCATCCTTTACCTGTGTAGGCTACAACTTGGCTGAAAGGCTTGATGTTGACATCTTGTTTTTTTCCTATGTCAACTTCCTCTTGATTCTGCTGGAGCAATATCTGAGAGCCCAGGTTACATTTGAATGTGTAAAGAGGTAGATATGTATTCCACAAACAGGATG
This sequence comes from Oceanodroma leucorhoa, assembly GCA_030449065.1. Lineage (NCBI taxonomy): Eukaryota > Metazoa > Chordata > Aves > Procellariiformes > Oceanodroma > Oceanodroma leucorhoa. The sequence continues at coordinate 22,347,084 of JASVER010000004.1, read as the reverse complement.
TGTTAGACATTCTTCTAAGATCTTCATACTATACATTGTTTTTATGCTAATTTTTACAGTTTGTGATTTTATATGCTTGTAATTTTGAAAAATATTACAATCACTGACTTTCATAGAAGCCTCGGAACAGTTGCTCTGTGCTGGTTTCCTGTCTGTGACAGTGGCCGGTAGCAAACACTTCACAAGTAAAAGAGAAATAGTGAGTATGGAGTGATACCTTTCTAGTTCCAGCAGTTACTCCCCTGGGGACCTCCTGGGTCAGTCTTTGCCTCCTACCCAGAGTGTTTATAGTTCTGGACAGACCCTTTTTCCATGAATCAGTACTTTTTTAGCCCATTTACTACCTCTGCCTTCAAAATATTCTGAGGCAGTGATTTCTGCCTTTTAATGACACACTGCATCAAAAATATTTCATTTTCTTTGCTTTAAATCTCATTTCTCCTAGTTGTCATCAGCTGTTTTCTCATTCTTTTAGTATGAGAGTTAATTGCTCCCTATATGCTTTCTCCAAACAGTTCATGATTTTATAGGCCTTTCTCATATTTTACCTCAGATCTCTATTTTCCCAAATTAAGTTTACTTATATAAAGGCTGTTCCTTGATTTTGAGAGTTCTTATCTCTCTCTCTCCTCTTTCTATTTCTAYCTTCACCGTTACAAGGTTAAATTATAAATATTCTGCAATCAATAAGAAGCAAAGGAATTCAGCTGTAGTTTTTATAAAGAAGTTGTCATGATGCTTTTGGAGTTTTCTGTTATGGAAAGTTTCTCTCTGATTCTAATGTTATTTCTAGCTTAAAAACCCCCTATATCCTTCTTTACTGGACTGCCTCTGGCCACTACCACATTATCTCTACGCAGACTGCTAGTCAGGCATCAAACTCCCTCCAAGACACCTGTGCATGCAGAGCACCTCTGAAGTATTTTCTTTGTAGGTGATCTCATTCCGATTTTGTTTACCTCTACTCTTCAGGATACGCTGTAAGCTAAACCAAAAGAARAAAAAAAAAGAGTACAACAGTTCTGATTCTTTTTTCAGCATGTGTGGATCTTGAACTGAGGATAAGTAGTGTTATACTGAAGCTTTTCTTCTGTGAAACAAGTATTAGTGACAACTTTGAAAATATTGTTGGTCAACAATGTTTTTTACATTTGATGTTATGGATATACAACTTTTTGCTTGTGAGTTTGATGCAGAACTTGGTATGTAAGGGAAAAGAGCTGTATTTAATTGTCTAAGATTTATTGAAAGCTGTGATTTACAGCATCTGAACATCTGGCCTAAAACGTGGTTTTGGGGGTTTCTGTACATAAAAGACAAATAGATGATAATACAACTTAATTTTTTTTTCCTCCCTTAATTGTCATAAATATTAATTTTAGATGCATTCACTCTGATGTACTTTTGCATTATTATTGAGATAAAATGTCATGTGATACATTTTTTTTTTAATTTTTCCATGTCAGAAGCACTAGTGAGAACAGTGTTTTCCCTACACTATTTAAAAAACTACTAATACTTTTTAAAAAAAAAATACTTAAAATATGTAACTTTTAAATGGTAGAACAGGATGAAGTATTTTTACAGAGCTGTTCAGAAGCAAGAGTGGCTGTTTGTAATTGTTCACACCAAGGCATTTGGCCTYGCAATATCATTGCTTACCACTGTCATAGAAAACATTAGATATGATTAGCTGCAGGTATYCATGCCAGATGATATCCTAGTAAAGTCCTTTATATATTTCATCTTATAATTGTATTTGCAAGTTAATGTTTGAAGTGTCAGTCTTTGTAAAATTAGCTCATCTTGTTATGATTTAGAGCTTTGATGTGAGTGAAAGGCTTCAATTGCAATGCACAGTCACATCTGAGAGTAAACTGCATAGACAAAGAGACTTACAAGACTAGTAAATCAAATACTCTGAACTGTCTATGTGGATTATGAGGTAYTATTTGCATAACTTTGAAGTATTTATACTGATGAAATTACAATAATTAAAATCATTGCTGTGTCAATTGCTAGATGCCACAAGGCATAGCAATTACTAGCATGCAAATCAGACTTTGTGTAAGCATTTTAAAGAATAATTACCTTATTTGATTCAGATGTGCCTGAAAGGCATTAAGAATCATTTGAGCTATTTTGCCTTCAACAATTTTTAGGTCTCAGATAATATTGTTTTTATTATTATTGTTGACGATAATACCTTTGTGTGGACATATGTCTATATGTTTCTGGTTTAGGTTTAAAGTGAAACCTAGTGGTAAAACTTGCTGAAGCAGTTAGGAAGGATTTATTTTATATTAGTTTGTTCTGAATCTCTGTCTACAAATTATTTTATTTTGCATAAGACCAATACAAGCATGCAGTCTCTCAGTTTTTTGTTACAGCTTGTTAAATCCTGTATTATGGAAGTAGTATCTAAATTATTTCTCAGAGAAAAAAAATTCTTTTTTTTTTCTTTAGATCTATARCAGACAATTTGGGTTTCCACAACATGAATTTGAAATACATAATCTGAAGAAAAATAGGCTGTAAAGAGCTGCTTATTCACATCATTGCATATAGATAAATATTTCCAGGAAATGTAATGCCGATAATAAAATTAGTTCAAGCTTACCCAAATTTCAGAGCCATTTCTTCTTACAAATTCTGGGTGATGAAGATGTACTCTGCAGTGAACAGTAGTGGACATTTGACAGATGGGTTCTCTGGCAAAACAAATGGCAGAAAGTGAAATAGGAGCTCCTTCTGAGACAAAGCCCATAGCAGCAGTGCGAGGATAGCTCAAGAAGCACTGCCAAATCATTCAGGCCTTAGGTTTGATCAGTGCCAACAGTTTTCCTGGTAAAGGTCCTGCCTGCCAGTGCATATCCCCAAGTACATGATATGCCCTGATATGTGGTGGTTTCTGATATGAAAATTGGGAAGGAAGAATGTTGTCTTCCCTCCTGGCTTTGTTTTCCAAGTAATCTCAATCCCCATGTACAGTGCGGTACCTGCTGCTGCTAAAGCCCCTAATTGTTTAGCTAACAATAGCTAAGAATTTGGCATATATGCAGAGGCATGTGAGAGGATGGACTRTTGTTTATCACTTTTATCCTGAATTTTGCAAGGTTTAGGTGGAAAAAACGTTTCAAGGAATGAAATCCACTGCATGAAGAAATACCTACACAATCACAGCACCATATTTGTTAACATAAATCATCTTTAAAACATCTAACCTTTTTCCCGATGATAAAGGCACAAATAATTAGGGGAGGGGGGAAAAGTAAATCAGTTTCCTAAGTGTGATATGAGCCCCAACACACGATGCCATTACAGTGGAGWGTTGAGGAATATCGAGTGCCATAAACAATGCACCTTGGCTACTCCACATCTGTCTTTGTGTGGCAGTGTTGTTTATTTTCCCACTTCCATCTCTTGTAAAATTTCAATTGTGCTCCTCAGTACTTTGTTGTCAGTAGAATATACATTGTCCTCTCACCTGAGAAGAGGTTTGTGATCCCTATGAACCTCCAGAACCATGTGAACTTTTCAGAGGTGCCACCTTCAGAGCTCAGCTTCTTTAGTGGCAGATGAAGAGATGCCTCTACATTCTGATGGTCCTCCTTACCTCTGTAAATAATTGCAACCACAGGTCCTGGCCATCCGCAGGACATGTTCCTTGGGACCCTGTATCTTCTGCCTGGATTGCAAGGGGCAGGCYGGGAGATTAAGTGTTCTGTCAGGAACAACCTGACTCCATGGCTTGACTGACTGACAATTAGAGCACCTAACTATGGAGGASGACATATCTTCCACCTGATACTCTGTTCTCCAGCAGGGTTGTGACACTCCAGGCTGTGTGACAGCTGGATCTTTTCCTTGACACCCTTTTCAGTATTAGGGAAAGATCATTCTTTGCTGTAGGTTCCTTAAGAAGAAATACCCTTCTAGCTTAATTTTTTTTTAATTATTTCTCACTAATACCCCTGTGTAAGAAAAATTCATATCCAGCCTGTAACCTGAATAATATGAAAAGGAAGTATTATTTTATGAACACTTTAAATTGCACTTATGTTCATTAAGCTCCACCAAACTCCAGGGAGACAATCAAACTCCAACATGTATTTCAGTTTGTAAACAATCATTAAAATACTCTGTTCAAAAAGACTCTGTGTTTCTCCATCTTTTCTGCATTATCTGTTATGCATAGCTTTATTATAGCATTTTCTGAATAGAAAGCAAAAGCCCTGTAATTAATACTTATTAAATCAAATAACCTTATGCTTCTTTACCACTTGTGGTGCCACAAATTTGTTGTTTTTGCAACTACCCAGCACGCTATGGTTAGCTTTGAAGTGGTGAATAGTACTGTGTTAATTTTTTACCCAATTAACAGCATAGTTCCCAACTACTTTTGAGGCACAAGGTCTGGGTTTCAGCCTTATGTGCATCTGTGTTCAAATATCACCCACTGCTTAGTGAGCCCAAGCTCCGGCTTAAAGATTATGGCCAACTGACCCTTGTGAAGTGGTTGGTTCTAAGTCTGGGAGCTACTCCTTGCTGAAACATGTTTCATTTAATATTTCCTCACTTTTTAAAGCATCATTGTTCCCTTTTTTTGTCTTTTAATTCTGAAGTTGTGTAGTTTTATTTGAGGATTTTTTTCCTGCTTCATATTTAAACTGCCTTTGACTGGCTTTGGAGGCATCTTTTTATTGTGGTGGTTTTTTAAATGTTTATAACTGAATATACCCAGATATGCCTATACATGTGCTACTCCATTTATTTTTTACAAAGGCAGTTCTTTCACCTTCCAGCTCCACTTCCCTCCCATTTGAGCCTAGTGCCATCATCATTCATCATGTTCACATAATGGGTTGGAAGAAGAGGTATACTTGCTCTCCTTAAATGAACTGCTACTGTTATTACAGAGGTGTGATTGCTGCTGATATAATGTATTGTGACCATCCAATGTGAAATGCATTTTGTGATGGCTAATAAGTACATTAACAGCCTTTATGTTTGCATTATTAGGATTTAGTTAGAAACCTACTACTTTCGGAAGAGACAATCACCTACACAAAATCATTTCCAGCCTGACCCTTATGTGCAAGGGCATGAGTATAACTCATCGTAGTTTTTCCTCTATCAAGATCATAAATGGTCATGCTTTAGCTGTCATTAGCATAGCTTGAACTGGCTACTGAAAGTGGCCAGCATTGGCAGCAGTTGTCACACTGCAACTCTACAGTATTCCTTACGGTTTTTAAATTCTAGCTACTGTTCATCTTAACCATCACTGCATCCATGAAGACCCTTTTCTTTCCATCCCTTTCCAGTTCCCTTCCTTATTGATCTTGTTGGAGACCCAAACAACTAAAAAAAAAAAAAAAAGTCTGCATAATTTTCATGAACATTTGGAGTTCTTCTCCCTGGTTCTTACTCCTTTGTTTGTGTTCTGTTTCATTCTCATTGGGAGATTTCAGTAGAGGTGTTGAATCCTCACAGATATCTGGTTATTTCATTTGGTTTGCTCATCAGAAGTGGCGTTCTTTAGAAAATTCAGGCTCTTTTTGATGCCTAAAGAAAAGCTATCATGTATTGAAGTCCTCTGGAAATCTTACTCCTTATTCATTATTTAATTTCAGGGAAAATAACAGACTGTAAAATATTTTCCCTTTCTTTAAAACAATTAACATTAGTTCTTGTGTTTTCCTAGAGTGAACAGTAGATTTTTAATTATTACCGATGTACATTATCTATGGTCCCAGTGTTACTGAGATGTCTTATCTACCCAGAGAAAACAAATTAAAGGAAAGCTGTGAAAATCAGTAGAGGTYTAGTCCTTATACAAACAATATACTTATTATTCATTTACTAATGCACTTGGGATGCAGTATTTGGCTCCACCTAAAAGGAGGGTATAAGGCTGGATGAGCTAGTGCAGTCATGAAACTTTAAAATAGCAAGCATTGCAGATGATCGTTTATTGGTCAAGAGGTCCCAGCAAAGGCCTGTACAGGGTCTTGCATTGCATTGCTGAGTGCTACATGGCATGGACACGGGTAAATCTTGAAGTCTGAGGGCAAAAATCCTTTTGTCTTATTGGTATATTGTTAAACCATGTTGTGGCAGAGGAAAGAGAAGAGAGGGAAGGAGGAGTTGCTGGTTGCTATCCAGTTGGCTGCAAATGTCCCTCCTCAGCTCCTCCTCCTGCTCCAACTCTTGGTCTCTGGTATTTTTACTAGGGCTGAGACGACCTATTTGAAACCATAGATTAGCATGAGTAGGTCAAAAATGGGGCAAAATGTATAATTCCATGTGGTGGTTTTTCCTCTGTTGTTTCAGAGAGACTATGTTGGCTAGAAACTGCATCAGCCTATCTGAAATCACAGAGATGAGTTATTACTAAGAATAGTGGTTGTCTGGGCATGTGCTTTGAGGAGTCCCTCCCTCAAAATAGAAAATATATGAAAGCACTCTGGATCTTGAATTTGATTATATGACTATGTTTTCTTTGATGGAATATATCTCAAGTAGAGCAAATGATGAGATTTGGTCAACCTCACAGCTAAAATGAGTTAGTAAGTTAGTAAGTCTGGCTGGTGTGGCTGCATTAAAGCTTTCATGTTTTGCTCTCCAAACAATAAAAAAAGATGATACAAATTATGAGAATGGGTTGAACCAACTTTAGYCAGTCAAACTGTTTGGGATATGTTTTGAAATGTATTGATCTTGGGGTTGCCTTTGAAATTGATGAAATCTGTGGTTACTGTGTCTCCCTCTGATTTGAGGGAACTTTTGAAAGTCGTCTTTATTCTTAAGGTTGAGTGTCAGAAACCTTGTTACAAAAAGAACGTAAAAAATGCAGGCCARTGAGGATTGCTTAACATATGACAGTCTCCAAAAGCTTGTATTGTGCCACTCCAGCAGTTCCCATGTTGCTGCTGTCATTTCATGAGACTTTTTTGTGTTTGTTGGTGGTTTTTTTTTTAATTTTGAGAGCACACTACCTAATATTCTTTCTGTTATATTCCCTGTGTATTCCCTTTGAAATCTTAATACTGCCAGTTCAGCTTTGCTGAATTTGGGGGAAAAGAAGAAGCTTTTAATTAGCAGTTTTGGTTTCACTAGAGCCAAAGAAAGACATGTCATATCAGCATAAATTAAACTTCATGAAAAAAATTAAGAAGGTTATTCCTTGGAGATTTTGGAAGAATTCTAGGCATCATAGAAGAAAGTCTTTAATTGTTTTTCTGTTTTTTCCCCACCTATGTTTTGACATGTTAGTTACAATATTCTCATTGGCTTAAGCTATGTTAAGTATATGAATACATTGTGGTAAACCATTCCCAAATGCTGGGGCGTAACCAAAGAGTCAGTGGGGCCCTACTATTTCCCTCAGAGCAGAAGATAAAGATATGTTGCCACGTCTCCATAGGAATCTAGCTAAAGAGAGGTAGAAATTGTATGTATGACATACAATGACAGCCAAGATGATGATGATGATGATGATTATGATTATTATTATTTACATGAAAGAAGTTCCCATTGTCATAAGTAACTACTGACTTACTGGTGGGTTTTTTGTTTCGTTTAATTTTTTTTTATTTTCTTAACTTTCTTAAATAAAAAAAATACAGGAAACTTCTGCAAGCTCAGAGTGCAAAGAGTAAAAGTCCCACTACTTTTCATTATATTTAAATGGAAAAATGGCTCAAACCCAGCTTTTTCGCCACTGGATTGCTGAAGGTTTCTGTAGTTCATACAACTGATTGTTGTATTTGGCCCCTCTGCAAATATGTTGAGTTTCATAAGTGGCTAAAGCTGGCTCTACTCCCTTATGTAGTACATACAGTAGCTGTAGGGATTGTTCTTCTCGGAAAATTGTGAGTGTTGGCTCTAACCCCTTTTTAAAAATATGTGGAACAGAAGGATTTACACCTCTTAATTAGAACTTTTCTCCCTTTAAGCTAAAAAGTCTACATTCCTTCTGGGTGTGTTGAGTTTTAAAATGGGATATCCAGGAACCGCATGAAAATCGACAGACAGCAGGAGAGGAGGTGATGAATACAAGTTGAGATAAATATAAGACTTTATGCTGTGACTAGAAATACTCCTATAAAACTATGTATCAAATGAAAAAGTTGAGAGCTGGCAGGTTTAGTATAGTGGAAAGCTGTATTTATTCATTTAGTAGACCTACAGCATAGAGTATTAGCCTGAGGTGACCACTTATCCTGGAAACCTAAGAAGCAGATCTGAATTAACAATGTAGCTACAGCTCATAAAATTAAGCAAATATTTCCTCAAACAGAAACATTTCCAGCTCATGTGTGGAATGGATGTTGCCATTGTCCGTCCTGTGGATGGGAAAAAAAATTTAAATACTCATTGTAGCTTGCATATAATTCTCCTTAAGGTACTCCAGTGGTACAATATTCAAGAATAATTTTAGGAAAATCTGACCAGAAATAAAAATGATTTTTAGAGTAAATTTTTAGAAAAGCAACCATCTTCACCAACGTATAGATTTCCTTCCTTTTCTTTTGTACCATAATTATTATAAATCCTGTGTTTACTCCTGTCTTCTAACAGCCAAGTTGCTCAGATGAGTGTCTCTGAAGTGTACACTCCATATGAATATATCCACAATTTTTTCTGTGGATACAGACTTCCTTCATCATAACATGATGCTTACATTGCTTTACTTATGCATCACTTTAAATGTATAGTTTAAATCAGCGTCTGTTGTATTAAACACTGGACTTGCACACAATCACGTAGCCCTCTATCCATCAGTTTACAGTAGAAGATATTACATAAAATGTGAGAGGATAGGAAGATAGGACATCTCAAATCTCTTCCATTATTTGTGCAAATAAAAAAGATACAGTTTTTCTGGAACTTGGCTGAGATCACACAGCATTTTCTAGGAAATGTCGTGAGAATGTCAGTGAAGAGTAGCGTGTATGAAGTTTCCACGACATATGGATAGGAAATGGGGGGGGGAMACACTGAAAGACTCTCACTGGCAGCTCAGTCCATTGTGCAGTCTTTCCTGTGCTCCCTGGCAGACACGACAGAGGAAAATAGAAAGACCATTCTGGTTACAGCAAAGAGATTAGATCTGATCTGGTTTCCCCTCTGCATCGATCTGGTTTAAGGGAAAGTTGCTGGTGTGGTATCATCTCTAACAAATAATGGAAATATAGTTAAGAGCTAAGTTTTGGCTACGAGTAGGTTATTCTTTTACAGCGAGATCTCCAGAAGGACTCGGTTTTAATTTGAGGGGATTGAAAGATAAATTAGTGTAAAAAGTGTTGTAGGACATTACTGTTAACATGTTAAAGTGCTATGTGAAGATGAAAACACTGGGAGAAGAGCATGATTACGAGGCATGTATCCTGAAAGAAAGAGCTCTGCTGCTGAAACCTTCCTGCAAGAAGAAAGAGGAGATGGAAGTCTAGAGGACAGATTGATTAAATTTTTCAAGAGGGTTGAAAGTGGCATGGAAAAGGCAAAGAGAAGATAGCACTATTCTCAAAAGTAGTAAAAGTTAAAAGATGAAGAAAATGGAGTGAAAGAGAATAAAAACCCAGAAATGTTGGTGAAAGTACTGTCAGTTGGCTAGAGTATACTGAAGTGACTTATAGTAAGGATAGAAAGTTGAAAAGTGACTGAAGCTGTATGTCTATAGCAGAAGAGAATTAAGTAACTACAATGCCTCCTAGTTTGCCTTAACTGATATGGAAGATCTTAAACAAGCCTTGAAAGAAAAAATAGTTCAAAATATGAAAAAATGGAGCATAGGTTTGTTAAAGGTGGGTCATGCCAAACTAATCTTTTTTTTGAAAAACAAACTGTTCTTTAGACAAAAGAAATGAAGTATATCCAACTGTTTTTAGCAAAACATCTGAAATACTGCTGCAAGGAAAGTTATAAATTTAGGTAAGATTTGGGAATTAGTGCAAAAATAATTGAAGACTAAAGAGTCAGTTTAAAGGGAAACAACCCCRTATGAAAAGGATGCTAGAAGGGTGCAGTGAAGCTATTACTTGGGTTTTTCAGGGCCTTGTCTGATTTTAGTAAATATTTTGTTATATGCCTGCAAAAAATAGTGTGCTACGGAAACTTGTGGGTTACTGAATGATGACTGGCCATGCCAACAGAAAGGCACAGAATACTGTGAAGAACTGCATGATACTAGCACTGCAAATAGTAGAAGCAGGATTAAATTTAAGTACAAAATCATGCACATAAGGATGAAAGCAAAATTATAAACTGAGTTACTAAAAATGAGGGTGAGAGAGACTGGATGTGGGAGTTGAACACCAGATGACAACAACCTTCCAAATTGTGAAAAAGACATATAAAATGTGTCAGGTGCTGTATTTCTGTAAAGGAAAACTAATTTTTACAAAATAATAAAAAAGAAAGAAATGTGGCTTTAGTAAGRGAGCTGTCTTCAGAGGAATCAACATATACATGTACCCTGCTATCATGATGGCCTAAAGCTTTAATGTGTTCTGAATGGCATATTTGTGTTAGACAACAGAGAGAGGGCTTAAAGTGTGCTGTGAAACCTCCTCCACTGATTCACTAATGTCAATATCACTTCTGGATTTATGTTAATCCCAATCACAAATATTTTGAACAGGGAAATTAAGAATAGACTTCTAATTATCAGAGAAGTAAAAGCTTTTAGGGAAAAAAAGGAAAGGAAAGAAAAGAAAAAAAAAAGAAAAAGAAAGAATGAAAGAAAGAAAAATTACAGATTCTAAAATGGAAGCAGATCAGTTTACAGAAAGAATTGCATGAGCTGTGCACCTTTGGTAGGCAGTATGCATAACTAGATGGTTTCTGTGGTATTTTTTCCATTAAAAGTCCGGTGATATACTAATCAAAAAGACATTGTGAGGCACTGAAAAAAATGGGAGAAGGAACCTTTTTTCAGTGTGAAGTCTTGTTAAGTAGGGATTTTACGTGCCACTTTTATGCTGCCCTTTCAAATTTGGGATGAACACAAATATATATTGTCTTTCTGCAGTGAGTTTTTTGACATTCAAATGCAAAAAATGTATTTGCATTATTGACAATTACAGTTAATCATCAAAAGAAAAAAAGGTTAAAGAGGTAATAGATTCCAAGRGGTCAATTTCTGCTATATGTTATGTTTGCATGTTAGTTTGATTTACTGTTTTCTATGGAAGCCTACAGGAATGTATCACAGCACATAATCTGGCCCAAAATGTACATAACTGCAAATCTAACTCTTTATACAAACATAAATAAAACTTTTTTTCTTTTTTTTTTTTTTTAATTTGGAGCTTTTTCTATTGTCTTCTGCTGATAATCTGTGAGATTTACAATGTTAGGAATTCTATCCCCTTAGCTCAGTAGTTATGCATGATTAAAAGCCTAATCTCTTTGTTCTAAGAAAGTCTCTTTCTTCCCTTCCCTTTTTAGTCTGTACCCCTCTGTAGTAGCAGTTATTTCTATATCCTTTCTCAGAAGATAATGCTTACAGAAAACATAAATGACAGAATTAATAAAATTAAAATTATATTTACCAAAAATGGTATGAAAAGAGAAAAGAGAGTTTGTATGGCATGACATGTGCTATGGGGATAACTTGTCTGCCTGTAGAAATTTATACTATGGGTTAGATTTTCTTTCTCAAATGTGGGTATGCAGTAATCTGAACGTTACTCTTGGGAGGAAGAAATCAGGAAGAGAAAGCTAATTCCTAAGAAGAGAAGAAACATCAAATATATGTAACCTGAATCCCTCTAGGAGAAATGGAAATGGAAAAATTACTTTATTCATTTACTTTTTGTAATTTTAATTTTATTTGCTTGCTTAGTATAGATTGAGGGCAGCTAGAAAGACCAAAGGCTGTATCAGCAAAGAGAATGCCATTCTTCAAACTCTAGGAGAAAGAATTACAAATTTTGTTGGAAAAGATTGTGATTTTCTTTRGCAAGTGTTTTGATGAACAGTTTGCATAATGTACTTGATAGTCCTTGAGTATCTAGTCTCACTATTTTTCTTGCTTTACATGTTAGATTGTATCTATTGATTGAATACTGAAGGCCTTTAAGCATTTTAATCTTTTATAAAGGAAGAGTAGAGGTGTTTGATTTTCCTCCACTGAACTGATGAAGATATAGACTTAAAAGCTGATTTTATAGTTCACAACTTAGTCTGGATCCCTTTTTGCTAGGCAAGTACCCTGTAGTTGTATATGTAAATAGCTACTGGTTAAAATGTCCACAGGTGTGGTTCAAGAATCTATAGTACAGTTCCTTCCTTTTTAGGGTTCTGGTACATRGCACAAGTGAGTTTCTTGGCAGTGCATAATAGTAAAGGTCAGTCAAACCCAAATCTAGACCTGAAAAGGAATAAAACGAAAGCTGAAAATCAAAAGAAAGGAATAGTAGTCTAGTAAATAAGCTTGGTTCTGTCATGAAGTGAAAGTTTATGATGAAGCTCTTTGTTGCTGCTGTTTAACAGCTTTGAGCTATACCATACAAGCAAAAAAMCACCAAAGTATCTTGAGAAATGGGGTTCAGCCCCTGTTCTAGATTGGAGTCAGTTCAGCATACTTGTAAAGTGTAATACTCTGAAGATCCCAGCACTTGGTGAAGACAAGTTCTTAAACTTGTAACAACTGTGTGGTAATAGGCTGCTACAACTTCCTGATTAACAGGAGGAAAGGGCACAAACTCTTCTTATTTGCACATTTTTTTCATTTCTTTCCCATCTCCAGATAGAGAGTTTTAATTACAATAACATGAAGTTTTTTATATAGGAGTAATAGAATATTATTCTTGTTTCTGATACAAAGTCAAAAGAACTGGATCTGCAGTAACACAAATGAAGATTTGTCATAAACAAAAACTTGAAAACTCTACAGGTATTGAGCAGAAATGCATCATGTGAAGGGCAGGTAGGGGCTGTGTTCCTTATATGGCAACTGGGGGCTATATCCTGTATGGTAGTATGCTGGGAATATTGGTATTCTATGATTGGAATATGATAGCATAGGTATAGCCTTGCAGCTAATGGTTGTAACAGAAAGAATGATTTACAGATTAGGGATTATGTTTAGAATAGCATAGCAACATGCTTAATGGAAGTTGGAAAGAGCCTTCATTGTGACTTCCTGGTTTCAGGCATTTTTGGAACTACTAAACAGTGACTAGCATATGCCAAAGTGTAAACAGTAGAAGGAAAGAAATGTCCACACACCCAATGGATATTTATACTATCCAGCAAGACGACTAAGGCAGATGACTAATATTGAAAATAAAAAAGATGGGTGCATTTTATTAAACTTGTAAATGTATATATTTTATTTTTTTAGCTATACTTTCACATTTTTTTGTGCCAGGACTGTCCACAGGATACCCCTGGGCCTGGTTTGATCTGAGGGTCCTTTCTCCTTGGTCCCCAAATGACTCTCCAGCAATTGTTAACATAATGTTCATTTGCTACCCAGATACTGGGTATATTGTTATGATATAACTTGTCCACTTCACAGGAAGTTGGATATTTCTGCTTTATATATAAATTCAGTGTTTACAGGAGGAAAACATTTGACTTCCAAAGATCACTAGCAAAGTTTTGCTTTTTGTTACCCATGTTTGGACATGAGGGCTTGAAGCCAACTTTCTTTGATTCCTGGAGGAATTCAGACATTTCAGCTTAGTCACTGCTGTTGCCAACAGCCTCTGGCAGATCTATTACACTCTCTAAAGATCAACTAATGAACCTTAGGTTTGTTGTTATGGAAAGACATAAATTAAGTAAGTGTACCATTCTGGCAAAAATAGTTCAAATGGAGAAGAAATCTGTATTTTGATGAGAAGCAAATAGGTCTAATCTTCACAAATAAAATATGCTCATGTTGGAAACTTCTGTAAGAGGAAGGATCTCTGTTCAGTTCAGAACAACAATGATCCATAACAACATGGCTGCTATGGTAAGAACTGTCAAAGTTACAAAACTTTTAAAATTGCTCCTCACCCTGTTCAACTAAAGYAGTGACTGGATCATATACAGAAAATGATGAATTCCTTTTTTGAAAGAATTTAAGGTTTTTACTTTCTTGTGTCATTGTGATGAAAAAAGGTTTTCCAACAGTCTCCTCCTCTGATTTATAATTGTGATTGTGCATGTGTGTGGTGTCATGTTTGATGTTGAGGATTAATGATGGGATGCAGGAGCTTTAGGCTCAAGTTTCTACCCAGAAAACCACTGGGTAGTGTATACTATGAGGGCCTTTTAGATTTCATGTTCTGCATTAGCCTGAAAACCCCTACCAAAGGTTTTGTCACTGGTTTCCCAGTAGTTGTACTTGATGTGGAGAATTCTCCCAGCATTTGGGCATTGCAGTCCATCTCCTCTCAAGAGTTTGTGATCTAAAGTATTATTCTGAATATTAGCTTGAAGACGTCTTTGCACAACTTTATTCATGGTGAGGGGAACCTCAATCCATMCCACTCCTACCATTTGATGCCAGTGCCAGCAATAGATGCCCAGAGCCTGGAAAACGATCACAGGTCAGCAGGAGAGTGCCTGAAGAGCAGCACAAAGGAACCCCAGCCAGTAGGACAGCTTCATCGTGGGCCCAACTTAAATGCCTCTGTGCAAATGCATGTAGCATGGGGAATAAACAAGAGGAGTTAAGAGACGTGTGCGCCCCTGCAGGGCTACGATCTTGATGGCATCACGGATATGTGGTGGGATGGCTCCTATGACTGGTGTKTTGGAATGGGGGGATACAGACTCTTTAGGAAGGACAGGCAGGGGAGAAAAGGAGGGGGTGTCACACTCTATGACAATGACCAGCTGGAATGCATGGAGCTCTGCCTGGGGGTGGGCTGAGAGCTTACGGGTCAGGATTAAAGGGAGGGCAGGGACAGGTGACGTTACGGTGGGGGTCTGCTACAGGCCACCCGACCATGAAGACCAAGTGGATGAGGCCCTCTATAGACAGATAGGAGCAGCCTCACGTTCACAAGCCCTGGTCYTCATGGGGGACTTCAGCCACACCGATATCTGTTGGAGAGACAACATGGCAGGGCATAAGCAATACGGGAGGTTCCTAGAAGGCATTGGTGATAACTTCCTTCTCCAAGTGATAGAGGAGCCAACGAGGAGAGGTGCTATGCTGGACATTGTTCCCACCAACTAGGAAGGGCTGGTGGGGAATGTGAAGCTCAAGCCTTGGCTGCAGTGACCATGAAATGGTGGAGTTCAAGATCCTCAGGGCAGAAAGGAGGGCGCACAGCAAGCTCACTACCCTTGTCTTCAGGAGAGCAGACTTTGGCCTCTCCAGGGATCTGCTTGGTAGAGTACCATGGGATAAAGCCTGGGAGGGGAGAGGGCCCCAAGAAAGCTGGGGGATCACCTCCTCCCAGCTCAGGAGCGATGACTTCCTCAACAAATAGGAAGTCA
>JASVER010000004.1:22315731-22329751 GCA_030449065.1 Oceanodroma leucorhoa | reverse complement strand
ATCTAGTTGAAGATGCCCCTGCCCATGGCAGACGGGTTGGACTAGATGACCTTTAAAGGTCCCTTCCAACCCAAACTATTCTATGATTCTGTGATTCTATGATTCTATCTTTTTGGCTTATTAAATAATATCACAGTTGCTGAAACATTTCATCTGGGAAAGTATATCTGTGCAAATTTTGTCAGGTAATTCCCTATTGAGAAGTGTTGAATATTATGCTTAATAAGTCCCCTTCTTCAGCTAAGCTGATCCAAGTTAAGAGGGTCTGTGGGCTTCATCAGAGACACTGAGGCTTACTTGCATGAAGGAATCTTTGTTGTAGTTAGGATATGACAAAGGCTCCACATACATCTGAGAGGAAGCCATTTCTTTGTGGCTGTTCTACTCCTGTCTGAAAAGTCAAGACTTAAKACAGCTTAAAAATCTCATCTTCCTGAGTGAAAAATGGTGTTTGTGCTATATATTCATATATAGAAAAGCAGAGGATTTTAAAGCCATTTGCAGATCTAGAACAACTTCTGATTACAGTTGAGTCTAATTTATTGTAAATTTGATTAAGCACTATACCTTTAAAGTTGTATGTAAATGTTGCATAAATATGTAATGCTTCTAATGTTAGCAAAACCTGTCCAATATCATACACTGCATACTTTAAAATAGTTTTATTTCTCTCAGGTCAACTTTTTGTGTATTTTTCTGTATCAAGGAACAAGTTCTTATTCTTTCAAGTGAAATATTTGTGACTACACAGTGATATTTGCTCACTAGGTCCATGATCGGTTTTGTACGTATTTAAACTTATAGCAGCTTTTAGACTATTTTCAGTACGACATGTGCATTCGATTAGCTTCAAAAGGCTACCATAAAAGCAATAACTGAAGAAATGTAGTTTAGATATATCTGGTATGTTTTTCTGTTGAGGCAAGTAGAACAGTATCACAAGAAGTTTCTGAGATTTCATTTCAAATTTTAAGTTTCTTTGAGAAAATTAAAGAGATTGTTGAGAGTTCATGATAGCAGTGATGGGTGGAAAGGCCCCACTTATTAAATTGATGGAACAAGCACCATTAGTACAATATGAGCATGTGCTCTCTGTCTACTCTTTGGAATCACTGGTGTCACACATTACGAATTTGTAGAGAACTATTTGTCCTGGCTGCTGTCTGCAGAGGAAAAATACAGCCAAGAGTAAAACTTGGTATGGTTTCAGACACAGAAATATTTGAGGCAGTCCACCTTTTCACGGGCCAACTTCTAAGATATTATTGTTTGTCTTACACTTAACCTTCTTTGTCAAAATACTATTTAAGTCACATAAAACAATATCTTATTGTCGAGGTTAAATTTACTTGCCTTTTATGAAAAGTACATTTCTTCTTAAATGTATTGTATCTACTTGCAAGCTCATGGGAAAGATAATTTCTACCCATTTACGGATATTTGCTGTATTCTCTTGTGATTATGTATTTGTTTTATTTCCAGAATCTCTTTCTCCTTCATGTGAATTTTTACAATGAATTTGAAATATGTGCAGCTATTAAGAAATAACAGTTAAATAATTAACAACTTTATATTTCTTAAATCTTTATTTTTCTCTTTAGTAGTGTTGGTGGTATTTTCCATGGTATTTTCCATGCAAACTAGATGTGTGTAGTATTTTATTGTCAAAATAATGTTTCAAGTAGTAAAATGKCAAGGGAATACTGACTGAGCTATTAATAAAACACACCAGCTTTTAGCTGGCAAAGCAGCCTTCTTTCCATCAAATATGTCTCAGCCTTTAATAAAGAAACTCAAGTGGTGTAGGTGAAAAATTACTTTTCTCACCCGGTCATCTGTCTGTCATGTATTATTCAGGTCACCAATGTTTGTCCTGAACTGTATCATTCTGTAGTTGTGTCAGGTATGAAATATGTTCAGTGTAATTCCATCAGACTTCACGAAGTTGATTAGAACAGATCACCTTTCGGCATGGGCACAAGTTATCTCAGCAGATTGAGTGAAAAAGACTTATTTATCTTTGCCTTAGAATAAAGAAAGAGATGAGCAAATTTATCCATTAACTTGAAAAGAGTCTCATATTTTGTGTGAAAACAAACTGAAGGCAGTGATTCTATTGAAAATACTTTAATACATGAATGTTTCTTTGAAAATATATGTTTGTGTTTGAAACCAGAAAATACAAACCTTGAGCCACGTGCATTATATAACAAGCTTTTAAATAATTCTTTTTCTCCCCTCAGCAGAATTATCGAAAACAATTAAATTGGTGTTGCTTTATTTTTGGTTGTAATGACTATTTCCTTAAWATTCAAATGTTGGTGAAGGTCTAAATAAAATGGTGTGTGACACGTGTTTTGTTCTAATTAATAAGGCTACAGAATAGATATGAAATACTTTGTCAGAAATATCTATTAAAGTAGATGATTCTTGTTTCTCAAGGATAATGACTGAACCTCCATTCTGCAATAATTTGGTAAAGCAATTTTTACCTTTTTTTTTTTTTTTTAACATTGTGTACTTCCTATTATGGAGAACAACTCTGTGTGGCTATCGAGAGGGCATTAATGACCTGAGCAACCTTTTTAAGATCTGTGATAACTCAATGTAATCCCAGCTCCGATACCCTTTCTAACTGAAAATATCCATGCCTGGTGTACAGCTCCTGTAGATGTTCAGTGCTATTGTTGTGGTGTGTACTTCCTAAAGCACTGCATCTCAGCAACAGAAAATTCATGATAGGCTGTCAGACAGACCAGGACTGTCTTGTCTGCCTATACTGTTATACTGCTTGAAATATAGATCTTCACCTGTGGAGGGTGCAACTTATAGGTATTTATTTTATTCTGCATTAATGGAAGTGTAGTATAACAGAGATGGCAAGACGAGTTGGGTGGGATTTAACAGCCAGCAGCTTCTGTAGGGCCACTGAGTCTCCACTGCGGGTTGACCTCTCTCCTGGCAAGGGCCTTGCTGCTGGGTCACTGGCTCTGGCTGAGGGCTCGCTCTCCTAGTGCAACGGTGGACGCTGAAGCAAAGCTGGGCCTCAGCGCTTCCTGTTCCACTTCCTTTTTGTGAGAAAATGTAGTCTTAGGTGCCTGCATCTGGAAAAGGGTGGGGGGCAATTAATCCTGAGAAAGGTGAGCTTAAGACACAAACCCAAATTTTATGTTTTCTAGAGGGTCCCCAATTCGCTGGGTTTTGTGCTCTCCCTTTTTGGCTATCCAGTGGATGAGAAGGGACTAGTTTCTTAATTCAGGGTTCTGAAATAATTCACTGTGTTGTAATATGAATACACAAGCTATTTGATTGATCCAAGCTTTCCTGGTTTAAGGGCTCCACCCAAGAATATTTTTTACTTTGTAGTTTTTAACAATACAGTGCCAATATATCACAATTTGCTCAGTTATCACCTTTCTTCAGGAAGGCTGGTGAGAAACCTCATGTAAAAGTGGAAGTGTAGATTTACTTTAGTAAATGACTTGTTAGTGCATGCTAACAAGGAGGGATGAGGGGGAAGTTTTCAAAGCATTTTCCCACAGATGCCTGTCTCTCTGGTGACCCAGGAGGGATACAAACCACCTAACTTCAGTCCTCCAAACAAAATGCACATCTGAAGTTTAAAACCGGGTATCTGAATGCCCCTCTCAAACACCTCCAGGGTTTTCAGACTGGGTTCATGATTGTAACCAGCTTTCTAGATTTTACAGTGCTAAGTGTTTCAGAAGAGTAAAGTGCACAAAACGTGCTGTTATTCTTTTAATGTTTTATTAGGGCAGTCTCTTTGCAAGAAACTGCTCTAAACTATCCCAGATTGTGCTGAATATAACTCAGACTCACTTCTGTTAGAAACCTGGATCTGTTAAGCTACCAATTTTTTGTCAAAACCTTATGTCAAACTTCAAGATATATTTATTTTATATGAAACAGTTAAACTCATCTTTGAATTTCAATTTTGAATCCTTACAATGAGGTTTAATAACTGCAGCACATGCTGGTATTTTGCTTTGAATAAATAGAACCCAAATTTAACATATCAGGATAAAAACTTATATTTTGTCAAAGAATAAAAAAAATCCCTAACCTCATTACTATTCTTCCCTGAGTTAAAATATAAGAAGGATAATTTTAATAATAATATATAATAGTCATAAAATAAAAGCATAATCTTTATATTTCAAAGTGTTGACAATGAGAAGGGCTTTACTAACCTTTTAAATATTTGAACATTTTTCTGCATCTTTTTTCAAGCTGTTGTTGGGTTCAGTCTCTCTGCTCATCAGAAACCTTTGAGAGTCCTTTTTTCTCACTCCTTCATTCTCCATCCATTAATCTGTGTCTTTCCCATCCCAACTTGATAAAGAGCTGTACAGACTAAGACCAGTTAATGGATGCAGTGGGTCACATTCTGCCCTCAGATACAGTCAGGGCTCAGCTCCCATCAAATCTACAAAGATTGCAACTAATGAAAATTTTGGTTGTGTATTTGAGGGTGGAATTTGTCCTAGCTCATTTAAGGAGATCATGTAATTCATTAATGGCTGCAGTTAGTGCTATGGGAAAGAACATTAAAGCTTCATATAAATACTCAGCACAATGTGCTTGCCACTGTGGAAGGTGCCGGCAGAATATACAGCATGCTAACAATTGGTTTCAAGACCAAGGTTGCAACTTTTATTGAAACAGCATAGCTTAAACTGCAATGTTACTTGACAGATAATAGTCTCTGCAGACATAAGTAACCATAAAACCCGAGGGCACCAATCACGTGCTTCAGATCCCATGAAGATGTGATCTCCAAGCTGTATGAATACCAGGGAGGAATGTAATTTCTCAAGGGTGCCAGTGTATCTTTGCTTCTACTTTGTTCATTTTGTGGGGAATGCTGTGACATTTCGTGGTTTGTTTAAGTCAGATGTTGGAATAAAGAGATCAAAATGAGTAATTTTCCTTTTACTTTTCTTAAAAAAGGGGGAAAAAAGAAAAATCTGCTTCTATGTTTACTGAGAAAATGTGTTTTACATATAAACATGCAGTAATACAAAGATTCAATTGAGAAACCAAGTGAAGGATCCTAGAGTCTGTTATTTTTATTTAAACTTTGAATAAATCTTCTCATGAATTTTTGCAGTCATTACATCTTAGGGATGGCAATACTGATGTAAGAGAGTGAAAGGCTTTATTAGGCAGGCAACCCAAAGACACGCAATTGAAAAGTTCCTAGGGACCTCACTGTGTATTAGTCTGATTAGAGTTTCTCTACTTCCCAAACAATCTTTTACATGGATTTGGGAACAGGTTATATGATGTTATATGGCAATAGGGTATGGTAGCAATTTCTGCCTCATAGCTTTCATGCCAGAAGAATATCAACTAAATATAAACCATGCCTTGTAATAAAATTCTATTTAATGAAATACAGAGGTTATACTGTTTTGGGGGTATATAACCAGATTAATTCCCTGTGCACTTCGCTAGATTTTCCTGCATTTTTTGACATCTGTAGTGGAATTCAGCCCCAGATTAAGACACCTAAGTTCAGGTGTTTGAGTGTGAAATATTCTTCAAGAAGGGTAAAAAGGAAGATCTGAGGAACTACAGGCTAGTCACCTTCACCTCAGTCCCTGGGAAGGTGAGGGAGCAACTAATTCTGGAAAGCATTTCCAAACACATGAAGGACAAGAAGATGGTTGGGAGTAGTCAGCATGGATTTACAAAGGAGAAATCATGTTTAACCAACATTCCACAATGAGGTGATTAACTTGATGGACAACAGGAGATCAGTGGGTGTTGTTTATCTCGATTTTAGTAACGCCTTTGACTCTGTCTCCAATAACATCCTTATAGACAAGATGACAAATCACAGGTTAGATAGATAGATAGGTGGACAGTGATGTGGATTGAAAACTGGCTTAACAGCTGGTCCAGAAGGTTATGATAAGTGGCATGAATTCCAGTTGGAGGCAAGTAACTAATAGTGTACCCCAGGGACTGATACTGGGGCCAATACTGTTTAACATCTTCATTAATGACCAAAGAAGGCCATCAGCATACTAGGCCACCTTTTGAAGAGCATTGCCAGAAGGTCAAGGGAGGTGAACCTTCCCCTGTACTCAGCACTGGTGAGACACATCTCAAGCTGCTGTGTTGAGTTCTGCATTCTTCAGTACAAGAAGGATATGGGTTTGCTGGAGTGAGCCTAGTGAAGGGCCATAAAGATGATTAAGGGACTGGAGCCTCCTTCACATGAGAAGAAGCTGAGAGAACTGGGACTATTCAGCCTGGAGAAGAGATGGCTTAGGGGGATCTTATTACTGCATACAGATAGCTGAAGGGAGGGAATGAAGAAAAGGCAGACAGGCTCTTATCAATAGAGCCCATTGACAGGAAAAGAGGCAATGACCACAACTGAAAATACAGAAAATTCCACTTAAATGTAAGAAAAAACTTTCTACTCTGAGGGTGGTCAAATACTAGAACGTTGCCGCAATAGGTCGCGGAATCTCCGTCTGTGGAGATATTCAAAAGAAACCTGGACATGATTCTGGGCAACCTGCTCTAGATCCTGGGCAACCTGCTCTAGATCACCCTACTTGAGCAGGAGGGTTGGACTAGATGACCTCAAGAGGCACCTTCCAACCTCAACAGTTCTGTAATTCTGTGGTATTCTTTAATATTTGAGCTATTTAGGTCACAGTAAAGCAGACACTGACATTTGAGAAGCTGAATTGCTATTTGAACTCAATTGAACTTGATTAGGTTACCCACATGTAGCTATCTGGTGACATTTCGCATGTCCTAGGGTATCTCTGATATACGGGGCTGACAGCTATGGCAAAGGATATACGCAAATCTTACACTATTCTGGAGATCTATCTGGAGTCCTGTCATGTTACTTTAGGGCAACCAAATTGACCACTCCAACTGTATTGACTAGATCCCTATTGACTGTAACATGACCTTGGATATCTAATTCAATGCTGAGCTCTAAACTTTGGTGTCTCAGCCTGTGATGGCTCAGACAACCCCTGTTGTGAAAGCAAGTTGGTTAATATCAGGATTTGTGTATCTTAGACGCTATAACTCTCTCATTAAATTGCAATGGGGTATAAAGGATGTTTCCCATTCAGCTCTAGGTCTTCCAGATGAATAATTATCTGTATGTAACAGTCTAGATTTCTTCCTCAGCGGGAAGTGTATTAGATGGTCCCTTCCTCAGCTTAACAAACCAAAAAGATATGAGGAAACTGGCAAACACTTTTTGAGGACAAACTGGAAATTGTTAAAATTAACCAATGTTGATCATTGATGTTGTTGAATTTCCATTTATATTCCCCCAAACCTACTTAACATGGTAAAAAAGTTAATGATTGTGGTCTTTGTGTGCCGTAGGTCTAAAGATCTATGTTACTATAGATATCTTTGATCAAGATTTCTTGAGTAGTTAGAACATCTCAGGTCTCTCTTGCAATGGTGCAACCTTCTCTGTCTTGGCCAAGATTCTGATTTTCAAAATATAGAATCAAATAGTATATTTCAAAATCATGTTATTATGGATAGTCAATAATGTTTGGTGTGGGTTTTTTTTTATGTAAAGAGGTGAAAAAAGTCTGTTGTACAAGCCAAAGTGTTAGTTGTACAAGACAAACTGTAGAAATATTTGTTACCTTTTTATAAAAAAATGTTTTTTGCTAGCGTATTTCAAAGCACTTTGTTGTCGGTGCTTTAGGCATAGGTGTGTTAAGACCAATATTGAGAAAAAGTCAGTTTTCATGGTAGTAGCTGTTTTCACAATGGAATGAACAACTCACCAAAAACTTGGAGAAAATAGAATCTAACTGTTAATTCTATTGAGTTAACATGATGATTAAAAATAGTTGATTAAATAAAGTTGATGACACTGTGAGGGGAACCTTAACCTGACAATGCTGCTAAATTCAGACCTTATGAGCTTAGTGAGTCAAGTGGTTAGTTTACTCCTGTTTAATTCCTCCTCCTTTAATGAGGACATATTTATACTAAGTGTAGACAGCATCTTACTAGTGATCTTGCAAACATCTAACCATGCTGATTTGTCCATTTGAAAAAGTCTTCTCAGTAAGAATTYTGTCTGCATTCATGTGACTTTGCCAGATATGTCAGTAGGCTGTTCAAGGGTAGACATCTTTAAAAATAGTCAGCTTTGAAAAAAACATGAATCAACACTTAGCTTCAAACAGAATTAGAATGGAGTTAAACTGATATCAAAGAAGTTTGGAAGTTTGCCTTGTCATGATGTGAAAGATAGTCATACAGTATGCTTCAGCAAGCAAGTTTGCATGTAGCATTTTGAAAATCAATGCACTTATTAAACTGTATATGGATTTTTTATATTTACATAATAATAATTAATTGCTTTTATTTGCTGTAAATTTATTTAAAATATAACTTTTAACTTCATGTTTCTTACGTATCTTATGTTGATAGTGTTGTATAATTCACGTTTCAGAAACACTGGTTTCATCTCTAAGAGCCAAAGCTTGGTTGTCAGCCTCTGCTTCTAGCTTTTTCTTCATTAATAAATGTGTCATTGGCTGTGAATTAAATTTGATATAAATAGATTTTTTATCTGAGAAATAATTATTATTTAGAATATTGGGAAATAAATTGATATAGGTGGGATGTTTGTTGAGATTTAATCCGGCAGGCAGCTAAACACCACATAGCCATTTGCTCACTCCCCCACAGTGGGATGGGGGAGAGAATAGGAAAAAAAAAAGGTAAAACTTGTGGGTTGAGATAAAAACAATTTAATAGGAGAGAAAAGAAAGTGAAAATAATAATAATGATAAAAGAATATACAAAACAAGTGATGCACAATGCAATTGCTCACCATCCGCTGACCGATGCACAGCCAGTTTCCAAGCAGTGGACCCCCGCCCAGCTTTTCCCCTAGTTTATATACTGAGCATGACTTCATACGGTATGGAATACCCCCTTGGCTGTCCCAGCCGTGTCCCCCCCCAGCTTCTTGTGCACCCCCAGCCTACTCGCTGGTGGGGCAGTGTGAGAAGCAGGAAAAGGCCTTGACTCTGTGTAAGCACTGCTCAGCAACAACTAAAACACAGTTACTAGAAATTCTATACCAGCTACTAGAAAGAAAATTAACTTCATCCCAGCTGAAACCAGGACAATGTTATACTGAATTTAAATGAGTATTTTAGGTAAAAGTACAAGTCTCACGTCCAGTTCCCATTCTTTGCATCTGTGAACATTGATTTGTAGAATTAAGGGGATGTAGACAGAGTTCAAGCTGGTATGGTACTGTATAGCAAAGTAAGTCCCAATCATATGTCATATTTTCAGGCTGTTTTAAAGTTGTACCAAGTCCACAAACTCTACAAGATTTCTTATCACACAGCCCCTGAAAGTCACCCAGAGATACTAAGTCAGGAGAGTATATGCCCACAGTAACTTTTAGTCATGTCTTAAGAGTTTGTTCCAATAATGAGAAGTATCTGGTTTTGTAGAGAAAAGGAAAAGAAAAAAAGAAAATACTTGAGAGTTTCTAAACAAAACAGCTGTTGGCACACATTTTGAAAGTTTGAAGAAGAGGACATGGACTGGTTCAGTGAGAATGTGCAGCTCATAATTTTACAGAAATAACACTACACAAATCATTACACTGTCACGTTTAATACATGAGAAACACCACACGGAGAATATGCTTTGTTACATTATAATGAAATACTTCTATCTGCGAGAGTTCAAATACGCGTATTTGCTAATGGTCAGAATGTAACATGTTGTCTGGAACATTATCTGTTAGAGGTCTTATCCACCAAGAATTTGCAGCTCCCACTGAGATCAAGTAATTCCAAATTTGTTTAATTCCTTTCAAGCTGTTCCCTTGAGTTCAACACATTAAGCTGACCTTTAGTACACTAAATGATGACTTCCTTGTTTGTTTTTTTTTTTAAGGAAGTTGCTTCTTCATGTTTTTCCTGAACAAGTCTCTGGGGACCAAGTTTAATTTTCTTTAAGGAATGTCAGTGACTAATTTTTTAGATTTATTTGGTATTACCAAAGCATATTATGGTAAAATCTATAATACAAAATGAATTGTAAGAATGTAAAACTTAATGCCATCTGGGTTTTTGTAGCACCCTGTGGAACTTACAAAACTATTATTTGGTCCCATGTGGCTGCAATATTTTAAGTAATAATGTTGCAGATGAGGTTTTTTTCTAAGCACATTTAGAAGCAGAATTTTTCTTTTAAAAATTTAAATCTGTCATTTTTTATTTGATAAAAATCTGCATTTTGAATTAAATTTTAAAAAAAGACTTCTGAATGGTGTAAGGGGAAATCAGATCCTTCTTTTTGTTTTAAAAGATGCAACATTTCATCAGGAAACAGGTCAAATCTAGAGTTCATCAGGTCCATAACATGATTTTAAATTCTCTATTATGAGACTCTTCTGAGTAGCAAAGCTGCTTTATATAATTCCATACTACTTATAAAMTGAACAAATAAACAATATCCTTTACATATTACTCCATTTTGTGTATTTTTCCATCTTCACTCTATTTTAGTTTAACTATTCTTCTGTCATTTTGCATATATAATGGTATTATATAATAATGTTGATGAGGTGTTGGGTACTAAGACTGTGGTGTTTACTTATTGAAAAAAACAATGTCTCTAAAACTACCCGCTGTATCAAGTTTACTTTGAAGAAGTGTTTTCAAGGTGATTTCACAAGCTTCTATTTCTATTCTGGACACTGCATACCATGATTCAGTGTGTGTATATTTTCAGAACTGATATTGCTTGGTTGTAGTTATAGTAATGTTAAACTGAAATAAGATATGCACATAGTATAGTTATGAAAATACCTGTCCAGTAAATAGTGCTCTTATTGAGTCCCTAAATGTGTGTATGGTTTTCAGTGTTATGGTTGTATAAGATAGCTTGAGTGTGTCCCATTTGCACCCCATAAATTAAAGCTGGCCAGGGTCAACTGTAAGTTATGTTTATTTTTTTCTCATTGAAAGTATTTGCTTTTTACATTTATGTAACCTTTTTTTTTTTTTCCCCCTTGGAACTGCCACTCCTTTATGCATTTCTCCCTTCCTTTGAAAGATGCACACCCTCTGTCACATAACTGGAAACATTCCTGCAACGTATACAATTTCATGTGCATGTGTTACCACAGTCCACATTCTTTTAAAAATAACCACGTCTCAAATTAAGTAAACTTTTGATATCTCAGACAGTAATGGAGTGTATGTATGCCACCACAGATATGTGTGCCACCACAGGCCAGGAATGGGTTATTAATCAGCAGGCAGGAAAGAGGAAGAGAGGACCTATCCCATACTGCTGAAATTGCTGGGACTGGCACTGCACAAAAAGACCTCTGTCTCTTAACCTTAAAGAAAAAAAAAACCTGTGTGCTATTTAGCTTGATGTCTGTTTTCTCTTAGCTTATACGCAAATAGAAACTGAGATACAGCTAAAAAAAAAAAAAAGGAAACAAAAACCTGAAACTGTTTCAGTAAAAAAATTAAATATGTCCTGTTTTATTTCTTCGTCTACTAGTGTTGAAATATATCACCTGTGCCTTGCTTATGAGGATCCTTCAGGGTCATTTTTAATAGAAAAATATCTTTTTACTTGCTTGAGTATCTGGACTTTGTTAGAGATGAAATCCAGCAATGAAAAAACTGAGCACAATGAATTTTCATTGTATTTAGTTGAAGTCTACTAAAATCCAATATTTTCATAAGTTTTATGATAAAAGTAATGCACTCAACTTGACAATGCTTGTGTTTTAATTATTTTGCTCCGAAGAGATAGAGATCCTCTTTTCCAAAATTTGTCTTTTCAGCACGTATGTGCTTCCTTTGCACAGCAGCTGTTGGAAGTTTTCATAGACTTTTGTCTTAATAATGAATCTGAGAAAAAGATGCTGTAGCTTCACCCCATTTCTTCTGTCACGTAATGAAGACTCTGAAACACCACTAGGCTTTCTACCATTAGTATTATTGCAAAATTTCCCTATTCAGTGATTATCATCATACAGAGACAAAAAATGTGTCATGTGTTCCACATAACAGTACTCTCAATGGAAATAGAGATAAGATCGTGGACTGTGGAGCTGCTACACTGCCTATGATCTTTAACTTGTATCCACTTTTCAAGATATGTATTGAAAATAACTTTAATGCAGCTAAAATATTGACCTATTTTTTCACTTGGATTTTTTCAATAAAGCAACACTTTTGAATATCAGACAACTAATTAAGGCTTATTTTACCTAACAACAAGCTTTTTTCTTAGAGTTTGTAATATCCAGTTCTACTCATGGATATAGGCTAGTACAGTTTAAGACAATACAGAAAGCAAGGAAAATAACTTCAGTGGGGTAGTTTATATTTACTAGGACTGAATCCAAAATTCATACAAGTGAGAGGTGGTGGTGAGAACTGAGAACTATAACTGGTGCAGTTCAGTGGTACTGGAAAATACTGCAGATTACTGCTTGCAACACTTTCAAATGTATTGCAGTGTGCCCAGGATAATTTGCTAGACAATCATTTAGTGTTACCAGATCTGCATGTGTCACATGACAGTATCTGAAAAGGAATGGCTATGGATTTTCTATGAAATTCCATGCTCCTGCTGATTTTTGCCCCAGCAAATCAGTATTTATATTATGTGCTGATTAATGGTCTTGCAGGTTTCTGCTTTAGTGAATTTTCACATAGTAGCAGGAGAAAGAGCAATGCAGATGGAAATGAAAGCATCTACAAAAGTAGTTGATGTTTTCATAAATAAATTAAGCAGTTCAGCATACAGTGACTGTACTCATGAAGAATACATATTAGCAATTCTCTATTGTACTGATCCTTCAAACTAAGTCATGTGTGCCACAGTTAAACACTTTTGTGTATTTTAAAGCTGACATTTGTAAGTTTGAGCAAAGTACAAAAGTCCTTAAGGGAAGCTGCCTAATAACAGGCAGACTTGTAGTCAGAGTTCAGTGTATTTTCTTCATCTTTAATTCCGTAGGAAGTCTTTATAGGTAGGAAATGAGGGTCCCATTCACACTTGCCACTGGAGAGCTGCAGTTTGTAGAGTGGGCTTAATTGTCAGGACTAGCCATGCAGAGTGGGCGCGTTGCTGTGAAGCCCTTTTTCCCGAGTATGGGTTGAATCACTGCTATATGAGAGAAGGTCCAAGCTGATATAGCACCTTGACAATCTGATTCTGCCTGTTCTGACCTATTATGCTTTATTTCACAGTGTCTAGTCCATAAAATATTTCCTGTCCATGTTATCCTTCTCTCAGATTGGCTGGAAAGCACAAGCTATTTTGCGCTTACTTTCTGTGTGAATGATAAGTGTGTGCACATGTACACATATGCGTGAATTTAAGATGCATTGTCTTCTTGAGTACTGTCCTGGTTTCAGATGGGATAGAGTTAATTTTCGTTCTAGTAGCTGGTATAGTGCTGTATTTTGGATTTAGGATGAGAACAATGTGGATAACACACTGATGTTTTAGTTACTGCTGAGCAGTGCTTACACAGAGTCAAGGCCTTTTCTGTTTCTCACACCACCTCAGCAGCGAGTAGGCTGGGGGGGCACAAGAAGTTGGGAGAGGACACGGCTGGGACAGCTGACCCCAACTGAAAAAATGGATATTCATGCCATATGATGTCATGCTGAACAAAAACTGGGAAGGTTGGCAAGGAGGGATGGGCTGCTGCTCAGGAACTGGCTGGGCATTGGTCAGAGGGTGGTGAGCAATTGTATTGTGCATCACTCATTTTGTATATACTTTTATCATTATTATTATTTTCCCTTTCTTTTCTGTTCTATTAAATTGTCTTTATCCCAACCCATGAGTTTTACCTTTTTCCAATTCTCTCTCCCAACCATGGATGAACAAGGAGACCCTGGACAAACTCAAACACAAAAAGGAAGCCTACAGAGCGTGGAAGCAAGGACAGGTAGCCTGGGAGGAATACAGA
>JASVER010000004.1:22232102-22306813 GCA_030449065.1 Oceanodroma leucorhoa | reverse complement strand
AGTTAGTCTCTAGAGCCGGAGGCGGACGACGCCCTGCCCGCACGCCTGCCCAGCACGAACTGCCTGCACAAACTGCCGCACCACGCCCTTCTGACGCGCCACGCCCTGTTTGCCCTCTCTGTTCGCCTCGCTCCTGGTCGCTCGCGCTCCCTGGGGGCTGCTCTTGTACGCACGGAGGATTGGCCGCCGTCACCCTCGGCCCCGCCCACGCTGAGTCAGAGCTGCCCGCTCGGCAGAAGCTCGCTCCTCGGGCTCTGAGGGGGGGGCGGGGCTCCCTCTCGCTCGCTCCCTTCGCGCTGCTGCCCCTTTACAAAGGATCCCTCGGCGCAGTCCTCCGCTCCGGAGCCCTTCGCCTCGGTGGCTTCGCTGAAATGACGCTGTGTAAGCCCTGCTCAGCAGTAACTAAAATATCCCTGTATTTTCAACACTGTTTTGGTCACAAATCCAAAGCATAGCACCATATGATCTGCTATGATGAAAATTAACTCTATTCCAGCCAAAACCAGTACAGCTGTGAAGGTAATTTATGCAGCAGATAAAACAGAAAGGTAGCACCATGAAGTAACTACCTGAACACAAAACACAGGGCTACTGCTAAGGATTGTAATCCAGCAGAGAGCTTGAGCACATTTAACATTCTTGGCAATCAGGCAATTTGACTGTTAAGCCAAAAGAGCAAACTCAGGGTGGAATCTTAGTCTTGTTGGCATCCACAGCAAGATTTCCAAGGCAACTGACCCACCACTCCTTCCAGGTTACTTCAGATAGAGAAAATAATAACAGAAGCAGGGACTCCAGATGTTAAATCCAATTCAAGAATCAGGTAATTACAAAGGAAACTTGGGAAAAGTTGGAGACTACTCAACCAGAATTTGTAGCTAGCTATTGGCAGAGTTACCAGTCTCTTCCTAGCAAGCTCTCTAACATCTGCCATGATAGAATATTAGGACCTCAATCCAAGACTATTTTTGCATTCATGTTCTTGTAATGAATGTTCTGGAAAGGGCTCGCATACAATGTCTAGATACATTGTTGAGGTGATAATTTCTACCTCTACTACATTAAAAAGCTTTTGTTTGTTTATTTATTTATTTATTTAGGGGTGGTGGGATTCTTTAGGTTTTTCTTTCTGATATTTTTCTGTCTCCAGCAGGGGAAGCAATTCCAAAGTCTTTCTACTGTTTGAATGTGTTTGKTTTTTTTTATTGTGCCTTCAGGCAGAATTTTCCTAAGACTATAAATCCAGCCTGTTCAAGTGGCTGATTGACTGCAGGGTGCAGAGGTTGAGGAACTTCTTGCAGCGAGTCATCTTGCAGCAATAAAAGCTATTTTTTTCCAACACCATCAGTTCCCACTACATGGACACCACAAAGGCCCCAAAAGATAAAATCAGCTACAGAAAATATTCACACTTCTCACTTATTCTGGAAGCTAATTTTGCAAACAGCTTTTTGCCAACTGCATTTTCAGAAATATTGCTGAATCTGGAATTGGGACATTATCCTTGACTTCCTTCCCCTCCATTCTCAACTCCCACCCAGTTCCTTCATACAGAGATTGCTCAAAGCAAGTCATGAGGAATAAAGGCAGTATAGGAATCAAACTGCCACAAGAAAATATTACAGTAATGTGAAGTCAGTTTAAGCATGTCAGAAGAGTAACCCTAGCAAAACATGTACTAAAAGGTGCAAGAGAGAACATCTGCATGACAGTTTGAAGCAAAGCTTTCCTTCTGGTCCAAGGCATTCTTACCGCCCAATAGATATGTGTGGTTTTCGTTTTCTCCTTTCCAAACTTGAAGAATTTTCACATTTAGGAGGGCACAAACTCATTAGTTTTTCACATAGCCCACTCTCTTTCTTTAGAAATTATGATGGTCCCTTATCAGTGAAAATAAGCAAATGCACTTTTATAAATGAGGGTCTTCAAAGCACATATGGGACCTCTGTTTGAAGACCAAGTCAGACTATTGGCAATAATAGCAGCTTTTAAAAAATAAAGAAGACAATTTCTAAGACAAAGCTTCTTCAAACAGAAGACCTCTTTGTGCAATTCATTTCAACCATTGAGTATTATTACTGAATTGCCAATTTGTGCTATCAGGTTTAAAATACACCTTTCCATTTATGTTAAGATTTTTAAGGCATGCAGAAGACTACTAATGTAATGTTCCTGGTATGTGTGGTATTTTGTATCTGTTAGTTTCACAGTAAATAATATATCAATATTGGAAATATATACTGGGTCTGCAAGCATCAAACCATCTCCTTGTTTCTCTGAAGAGATAGGAACTGCCATTCTGGTCCAAACAAAGGTATTAGAGGTGGTAGGTGCCCCATCCCTGGAAACATTCAAGGTCAGGTTGGACGGGGCTCTGAGCAATCTAATCTAGTTGAAGAAGTCCCTGCCCATGGCAGGGGGGTTGAACTAGATGACCTTTAAAGGTCCCTTAGAACCCAAACTGTTCTATGATTCTATGATTCTGTGATTCTCTCATGGATTTTGGTCTGTAGCACATGATGAGGGAAAGTACATAAGAAACAAGAGGGGTACAGAATTATCCTTATCCTGGTAGAGCATCCTCACTTCCAGTGACCATCCATTTAGAGGTGGAGTTTTCAGAGCTGTAGATTTAACTGCACTATTACATTGACTCTTCATCCATGTACCCATCTTCATGACTTTGTAAAAGATTTGCCTGAATCTATTTATATTGATTTCTGCAAGTCTCAGTGATAAGACTTTCTACTACTTACTTATGTGTAATGTGAAAATGTACTAATTTGGGCTGGTTCTAAGCCTGTGACCTAATAATTCCAGCTGTAGTTTCTGTATGTGATATTTAATAATGATTAGTACATTTCGGTCAGGATTTATGAAGCACACAAGAAAAGATGTTTTCTCTGCTTTCGTGCTTGCCAGTCAGTTATAAGATGAGAGATAATAAGTTCATCTCTTTGGTAGTTACCGCCAAAGCATTGAGGTTAGTAGTTAATCTGCAAATGATATTATTTGGAAATTGTGAAAGGAAGTTATTCTGCAAATGATATTATCTGGAATTTGTGAAAGGAAAAACTAGGTGGGAGAAGGGGGCAAAATGTTAGTTATTTTATATGTCTTAATTCAAAGCACAAGAATTTGGAAACAAAGGGTAGCTTCACAATGTGATTCACCACTTCCTAAATTCAGAAGGATGAGAGGATAAGAGCACTGAGACATGCTCCATTTTATATGCAATCGTTAGAGTATGGTGTCTGGGGATGACAGGGTCTGATCAGGAGAACTAGAATCTCCCACATATCAGTTACTTCAATAATTAGAGTGCTTAATTGGGTATCAATGGATATAGAACAGTGTATGGGGAAAGCAAAGATGACAAAAAGCCACTACTATCTCCTTAACTTGCCTGAAAGAACAGAACATTTCATAGAGAGATATTGAAATTAGCGATTTCATCCCTTTTTCTGTATGACAGATGAGATCACTTTTTGTTTAGGAAGAATTTTGCAGGCAAGGATCACAGATTACAACTTTCCATAAACCGGTAATTGTCAACATGAAATGATCTGATACAGATCTATTCAATTAAAACCTAAATTTTGCCCTTATAAAGAGAAGGTGCTAGACTGTATATTATGTTCTCTACGATATCAGCTGTCCTAACAAACTGCTATTAGGTCAGATGCTAATATGTTAGGCACCAAAAAAAAAAATTAAAAAAAATTAAGGTTTAAGGAGAAAATGTAGTGTGTCACAATTTTTTTATTTCTTAATTTTCAAAGTTTTAAAGTCTGTATTATAAAAAAAATAAATTCATATTCTTGTTTTCAGAAATGTAGCTAATGCTACTCTCTGCATTTTTGAGGGACAGAAAACACCACTAAGTATTGATGCGTTTGGGAAACAAAGTTTAAACAGCCTTCGAATGTGACAGTATGGCTTTTCCTGCACCCAGCTTTTGGCTCAAAGGCCACAGAAATGGTATGAGTGACAGAATGCCTTCAGAGGCCCTTCAGTACCACTACATCAAAATGTTTATTCCATTGCTTGTACTTCTACCTTTCTTTTTATTTTTATTTATTTGGTTTTAATCTACATAGGTAGAAAATGAAATCTTGAGTATGATAACCTTCAGTGGGAGTCCTGGTATTTGACTCTACTGGGTGGAAGTTTCATCATGAAATCAGAAGAGTGGCATTAGTACATTAATGATTTCAGATTCTACTTTATTTATGGAGTGATTCTGAAAAAAGGTCTGAAGTGATTTTTAGCCATGGGTACTATTTATAATTCTATCTAAAATAAAATTAAATGCTTATTACTTATTCCTGAAAAGATATCTATTTGGTCTTGGGGAAAAAATGCATTCAATAAATGGCTGGCCATGTGGAGTTTCCTGAGAGATCAGTTTCAAGTATAATCACAGCAACTTAGTTAATGCAAGTTAAGATTTAAAGATTTAATGAAGGCTTAGAAATCCCATAATTGGGGATTATATTCCTTTTCTGTCAGTGAATTTATCCTGTTCATTGATTATTTTTCTATTTCTGTTGTGCTGGTGGAAGTTTGTCAGGATGAGTATTTACTGGCATAGTAGTTTCCCAATGTATTTTATTTTCAGATTAAAGCTTCTTATTGTAAGAATTGAACACAATGTGCAGTCATTCAAGCTCTGTCATTATTAACTTATTTAAAGACATGTGTTATAAATTCTGGAATATTAAATTACACCATACAAAATGGCATATGATCTTAAATTGCTGTATTCTCGCTCGTACCTTTATCAGCTCTGTTATGCAGCCATTAGCCATCGTCAACACTCCCATTACTTTCCATGGGACTACTCAAATGAGCAAGGATTATTCACATCATAGAGTTAATGGGATTTTTCAAGCTGTTGCAAAACCTTTCAGACATTTTGAAGTTTCTAGGAAGTGTTTTGACCACTGTTCATGTATTTGTCCTACTTATGAAGCCATCCATGTACAGACTTTTGTACTGCAGAATCTGACTGATTGGAATTCAGTAAAGTACCATTTTAAATGTTTAGGCTTTTAGATGTGGCTAAACGTAAATGAGATCAGAATCTGTCACTTCTTTTTTTTGTATGACCAGTGTCTGGTGCTTTCAGGGAGGTTTGAAGTGTTTTCTAAGAGAATAGGAGTGATTTAATATGTGATTTACATTGTAGAAAGTTCTGAGACTCTCAAGAATGCTGTCACACAATCCACATACCTGCAGCTGGGCGGGCTGAATAGGTTTACTGCCTCATCAGCTATGCCAACTGAAATGTTTTTGTGATTTCTTCCTAATCCATTTGATCCAAATTTGGCGGGCAAGCACAGAGTTATTATTTAAACTCTCTGAGCTAAACCACCTTATTTTAGTTGAAATGGGTGAGGAAGGAATCACATGCACAACTCAGCTAGCATACTTCTGATTGTGGTAATCTCCAGGAGGAGGATATGGCACCAAAGTGTCAAGGAGGTAGCAGGAACTTTTTCATGTGGCATAGTTGTTACCAGAAGAGGACACATCTACATACTATGTGTATTTAGAATGCACACAATAATACAGGGGAATGAATTATAACTAATTTGGATTGTTGCATGAAGCACGGCTAATGCAAAATTAGAACGTTTCTTAAGAACATTTATCTTTAAAGGCGGTATTTAGCAGGAATGACTAGACAAGAAAAGCCAATGGGTATAAAAGCCAATAAAGTAACCAAAAGTACTTTTCTGCCCATGTTTCAAAAAACATAGTTGTGTTAAAGAACAGACATGTTACTCTACTGATCAAGATGGGCAGAAATAAGAAATTCTGGGAGTATTTTTATCTTTAGTGTAGGATGAGAATTTTACATGACTATAGCTTCTTGTTATTTAATTATTTAATATTAAGTAACTGTAGTAGAGGAGTCAGGTTTAAAATAACTTTTTCTGTAGGTCATACAAAAATTAAAAGTAAGGTTGGCCAATAAAGTCAAAGAACTGTTTTCTCCCCACCTCTCTCCGCAAGGTGTATGAGTCTGTAAGAACCTCAAGTTTACACTAGTACTGGCATCTGTTATTTCCTTGCAGTAAAAAGGTGTTTGATTGTGTTGAATATTTCTGTCCAACATTTTCAAATGTGTTTTCAAAGAAACTAATCCATTAGAAACAAGGTACTACAGGAGGTGAGGCCGCACCTTGAATACTGTGTKCAGTTTTGGGCCCCTCACTACAAGAAGGACATCAAGGTGCTGGAGAAGGGCGACGAGGCTGGTGAAGGGTCTGGAGAACAGGTCTTATGAGGAGTGGCTGAGGGAACTGGGGTTGTTTAGCCTGGAGAAGAGGAGGCTGAAGGGAGACCTTATCGCTCTCTACAACTACCTGAAAGGAGGCTGTAGAGAGGCGGGTGTTGGTCTCTTCTCCCAAGTAACAAGTGATAGGACGAGAGGAAATGGCCTCAAGTTGCGCCAGGGGAGGTTTAGATTGGATATTAGGAAAAATTTTTTCACTGAAAGGGTAGTCAGGCATTGGAACAGTCTGCCCAGGGAAGTGGTGGAGTCACCATCCCTGGAGGCGTTCAAAAAACGTGTGTATGTGGCGCTTCGGGACATGGTTTAGTGGGCATGGGTGCTGGATTGACGTTTGGACTCGATTACTTAAGATCTTAAAGGACTTTTCCAACCTTAATGATTCTATGATTCTATGATTCTATATCTAGAAACATGAACAAAAGTATCGGTGGTGGTGAGCTGTTTGGTTTGGGTTTTTTTGGGGGGCGTGGGGAGGGGATTTGACAAACCAAAACCAGAAGGAGTAAGAATGGCTATGAAATAATACTATATTTTCTGAATGATAGTTATCAGCTTGATTAAAAATAATTTTAATTAATTTCCCTTCCAGTTTTCTTATTTCTTCTGTTCACATTGTAGTACATTGCCAGATGATGCTGGTTAGGGAGATTACTTTTGTTTACGGTATGACATAAACATGTATAAATGTAACCCAAGCACATAGCTAGCCTGTATTAACATTCTTGAGACTGTTTCTGCCTTTTTTCTATTTTCTCTCTGACTTGTATTTTGATACATCATGTGTGGGATCCTGTCTTAAAATTAAACTCTAAACCTTTAGAAATGATATGTAGTAATATAGGCTCCAAGGTCTCATCAAGTCTTTGAGGCAAAGAGTGGCAACAAGTAAAACAGCCACAGTAACAGAAACTATTCTTTTTTAACTTTTACTCCCGTAACTCTATTACTGTTCATGAAAATTTCACCCCAGTAAGAAGGGCTTTTTTTCTATATGTTTTTAATGAGTTATAGTTGTTTCAATTTGGTTTGTATCCTGTAGTGATTAGAATCCTATAACATTTGTTCAATGCAATTTAAATCTCCTGGGCTTATAAAGTCACTGAATGCTTGAAGATAAGGATCAAACCTAGAATTTTACTTTGTTCTAATACTGAATATTCTAATCTAGCCCAGTAATTTGAGTTCTCCTTTTACTATATATTTCTGTTTAACGGATATACATGGATACTATTCCAAGTTGCTAATCTAAGAAAATAGTTTTCCTTCTAAAGTTAAGTCAGCTAATATTTGAAATTTTAAAAAAGTTTTGTTTATTATTTAGTTTTGGGTTTTGGGGGAGTTTCTTTTGTTATTGTTGTTCTTTTGTTTTCCATTAACTTGCTTTTAGATTGGAAAGCTGAGTAGCCATTCTTGTGGATATGCTGGAAATATTGTTGATTGCTGTGAAAATCTCCCCTTAGAGAAAGTGATTTATAATATGCATTAGCATTTCAGAAAATCACTAATGAAAGACCAAAGCCCAGGGACCTGGTGACAGCCCATGCAATAGATGGAGCTTTACCCAAGGTGTCACATTGAAGTATTGTCACCTTGGGCTGTAAAGTTACTATATAGAAGTTCTTATTAAACATTTCTTAAAGAATCTCCCTAGAACACAAACCTACATATCTAGCAAGAAAATCAGGAGGAACCAGCTAACATTGCAGAGTAGCATGCCTTTGGTCTTTGCTGTTCATTCTAACCATCCTCAACCCTCTCCCCTTTGACACATTGGCTGCTCGCCTCAGACTGGGTTTCAAGCAACAAAGAAGCTGTAGAGCCACAAATTGGTAATCGCCGTAGAATCATAGAATAATTTAGGTTGGAAAAGATCCTTAAGATCATTGAGTCCAACCATTAACCTAACACGAACAAGTCCACCACTAAACCATGCCCTAAGCGTCACTTCTACACATCTTTTAAATACCTCCAGGGATGGTTACTCAACCACTTTCCTGGGCAGCCTGTTCCAGTGCTTTTTGGTGAAAAGTTTTTTCCTAATATCCAATCTAAACCTCCCCTGGCATAATCTGAGGCTGTTTCCTCTTGTCCATATCCTGTATATATTCAAACAAAACTGGAAAAAAGACATGACGAATGCTCCAAACTAATTTAATTTTATTTTAAAATATTTTAATGTACTCTAATACAGATTACATATTACCAGACTGATGTAAACATGTACTGCACAATTTGGGGATTAAATGCTGAAGTTGCAAAACCTTATTTTATACCATTACTCTGAAGGCCCAACCCTGAAAATTCTTTCTCGGGTATTGAATCCTGTGAGACTTTTTCAGAAGTCCTGTGATGGAATTCTTTAAAGGCTCTGGCCTCTAGTTTGTTTAATTTTATATAACTGAAAGAGGCAAAAAGTCCTGTTTTTCTCACTGAACTAGTAAATACATCTAGTATTTAACTTTTCAAATTGCAGGATTTTTTGCTCGATCCTGTCTCTAAAAAGTGATGGTTTCGTGAGGACAGTTTTGTGGGGACTAAGAAATTAATGTTGAAAATTTACCTTCCTCTGGTTTCTCACATTAATTCCACAAGTGTTTTTATTTAATTTATAAGGGTGAAGGTCTGAGTTCTTGCCTTCTCCATCACACCTGTTGGACACTGTTAGAGAAAACACAAAGGCTTTGAACTAAGTTATAGACTTTAGCTTCTCACTTCCATGGGACATTTGGTGCAGAGAAGTGGCTGGCTGATCAGTGGCAGACAACATTTTTGCCTGAAGTATACAGTGCACTGGGGAGGAAGGGGAAAATGGTTATCTGATTCTCCCCCCCACAAATTCTCCCCCACCCCCAACAGGAAACAGGCAATTAATGCATTTGTAAATGTCAACAAGTAAATGCAAATTGTGTGCAGCAGTACTTTGGATTTTGAACTGTCGTGTTGCCAACTTAAGTAGCAGCTGATTTATGTTTATGAAGTGTACTTCGAAGAAACACTGACTAGGGGCCGTGGTAAGGTAACTTCTGAGCCCCTGGTCTAGAAATGTGTCCAAAGGTTCTAAAAAAGCAGTGATTTTCATCCAACTGCTCAGTGCCCCATGAACTATTCTTGGCAGTATTCCTGCTGGCTCATAAGTCTATAATACTTGCCTTCAAAGCTTATTTCACCTTTATTGGATCATGGATAACAAAGCCCAGTGCTCATTCTTGCTCTTTTTTTTTTCAACCTTCATCTATCATACTACTGTATTGGGGAATGGGTGTCACAGTATTAGGAAATTTTTTTCTCCTATTGATGTCTCAGAGATACGTTTAAATTCACAATTACATGATGAACAATATTTGAACAATAAAGTTGTGAATGAGATTAAAAGTGCTTTTCAACATCTATGTTTATAAATTGCACTTACTGCTAGAAAAATTACTCAGACTTATAGGTAGAAAATGTGAAGTATTCAATGAAATCAAACTGAATTCAGAAATATAAATAATGTTTTATAGCAATTATACACACAACTCTTGGAAAGATGTTTTTCAATTATTTCAGGTAGCTTAGTTTACATAACTGGCAAGAACAAATGAGTGTATAGCAAAAAAGAAAAGGGTTATTAAAATATCTAAATTCTTCTCTGAGGATTATAATTTCCCTAATCAAAGTATTATCTTACTACAGAGATATTACTTAAATATTYATATGCAATAGAAGTGTTTATTTTTCATTTTATGCTTTTTTACTTACAGCTTTACTGCCTTTTGGTTTACCTCAGAGTCCCCGTTGTACTAGACCCATTAAATGAAGTTAGAGAGAAGGTAGTCTTTTTTCTTCTACAAGTCTAATATATGCTACAGAAAAAATGCATGAGAACAGAGATAGAGCTACAGTGGAGATTCAGACTCAAGTCCTTAGGTTCTTTTTTGGATTACTTTTTTTTTTTTTTTTACTTTGAAAAACCTTACACTTTTTTTCATACTAAAAATGTATATATAGCTATATTTACAGAATTTACTGTGGCATCTTAGCTATACTATGGCATCATTACTGCACTGGAAATCTTCACAAAACTTGATCTAATTGCTATGCTGCATAACCAATTGATTATGTATTTCACTACTGATTCCCAAATACAACTTGCACCAGAAGAACATGCACTGGAATGCAAATTCCTTAAAGGGCAGCATAGATTCCCCTCTAAGAAATATGGACATGAGAAAATTGCCCCTTCTTAATCATGAAAGGAGTTTTGCATAGGTCTTATGAGGGATTTGTGCATTTTCCTTATGTTCAAACAGATAATGTGGTTACATTTCTCAAGTCAAAATCTAATTTAATTCAGAAAGAAACTGAAAGGAGAAGATCTTTCATAGCTTGGCATCTGGACCATGTGATTACCTTCCAAAGACGAGGAGAAGTGGAATGAAGTCATGTGTAAATTGAACTCTGCTTCAAAAAAAGTATAAGCCATATTTTTGTCAAATAGAAATAAAACATTTTTAAAAGTAATGTTTGGGCTTGTCTTGGTGTTTTGTGAGTCCTTTTTCATGGTAACAGTCTCAAAAAAAAAAGAAGCAACGCTATTTTTATTATGTGTTTGACCAAGCAGAAAGTAATGGAATATGAAATGTGGAATATAACTATTTGGTATGCTTACCTTTATAATGACTTGCAGTGATGAGTTATACTGTTCAGCACATACCCCTTTGTAATGTCAGGTTGAATTTTAGAAGATTTATAAATTTGGTTTTAGTAATCAGAATTGCAGAATAGTGACATTCAAATTTAATTGTTCAACTAGTTCTAGCTCAGAAGGGAGCAGAAGGTAAAAACTGTGGAAAACTGGTTTGGAAAGGATTGTTCAAATTTACTGGGATGTGCACATATAGCTTTTTGAATATATGTACTTATACATGTACACAGGAGGGATCCAGCCAGCACAACAGAATTACACACATTGTTTGTGGTAGCCATTATTGGGTGCATATGTATCCTGTTAGTACTTGTGTGTTCATCCTACTGGTCTAAGGAGCAGAAAGTTCTTAGTTACCACTCATTATTGGTTTTGTCCATGGCAGCAGTTACTTGCTTTTTTTCTGCTGTTACTGTCCTTGCGTCATTTTTTTGCTATCTGTTACATAATGGTAAAAATGAAAAGTTCAGGTCAAAGTAATCTGATGTAAGTGACTGATGATTTTTGAAGACAGATTTCCAAGGTTCTAAATTCTTCCAAGAACATATCTTTTTTGTTTTATTTAGTTGTGAGATATATTAACCTATGTACAATTTGGTGCGTGTTTACAAAATAGATTCACTGCTCAGATAGATTCTTTATAATGGCAAAGTTTTTTGAGGGGGGAACTGTCTGGTTCAGAATGGATCTAGATGAGGAAGGTTCCCACCTCTTCACATAAACATCCAGTTCACAAAGGATGTCACTGCAGGTTCTCAAGGGTTAAAAACACCACAATGATCATTTAGTCCCCACATGTCTGAGTGGAAGGGAACAGGTAAGTAATGTCCATTCGCAGAAGAGCTTAATTTTTAACTAGCTTGCCACATGTCCCACTTCACTGAGGCATTCTTTGAGAAGATAATGAATAAAAAGAGCTTGAATTCTCCACCATGTTTTACAAAGGAGCTGCAAATATCCCATTCTGTATTTTTATATTCCAAATGCAATTAGATTGAACATTTCAAATGACATAAGAAAAAAATTCTTTTCAGAATAGTGTCTGTTGAGATTAAAGTTGTTAGTAGCTATATTTTTATTTAACATATATCTTCTAGACTCAAGAATAAATGGTGGTTTGCAGATGGTCTTAATGGTGCATGGCTGAGTCTAGAAAAAGAACAGTCTCTTCTGTGATGCACTGATTTACAGATGTTAAAGAAAAGCTCTTAAAATAAGGTTTATATATTTTAGCATGAAACGTTTGAAGCCTAAGTGATTAACTAGCAACTCATAATTTAACTGATAATTTAACTTCCTTTTTCCTCTCCTGAATTGTTTCAGTTCATCTATCATTTTCTTGCATGTATTTGTTTGAACTATTCTGATCAAGCCACAGAAAGTCATAAAAGGTGAAAATGTAAAGAAACTTTTGTCATTCTACTTCTTTCCTTAATTTGACTTCATCTGGTGCATTTCTTTGATAAGAAATAAAGTCCTTTGCTCTGCTTCCTTTCTCCCAACACACAAAGTATCTAGAGGTGGTTACTAGCTATTAGTTGTGTAAGGAAGATAGGTAGGAGGAGAGACTGGGGTATGGAGGAAATAAAAGTATCTTTAAGCAAAAGAATGTTTCATCCCAAAGGGGTAGAAAACAGCAGTTGTGTTTCTGTGCTCCTGCCAGAATAATACAGATGTGGGGGCTCCTTAATGTAATTCTCAGCTATAAATTGCATAACTCTCCTGGCCTTAGTAGAAATACACCTATTTGTCTGTTGTTTCACCTGTGCAGGACAGAGGTTTCCCAGAACATCATCTTAGCACTCATCTTGAAGTATGAGATGAGACTTCACTTAGTCCATCAGTTAACACATACTCGAGTATCATTTTGATTCCTTAAATATACATGATAAGTTGGTCTGCTGTACACAGCATCTCTTGATATTTATATCTTAGGTAGTTTTGGTAAGGCCACTGTTGTGCTTCCATACATGATGGAGTGACTGAATCTGAATGCAGTAGTGGATGCTGCCATCTACAAATACAACAGTTTACTTTTTAGATTGCTACTCCTGGAAAACTGTTTGGGATATTCTCTGAAATCATGAATATGATCATGTCAGAACACAATCATTGTAAATTTAATGAAAATCAAGTGATTATTTATAACAGTCGGTGAAAATTTCAAATGGTTTTCCAATATTTAGTGTGAAGATGATTCATAATAGTCTCTGGAATCCCTGTGGAAATGTATGTGTAGCTATTCTTTTCTGTTACATAGCAGTGTCTTTGTATAAGGTGTTTAATACCAGTATTCACAGTAAGGAGTGTCGTCCCATACATCTACTGCATGCTTCCCATGGTGATGGATTCCA
Source organism: Oceanodroma leucorhoa (assembly GCA_030449065.1). Taxonomy (NCBI): domain Eukaryota; kingdom Metazoa; phylum Chordata; class Aves; order Procellariiformes; genus Oceanodroma; species Oceanodroma leucorhoa. The sequence goes on along the minus strand of JASVER010000004.1, from coordinate 22,293,471 downwards.
GTAATGTTCATCATTATGCACCAATTTGATATGTTGCCTTAATGGTCAAGGCTGCTCAAACTTGGGTGCTCTCTTTTTGGCTACTTCCACCCAGGAAAATGAGAAGAACTGATTCTTTGCTGTGTGCTTCGGAATTGAAAACCTCATTGGGTTAACAGTGTTACCGTTCCCAACCCGACTGTCAATCTCAGTCCCTTGGAACATCAGGTTTCACAGGTCAACCCACAGCTTGTTAAGCCTTTTCAACAGTCCAGAAGTAGTAGATGTTTAGTTAAAATCTTTATGCTGTGCAACTTTCATTACATTTTATCTGTTTCCCTACATTCCTCCTTAATATCACTGCCCTCTAACAGAATACATTGCTCTAAGAATGATTAGAAATATCCTTTACTCTCCCCACTGCAACCAATTGACCTCCAAACAGCAACAAGAGAGATATGGAAAATAACCTCTCTCAAATTTAAACTCTGATTGTATGTCTGAGTTCTTCCTGGAGCTGGGAGTCACAGTAAAAGGTCAGTGCATTGATACAGGGTATATTAGTGAACTGTACCTCATGTTAGCCCAAAACCTGTAGTGCTTGAGGTAAAAGGAGTGATAAAATGGCTATGAAAACTTTCCTATCAGTATACTCGTTATGTGGGAAGGATGCTTTTGTGATGATACAGGGAATCAAAGTAGTTATTCACAGATTCATTTTTCGTCTAACAATCAATTAATGACCCCAGGTCACAGAACTCTATTTTTTAATACCTACTTATCTCTAAGCAGCTTAGGATAGTGATGGCCTCTTGGTCTTTTTCTTTCCTTCTCTCTTTTTTTTTTTTTTTTAAAGATGTCAAGTGTCAAGGAAATTTATATTTGGGATTTGAAAAAGCTCTGTGTCTTCTACAAGAACAGGAATGCTTTGATTAATTTTGATAGGTTTTCATTGACAACAGTATAAAAATTATTGCTCATAGTAATGTGTCTAAAATGTTTTCAGCCAGCTTGGTGACTGGGCAAATAACTTACCACACGGGTATTACTCAGAGCTGGTGTTTGCTTCAGAGTCCAGCAGGAGGTGTCAGTGGAAAAAAACTTTGTGGTTAACATAAAAGGTGAATTTTATTTTTGTTTTGGCATTGGACATTTATGCACTTGCAAAATGTTATCAACAATATCTGGTCATATTTCCATCCTGTGCCACTTACATTTGTTGAGTTCTGAAGATTTACAGGTGTTTAATGGTAAAGACAATTAAATAAAAGGTTTGGTTTGGCTAACAAGAAATTCAGCATGWCCACAAATTCAAACTCATTCTGTTTAATTGTCCAGAATGAGTGAAATCCAACAAACAAATAAGCAAATATCTTTATTATGTCAATTTATAAAGGATTTCATTTTCAATTTTCAGATAGTGTAGATAAGATATTTGCAAAATCTTATCTATAGGTTCCTGGTGTTCCAACTTAGTATCTTAATTTACAGTTATCCATCTATATGCCATTTGAAGGGTTAGTTTTGGTTTGGTTTGGTCTGGCTTGTGATATTCTTTTTTTGTTCTTGGTACCTATGCATTTTTTCTTTTTTTTTTTTTTTTCCCCTAAACTGGTGGTCTGAGACCATCCTCTAGATATTTTGTAAGAGAAGGCCAAATAAAGATTTCTCCTTCCCTACAGGTTTTCTTGTGGAGATTATTGTGGAAACGTTTCTCCTTCTCTGAATGGATAAAGTTAATTACTTCCAAGGGCTTCAATTGAAAAGTTTCATCTTAATCTAAATATCATGTTCAGATTCATAAAGTTGCAAATAATACCCTGTCCTGGTTTCGGCTGGGATAGAGTTAAATTTCTTCCTAGTGCTACGTTTTTGGATTTAGTATAAGAAGAATGTTGATAACACACTAATGTTTGTAGTTGTTGCTAGGTAATCTGCTACTCAAGGACTTTTCAGCTTCCCATGCTCTGCCAGGCGCACAAGAGGCTGGGGGGGAGCATAGCCGGGACAGCTAGCCCAGCTGGCCAACGGGGTATTCCATACCATGTGACGTCATGCCCAGTATATGAATGGGGGGGGAGCAGGAAGTGGTAATCGTTTTTGGCCATTTTCTCGGTGAGTGGTGAGCAATTGCATTGTGCATCACTCATTTTGTATATTGTATCATTATTATATTATTATCATTGTTATTATTATTATTCCTTCCTTTTCTGTTCTMTTAAACTGTCTTTATCTTAACCCGCAAATTTTTTTTCCCCCGATTCTCTCCCCGTCCCACTGTGGGGGAGTGAGCGAGTGGCTCTGTGGCGTCTGGCTGCCTGCCGGGTTAAACCACTACATACCCCTAAGTACTGATACTGTAATTACAAGTAATCCCTGAAAGAAGGTACAAAACCCACTTTTAGTATAAATCATCTGTATGTTTTATGGAATTATTTGTATTGACTGCATTCATAGTACCACCAACTGATATTTTAAAGTTCAAATTAGAACATATATGACCAAATGAGAATTTTTACTGGATTTTGTAGTTCTTGTTCTTCCAGACTTATATTTGACAGAACAATAGCTAGCCTCATTTGAATATGACCTATAAAGTATCTCTTGCAGTGGCTGAATCAGATCTTAATTTTACTCTGTCTGATAGACTCAGCTAATTATTACTGTGTACTGTAATTTTATCTGATTTCAGCTTTGCTGACTAGAATTTTAAAAGCTTTGTCTTAACAAGTGGACAACAGCGGTAGAACATCACAATTTTGAAGTAGTGACAGGCCCTGAATGATACTATAAAATCTTTCAACTAAAACTTTGTGTACCTATTTCCTCTTTTCTAACTTTGTGTGTTGCCATCTCACAAGGATCCACATTACCTTACTCTTTCTTTGCTGCTGGACTTCTACTGGGTTAAAATACTTCTACTGTATTGACCATCCCAGTAAGTTAATCTAAAAGGTGTTATCCAGGATAGGGTAAAAAGTCATTAAATATTTCTACTACGTAGTTTACTGTTCCCTTTCAAAAGTAGAAAGCATGAAATTTTACTCATTTTTGTGTGAACTTAGACCAGTAGTCACTTCCAAAACATCGGTGTCAGCACTTCCAGACACTGCATGCCAAGTCTGCTTGAAGCAAAGATTGGTCAGAAGAATGGTCAGAACAGGACAATGTTCTGATGTGTGCTGCATTTAATAGGTTAAGTAGCTGCACAGAGTCAGTCGGCCTTTACCTGGTGAAAATGTCTATATTCCCCTTCTCCTACCTCTTAAAGTGATTTTCTCAGGGATTACATAAAATGTTATGATAACTACTACTGTAGATTTGCTATATCTACTATATGCCATTTCTCCAGGAATTCTTTCAGCTTCAAATTTGGTTCTTTCAAAATATTGCTTATTTACATTGCTGACTTTGATTGAGTAGCTGCAGTCTCTAGCTCAAGGGTTCTTGTTACTGACACATTTTTAATTTGGTGAATCAAACTTGTGAATTGTGATATGGCTGGGGTGCTGGAAGAAGTACTCAAGATAGGCCAAAAATCTTTGAAAATGAGAACCAGACTATGWATTGAAGCTGGTATTTAATGGGCCACTTGTATAGAGAGTAAAAGACAGATGTCTCTTATCCTACCTCTTTTAGTTTTGAAGACACACAGCCAGCCAAATGATTTTCCAGTCAATTAACACTGCCTCATAATTGACTGTATATCTCTATTGTGTACTTGGTGTAGGATGGATAGCTATATACATTTGGTCTGATGTGCCACAGTTGTTTCAACACCGCGATGATAATGTCATCTTGCACAATGACATTTGTTGATAGGTGATACAATCCTTTAAACGTAAAGCTGTGTTTGACTATAATTCTAAATTTTAAGTAATAGCATTTACATTTATAGACTGAGAGGAACAGCACATTAATATTTTTTTTTATTCACTTCTTTATGATCACTCTTTTTTTCTCTGTTCCCTTGAGTGATGCCTGCTCAATCCTATGTCTATTGAGGCTCTTCACCCTGCAGGCAACTGTCACAGGGAAGACAGACATGTAACAGTTACATGCTAAATGACTAGATATATTCTTTTCAGGAAAAAATACAGAATGTCTTTCAGAAGGCAAACTGTGGTATGAATAATAACATGACAACATGTTATTCCCCTTCTTCATGATTTCTGGAATTCAGGGAAAAGTTTTTAGAAGGATATAGCCTAGTAGTTTTAACTTTTTAATCTGGAAATCCTTTTATATAATGAATGACTAAATACAAATTTCATGTTAATGTGCATATTGTACCTTGTGTATATGGGTTGATTATTTAGAGCCCTAAACAACATTTCATTATTAAAAAAAGCCAAATGTACAACTGCTATAAAAATACTAAAGTACTTAGAGGAGCTGTATTATAAAAAATAGGTCTAGCTAAAAATCTATTCATAGCACTAAAAAAGTATTCATTGGTAAAATATGTTAAAAGCTCAGACTTACTGATACAGTCCATCTTCTAAATTCCTCACTTCATTGCCTAGTAAAATGTAGGATGCCAGCTATCTAACATATCTGACATGTGAGCGATTGATTATATATAGAAAATATTTCTTGGAACATTATTATAACAAAGCTTTCAGATACTTTGCTAATTTCTAAATAAGACATACCTCTATACATATATTTATTTTTGAAAAATACAGTTCTTAATCTCCTGCTGCTGAGAAGCTCTGAATGTTGAGTACTACAATTACAACTTCTTTTGAATCTTCACAGGGTGACAGAAAACGGTGGGAGACTTACAGCAGGTAAATATTTTCATCTKTTAAAACAAATCTAGTGGTACTTCATTGTACTCTTATAGCTAACAAATCCTTAGCTAGATAGTTATGTTGGAAACAGAGTGTTCCTTTACTTTTGTGTATGCTACTTCAAACCATTTAGGGTCCTAATTAGAGATGAATAGAACATAAAAATAACCAGAGGAGACTTTTGGGCATGCTTAGTAAAGGTTTTGATATTTTTGGACATCTGAACTACACAAAGTCTACTAAGAGAAGAACAGAAAAACAGAGCTGTATCAAATTCTTTGCCTTTCAAAGACTGAAAATTATACTGTGAATGAATTATCTTGTATGAAATGAATATGTATTTCAAAATACATGATGAGGTCTCTTTTGTCTCATCCTTATCATTTATAAATATCAAAGAAAATGTTCCRTAGTATTACTATGGGACAGCCTGTCTCTTTCAGTCTGCTTTGAGCTTTGAGCCGTATTTAAATAACAAATTTGAACTTGTTTGACATGTAATTCTAGCTTAAATAGGATATAAGGTTTTAAACACATTTTCCAAAATCTTTGTTACATATAAATGCAGCTCAAATATCATGCCTGAAAAGAGTTTTAGAAACTTTGACATTGTCATCTGACCAACCAAACCATGTTTGAAATTGTTATCACTACTGCGTTTGTAAGTGAGCTCACTCAGTGCAGACAACCTGACAGGCAGATTCTTGGAAGTATTGTGTCTTAGTAACCTTAAACATGGCTTTTCCTCTTGAACACTTCAGTAGTTGAAATAAAGTGGAAACGTTTTGGCAGCCCCACAGTCTTTGATCTAGTCTGTGGCAAAAATAGTGCTGAAATACCCCTAGTCCTGAATTATGTAAATCATGCTAGGGTGACAGCTAACTGTCCTTTCCCCACTCCCCCTTCCACAGTTACTACAACGGTTCCATTTAAACCACAAATTTCATGAGGCAAAGAAAAAAMCTAATCTAAATGTCTTTAAAAATCCTAAAATGCCATAGAGGCTACCATAGAAATAAAAGAATAAATAATGTCTTAGACTTCCTACCATTGTTGCAGCTCACACATACTTCTTGTAAACATGCTACATCTCATTCAGCAAATTCTGTGAAATTGTCCTGAAAATATTTCTGTATTTCCATTAACATTTCAGAGTCTCCATTAATATGAAATTAATAGTAACTTAAAAATCTTTCTCTCTGTCTTGGTTGTTGGAGAGTATGAAGGACTAATGTGTTTGCACTTTATGGATATCACTTGCCTCTTAGTTTGCCTGTTTCTGGTGTTGTCTACCTGATTTCAGAGAGTTAAGGATGTTGAAAGAAGAAAAGGAAGACCTGGGAGTAATAAAGTGTTACTGTAAGGAATAAATTGGAAAATTGTGAGGAAGCTACTGACTGAGTCTATGACTTCAGCTAGTATGGCCGTGTCTGTTATTCTCAAACAGAGTACCAGGATAAAAAGATGGTTGTCAGAAGAACTTGGGCCTAGAAAATGTCTGGCATTTTTAGTGGATGACATGGAGCTGAAACCAAGTCCATGAGAGATGACAAGGGCTTGAAGGATGCATACTAYTAAGTTACAAGTAAAACAGCTTTTTTTTCTGCCAGTGATAGGCTAGGATATCAGGATTAGGATGTCAGGATCTTCTGACAGCTCGCAGAGAAAACAGCCTTAAARTTAACAACTGAAATTTGATCTCTTGATTGGAGAACAGGACACTGTAACTCAAAGATCTCGTGTGAGTTGAGGAAGCCTGAGTTTATTCACAGAATGAGATTTAGCAGGTCATATCTTTCACCTCAGTGGGACCCTGAAAAGAAATTAAAAGGAATCTGAGATGCAAATCAGTTGGTAACTGTGACAGAAGTTTTTAATGCAGTCTTGCCATAGAAATTGACTGGCTCTATTGAGAGGATGAATTCAAAGCATGTTTCAGAAATCCAGCATATCAGAAAGTAAGGCAGAAGGTTCTTCCTTCACATTGTCTCTGCTACAGCATGATTCCTGAAAGCTATTGCATTTTCATAGTCAGTTTATCTCAAAACTTCCTTTCTCCAGTCATCTGAATCTGCATTTTTGTCACATAAATTATTTTCTGACAGTGGCCAATAAAGGAAAGAGAGGATGTCCCACCTACTTCTTGTTAGTCAGGGCAAGGCATGCTGAGTAGAGTGGCAGCCAGAGCTCCAACCAGTGAACTTCTCCCTCTGCTTTGTCATATGAGGAAAAGCAGGAAGATAAATCTACGACCAGTAACACCAGTAACATTACTGCTGGAGCATTCACTGCTGCTGCCATGAATGAGTGCCATGAACCTATTACCCACTGATTCCTACACCATGACCATTTCCTAGCCTGTTGCTCTGTGTTGTCCTCACAGCAGGATTTGAGGCTTCCGAGGTCCATGGGTGCACTCTACACCACCCAGTGCAATATTACTCCTACCTCACCCAGAAAGACAGCTCCCATTGCCCACAGATTCACCACCACACACTACTGTGAGAAGGACTTTGGGGTTTGGGAATGAAAGGCAGTACACCCTGTATTTCTACAGCAATCCTGTTCATTGCTACCTCTACTTTTCTCCAGCTCCACATGTAGCCCTTCGTTACTGTCCTGGGTTCTCCCTTTCCTCTCCCTTTGCTGTTGTACATGTCTTCCAAGTTCATCCTTCCCACTTCCTCCCTGCATCTAGATGCAGGCAGCCACATTTCAGCTCCTGAGAAAATCATGGAGCAGGTCCATAATGACAGATGCTATTTGCAGGCACAGGAAAGATAAGAAGACTTATGGGAAAACGCCAACACATGTTTACCAAGAGTAAACCATACTTAACCAACCAGATTGTCTTCTATGATGAAATTACTTGCTTAGTAGATTAAGGGGAAGCTGTAAATATAATTTACCTTGATTTTATTAAGTTGTTTGACACTGCTTCCTACAACATCTTTGTGGACAAGCTGATAAGGTATGGACTGGAGAGGTGGATCACAAAATGAGTGGAAAGCTGGCTAAACTGCTGAGCTCAAAGAGTTAATGAGTCAAGGTCAAACTGGCAGCCTATTATGAATGGAGTTCCTCGTAGGGTGATACTAGATTCAATATCTTTACAGATGATGTGTATAATGGGGTTGAATGCACTGTCACTGAGTTTGCAGATGGCTCCAAACTGTGAGGAGAGGTAGATATGCTGGAAGGAACAATGACCATACAGATAGGTTGGAAGACTGGGCCAACAGGAATTGCWTGAGGTTTAACAAAGATACATGTGAAGTCCTGGACCTGGAACAGAACAATCCGAAGCAGCAGAACTGGCTGGAGTCTGACTGCAGTGTAGCCCTGCTGAAAAGGACCTGGAGGTCCCAGGGGACAGCAAGCTGAATGTGAGTCAGCAGAATGCCCTTGCAGCAATGAAGGCAAACCAYACCCTGGGCTTCATCAGAGCAAGAGTTTGGCCAGGAGATCAAGGGATGTGATTATTCCACTGTACTCAGCACTTGTTAGGCTCCTTAGAATATTATGTCCAGTTTTGGTTTCCCACACTTCAAAAGAGAAACAGCAAAAATGGAAAGGGTCCAGTGGAGAGCCACCAAGTTGGTTATGCTATTGGATAACTTGACATATGAGGAAAGACTGAAGTATTTGGATTTGTTCAGCCTATAGAAGGGAAGGCTCAGGGAAAATTACAGTCTGACAATAGCTCAAAGTTTACGTATAGAGAAGATGGGGGTTCTCTCTTCACAAGGATGCACAGGACAACAGGCAATGAGCACAGATGGCTTTAGAGGAAATTCCGGTTGATATAAGAAAAAAATTCTTCACTGTGAGAACACTTTAACATTGGAATATGCTACCCAGGGAAGTGGTGGACTATTCCTTACTGGAAATATTCAGGACTTGGCTTGGCAGGGGCCCTGCMTTCAACACAAGTTTGGAACAGACGTTCTCCAAAAGCCCCTTCCAACCTAGTCTTTTCTGTGATTCAATAATTTTCTCCATTCCCTCTTCTGTTTTCCCATTGCTCCCGATCTTGTTTCTCCCCCATTCCGGCCCCGGCCTCAGTGTGTCCTGAGCAGCTGCAGTTTTTCTTTCCTCTTTCTAAAACCTACCCTGAACTCCAGTCCTTACTTTCTTCTTCATGGAAATTCTTCCTTCAGCATTATGACTGCCAGACATCCATTTACAAGACGACTGCCTACCACCACTGTGTCACCTCTAAGAGGGTACAGGAGTGTCATGGTTTAATCCCATCTGGCAACTAAGCCCCAYACAGCCGCTTGCTCACTCCCCCCGGTGGGATGGGGGAGAGAATCGGAAGRGTAAAAGTGAGAAAACTCGTGGGTTGAGATAAAGACAGTTTAATAGGGAAAGCAAAAGCCGCGCATGCAAGCAAAGCTAACCAAGGAATTCATTCACTCCTTCCCACCGGCAGGCAGGTGTTGAGCCATCCCCAGGACAGCAGGGCTCCATCACACATAATGGTTACTTGGGAAGACAAATGCCATCAGTCCGAACGTTTCCSCTTCCTTCTTCTTCCCCCAGCCTTATATGCTGAGCATGATGTCATATGGTATGGAATACCCCATTGGCCAAYTGGGTTAGCTGTCCTGGCTGTGCTCCCTCCCAGCTTCTTGTGCACCTGTCAGAGCACGGGAAGCTGAAAAGTCCTTGACTAGTGTAAACACTACTTAGCAACAACTAAAACATCAGTGTGTTATCATCAACATTATTCTCATACTAAATCCAAAACACCGCACTATACCAACTACTAGGAAGGAAATTAATTCTATCCCAGCTGAAACCAGGACAAGGAGGTAGGCTGAGGAAGGGGAACCCTGATCTTGACTCTGGTGCTTCTAACAATGGTAAAGACAGTCTTTCTCTTTTTTTGCCTGTCCCTTGGCAAGGAAAAAGCATTTGACAGGATGGATCAGAGAACCCAACAGGGCACATTGTGGGCATTCATTTTCAATCCAACTTCACAGAATCTGTTCAGTGCAGTAGAGGGTTATGACAAGCTCACCTTGGGAAAGGAGTATGTCAGGTCCACCTATTATTTGGTCAGCTGTATTCCCTTGTCACTGAGCTGACAATGTCACTGTCACTATTGTGTACTCTGCCAGAAGTAATGCAGCTGGTTCTAAGAGAATCAAATTTGTGAAAGATCCTGTTGAAGTATACCATTGCCATCCTTCTTGTGACACAAGACTACAAAGACCAATACGGTAGAGTGGTCTGTTGAGTAACCTGCTCAGAAGCTGTCTTCTGTCTGTTTTAGATGCTTTGGCTGGTCTAGCCTGGTACTTGATGTGCTGGTGAGCTCCCTCTTGCCTGCTCCTCTATGTGTATCACAATCCTAAACCCAATTCCTCTTTGGCTGCTATTTGAAACAGACTGAAGGTTAGGGTACCTGAGTGATTATGGAGGTGGCTAAGATTGCAGTGATTCTTTTCCCTTTGGAGAAGATCACTGATCATCATACAGCTACTACTGTCCTTTTTTTTCATACTATCTCAGTGTCTGCCTTCCCAYGATGCTGGCCAGACTCTAGAAATATGTTGAATTAGGTTGAAGATTCATGTAGACAAGGCTATACTAGAGAATAAATTACATCCAATTCATCACCTTAGCAATCTCTCCCATCTCCTGCACAGGCACTTCTGCAGACTGCATGACATCCAGCCAATGGAACTTGAAACCATGCTGTAGAAACATGCTTGCAAACCCTTATTTTGTTTTCCTTGCCACTGTATCCCACCCAAAGGCAAAGAGTTCTATCACTATGAACAACCACAAGAGTGAAGAGGAGCACAGAGGGATCTAAGCAAGCTGTCCATGATCTTAGCCTGATAGTAAATGGGCATAGTCTAAAAGGTTAGGAGAGCATTATATATTTATGCTTGTCTTTATCTTTGTAAAATGTTCTTGATTTTCAGGTTTATTGTTTTTAATTCTATATAAATTTAACTWTATATAAATTATATAGTTTTAAAATATATTATTGTATCACAACAACATCCTCAAATTACTTTTTATTTAATATAAGGAAATAACTGTTACAATAAATTATCCCCTCGATAGCAACCTGTGATGAAGATCTTCCAACTCTTAATTTTTCTATCYATTGACCCAGCTACTAGCCTGAAATATCTGATTTGCACAAGAAATGTGAAGAAATTCTYCCTCATGTGTAATATATGTTTCACATTTACCATAGAAGTTCTGCAAAAAAGTCAAAAAATAAAGCCCAGTTATTAACATCARTGTATGTTCTTCTAATTTTGCCAGCAAATTGAGATGCTGAGTCTTCATCTGTAAAAATAAGGCTAAAAGAGAAGTAGCATTTCAATTTATGCCTAGACTGGACAGATACAATATCTGAATTTTTAAGATTTTTGGCCATAATAGATACCATGCATAGTGTTGATTCAATGAAAACTCTGCTATCATGAATAATGATCTTATGGAAGGCTAGTCATCCAAAAGTTCATCCAAAAGAAAAAACTTTAAAAAGGCATTTGAACTAACACTGCCTGAGATCACAGCACTAAGTTGATTTCCAATGAATATTGTGTTAAACTCAAAGCTTCCATGCTCTGTGAGATTGACTGAAATTTCCTTAGAGACTGCTTCTCCCTGCGTGGTCATAAGCATTTGCACAGCTGCTAAAGGTTTTTGGCAACTACCCACAACTGTGGAACTACATCTGGAGTAAATCTAAGTGACCATAAATTTCAGTACCTTCAGAACAAAACAGTGAAACCTACTTCTCTCACCTAACAGTACCAAAGCCAAAAAATAAGCCAATCAATTCCTGCTGTCGGGAGGAATGGAAAGGGAAAAACAGAGAACTTTTTGTCTTCTTTTTAGCAGATATGTGAGATGCTTTAATACTCTGATAAAGGGACAGAATATAAACTTAGATAACTAAAGCCTGATCTGGGAAATACGAGCCAAAGCCAAAGGAGCTAATTCAATTCCAGGGATTCAGAAAATAAAACCTCACTTGATTTAACCCTTAAGGGCAAAGTTTGGAATTTGAGTCTTCTTTTAGAGACCATCTTTATTCACAATAAGTTTTCTTAAGGAAAACACTGTCTCTTAAAAAAAAAATACTAGATGATTATCACATTTTTAATTGTACAGAGGAATTAGCTCAGTAAACAGCAGTATGGTTTGCTGCGCAGTTTGCTGTTGAATAACTCAAAATTTGGGAGATAATTAAAATTTAAACTTCTAAAGGGAATTTGAATCCCATATCTATGAAATATATAATTTTATATATTTCATGAGACTTTTTTGATTAGGTTGACATTATACTATTGTTTGAAATAGGCCTCATAAGGTAAAACTGAGATGTTGAGAATGAGGGGGAATGTATAATTTATAAACGCTACTTAATAAAGCATATGTTAAGTACAGCTCTGTGTGGAAAAGTCCTTTAAGGTTATTTATAGTTTGATTTATTATATTAGAGTTCTTCTTAATAATAGAGTTATCTTACCATTGTAATTGAGCCTATCAGTCAAGATTAGAGAGGACATTTTACATGTTTGAAGGAAGATGGCAAGGCAGAGCTATGAATCTGCAGCAAGTACCAAAGTTAGGAAGACAGTCAATACTATKGAACCACAGTATTTTCTCAACTTAAATTTTCCAAATCGTTAGAGTCTGGAGATATGTTTTATGTTTGGCCAAATCATAATCACSAGTCAGACCTGAGTGACCAGCTACCTCTATTAACAGGGGGTTTTAATATGGATTTCAAAACCAAGTTATTGAGTCAGCCAGGAGAACATGACAGAAAGAACCCAGTACACATGGGCCACTATGCATAGAGAACTGATATCTGAAGAACAATCTCTCTGCAGAAATGATCTCTGTGTTTTCAGAGTGAGGCAAAGAATGACATCATATGACCTGCTGAACTGTAGCAGAACTGTTTTCAGCCAGGCCCTGAGATAGCCTCTCTTAGCTCCCAACAAGCCTAGGTTACTGTAGATGCCATGCTTCAGAATCTATTTATTTGTCAAAGGTTTGGATCCATGTATAGAAGTACCAAGCTCCTCCTTATCTCAACTTCTGCAGGAACCGCTTTAAAGTTAGGAAGATGAGGCACAAAGAACTTAAAATTCAGATTTTCAAAGGTATGTAGTCACTTAACACTCATTTAATCCACTGAAGTCAGACTTTAATGTCTTCATATGTTCATCTAAGTAATTCTCCCAAATTTACATGTAAAGTTTCTGGCAGATCAAACTTCATGTTCACATTTAAGGCTTGTACTAAGCCTAGATGAAATATTTGTTCATAAATAAAATCAATAAAATATTAGGGTCAGAAAAATATTAAGGAGGCATGGAGTAGAGAGAAAAGGGATAGGTAAACTCGTAGTGGAAGAAAGAGACAAACAGCGCATATATGTTTCTTGCTTCACTGTTTGTTCTGGAGCAATACAATCAGCTTTAAAAGTATTGTAATGAAAAGAATGAGAAGGAAGTGAGGTGATGAGATGTGAAAAGTAGTCTACAACATTGCTCAGCTTTTGGAGAACATAGCAGAATAAGAGTTGAAGTTTTCAGGAAATCCACTGCAGGTTTTCCTCTCCTGGTTCTTTTGCTTTGAAGTAAGGATCAGGTAATGTCATTTCAGAATGTGGTGCAATGCTGTAATAACAGGAAGATTGAAGACTGAATATTATTTTTCATTGATTGATTGATTGATTGCATAGGTAAAGAGGGGGTTTTTGTTGTTTTGGGGGGTTGGGGTTGTTTGGTGTGGGATTTTTTCATGGTTTACTTACAAAATCAGCGATTTTCCTGTAGGAATAACTACAGGGAATGCTGGGTGTAGTCTTCATTGGTTTGTCAATTGCACAGAAAAATTCCATTTATATGAAACTCTTATTAGTCAGAATTATTCTTCTTCTGCATTGCTTTCAGCTAGTTGAATATATAATATTAATGCAATAGAACCTCAAACTAGAACTCTCTTTCTCATATTGTTTCAGTAAGGTCAGCTACATGAATGATGCAGATGATCATAAAACAAGGCTTTTTCAATTACGTGTAGCAAAGTGATTTTTAAGCCTTTCAGCAAAGCATAGCAGGATCTACAATTAACAGAAATAACTAGGTTTTTGGTTACATATGTTTTTGCAGCAAAAGAATGATGCCCATAAACCTGGGGAAATCATATGAGTAGCTTCAAAAAGGGACAGTGGAAGTTAGAATCTTAACTGAAGTGAAAATTTTTTGCCATACTGCACTGYTGTTCTCATCTCTAAATTTGCCACTGTTTATGCCACTGCTGGCATAAGAGACCCTTTGATTTTTTTATTGATCCCCAACCAAAAATCTTCTGTAGGAAAATAAATAATATTACAGCTTTGCAAGGTATGGAGACRTCCAGTTTTACCATCTGTTCCTTTCAAAGGCATATGGAGCAGATGCATAGCAGAAAACCTCAACAGCATCAGCAAAAACCTAAATTCTAATGGGCTAGGATTCATGATGCAATCAGGAGAAACTATCACTAGTGACTCCTTCTCCACAAGACAGTTTCCTCTTCATGTGTGATTCAGTCCTTTTACTACCTCTGTTCTCATGTTTATGTTTTGTTTCATCACTCCATACAAATAACAAACTACTTGCTGATTTGAGTGTAATGAGCTACATAACTTCTTCCATGTTGTCTTCATGAAAGAGGTGTTCTTCTTGGCTTGATCCAAAAAAACAACAAATCCTTACCTTCTGTACCTCTTCAGAATCCTGCCTTTTTATGTTATCAGATTTGTTAGTGAATGTGTGTGAGGCATTTGAGGTTAGTGTGTATTTACAATTTACCCAAGGATGTTAATCATACACCTCCTTCATTACCCTTCTTCATATTTGTTTTTGTTTGTTTTTTTTTTTTTTCCTTTGACTAGACCTCAGTACTGCCACTGGAATTCGAGTGATGAATAGATGTGCAGAAGTATTCAAGGTGTATGAAAGATACTACATCCTTCTGGACTAGCACTTAGAAAACCAAATTTATTTAAAGGCCTATTTTGTGTAACTTGTCTTTAAGATTTTTTTCCTTAAGGGCTGGATTRTGCTTTCCCCTCACAAGGTAACAAACAGGCTTAACTGAAGTAAAATATTGTATTCTGCTCTGCTACACAGAAGACTTGAGCATCTGTCATTTGCTGCACAACGGCACTTCTTTTTAATTAATTTATTTTTTGTCAGMAAACTACGGATGGGGCAAGGCTGCAAGAAGGGTTTATGTTGACCAATATGTTCATTAACTACAGGCTATTTTAAGGACAGTGGAGACCAGAGATAGTGATCTGTGGCCTGGAATGGAGAAAAATTGTATTTTGTTAATCCCTGAAATTCTTTAACCAAAGATATTTTTCTCTGTTATTGTGCAAGGAATCTATATATTGTCCTGCCTCACCTCTTTTTCTCATAGTTTTTACAGTCTTATGATCTTTACTTCCTCTAATGTTGGGTCACCTAGATACACCTGCATCATCTTATTAATATCTTCAGTGTGGTATACATGGATACACAGATACATATATATACAATCATCCCATTATGTTCCTATCTACATCTTATCCCTACCTCACAAAAGTCAGATCTCAAGCTCCAGACCAGTACCTGGAATTAAAGCTCTTAGACCCTTTTGGCAATATTAATACTGTTATCCAGAGAATATCAAATAATAGTAGTTGAACACAACATTTAGAAAATTTTRGTTTTGCGATGAATCTAATAACCATTCCCAGTATTTCTAAATCAATTCAATAGGTGAAAATATTCAACAAGTATCAGAAGTGAATAAAAAAATATCTACAGGCTATATACAGTATCTACTATWGCTATTAGTTTCTCAAATCATTAAAGGAATCAATACATGTGTTTGATGCTTTCTTTTCCACTAATAAAGTCCTGGTACTCCTATCCAACACTATTTTCTATTCTGATAAAGTATATTTTGTCTACAGTTTTAATTGAATGAAACGTCAAACTGCATGTAATACTCCTGTAAGCAGTTAAAGCATTACTATTCTTCCATGCAAGTACTGAAATAATTTCAGGGAAACGCTTGCAAGTTCTTGTGAAAAAAGAGTTTTATGTAAGATTTTATATGATAAACCAGTAGTAAAAGAAATTTAAAATTTGTGAGAAAACAAATTTGTATTATTAGTGTCACTTTTTGATTATTTTTTTACTCCAGGATATGGGATCACTTATTCTTTTGCTCTTTGCAATTTACTGACTTCCCTTAACAACACTGCTACTACTTAATACTGAATGCATTATTTAAATGAACTATTTGGGAAGTGAGTTATGACTTCTCAGGTCTTATCTAAATCTTATTGAAATTGAAAAGTTATGGATAAGACCCATATCAAAAAGATTTGCAGAAGTGAGTGTCAAATTTTTCATTTTTCTTCTTGAGGTTGGCACAAATTAATTTCATTAGAAAGGTTTTTTTTAGTTTTTCTGAAAAATACATTCTAATCCTTATAGCAGTTTTTAATAGTAGGCAGAGCATTTAAATTGTATGTTACTATAAATGTCTGTTTAAAGGTAGAATAAAAAAAAGAAAATATGGTTTTTTACTTATTTCTGTAGAAATGTATTGTATTTTCAACGTGTATCTATTTACATGAGTCTTTTGAAATAGAACAGAAGGTTCATTTACTGTGCTTCATGTATATCTTATGGCATCATTTTTTCATAGTTCCATGCAGTTTCCATTAAAATGAATGGATAGTTGATTCCTGCCAGAAAATTTAGACATGTTGGACAGATTTAGCTGAACATATTTATCATCTGGCAGTGAAGTGGTTAGTTGTATTTGCATTTAGTGTAGGTGTAATTAARCTTCAAAGTTCACACTTTAAAGTTAACACCTCATTAAAATCAGTGGACAACATTTACACCTCTCTTCCTAATTTTGCAGTATTTTGGGCTGCTAACTGAATGAATGAGGAGTTTATTTTTAAATATGGAGAGCTAGAAATAGAAAATAACACCTTGAAGTCAATTAGCAAATTCTTGAGATCCACTCTTGGTCAGTCTTTATTAATATTCATGGCAATGTGACTTACATTATTTACAATAAGATGCATTTGTCCAATAAATATTGAAGATTTCAGGTTTGAGGTTTTTTTTTTTTTTTCCCCCTTGCAGCAAAGGGGAACACCGTTTAAAAATGCAGTGGGGAAGGAAGAAGAGAAAAGGTCTTAATATGAAGTCATCTGTGACTGTGGCAAGTCTTGGATCCTAAACACCAGACTTTCCTTTGGAATTTTTTTAACTTAAAATGTTTGACTAGTAGCTTTTGGATAAGTATGAAAAATAATAATCTTTTAACAAAATGAATATACTGCTTCATGAGATTATTTTGAGACTATCACTGCCACTTCCAAATGAATGCATATTTCTCTCACATAACTCAAGAAGTAATTGTGTTGTCATAGAACAGTAGTGCACCATAATCTTGATAGACTTTTTTCTTTTTTTTCCCCTACAAATGGTTGAAGAAAGGTTTCATTCCCGAGACTACAAAATGGTCATAATTTTGTAATCCAGAACTATGGTGATGGTCCTGTTATAAAGGTTATGTGTGAACATGTTGGAAGAAAGAAGATCTGAAAGAAAATATAAATCACCAGAAACGTTGTCCACCATAGTATTCTGAAATAAACTTAAGTTAAAGCAGAAAGGTTAAAACAAACTAAAGAAGAATGGTAACTTAATACATGATAAATTCCATTATATAATAGTTGGTCAGCATTGTGCCAGTATCTGTTTATAGGGTGAAAATTGAGGAACTTGGAGATACTGGAATGACAAGAAACATGTAAAGGAACCGCAGACAAGGGGAGATTCCAAGAGCTTAATAACACTACTGGAAAAATGCCAGAGATGGATTTATAAACCTTCTATCTACAGGCTGAAGGAATTATTCCAAGGAGCCTTAGGTAGCAATGTATGTATTGGATCATATTTAACTATGTGATTTTCTTGTGGGTAAATGTTTTCATGAGCTCTATTATAATGTTTTACAAGTAAAGTAAATGTATGAGGGCAGTATAATTTATTTTCTAATGAGGGATCAAGTAGTTTATTTCTATTGTACATGTTATTACAGTGACTGTAACATGCTGTGGGAGAGCTGCATGATGAGCAGTCACATCTTGCTAACACATCTTAGATGATAAACAGATGGAGACTATGGAGACATTCCATGTTAGGACATGCAGGACAAATTATTTCACAAACATTATTAGCATAAATTACTATTTAAAARCTCTGTTTTGTTTTTTTTAATAGCCTCCTCCTCTGCCCCTTAACAGCCATGACCTTGGCAGCTTAAGTCTTCAAGAGCAGTTAGAATTATGATGGGTGGATGAAGCTCTAAAGGGTTAGAAGTTTAGTTTGGAGAAATACCAAGAAGTTTGGATACTAGTCTCAGATTTATCCAAACTAATCCTTGGAGGTCTCTCTCCTTCCTCTTCCACATCTTCCCTTCCTCCTCCCCCCAAGACTGACTATGTCTTTTTTCAGGTTTCATGTTTGCACTGACACTGTCCTTTCACACTCCTCTTTTTGAAATTTCACATCTGGTACTGCTTTATGCTTCCTCTTATTTTAAAATCACATATAGTGGGATCTCCCTGAGTCACGGATTTCTGGCAAAGGTTTAGCTACTTGCCCTAGTGAAGTCTCAAGAGTGGTGACATTTGAAATGGCAAAAAGTGGAACAGAATTGTCAGGGCCATTAACTGAATTTGATATAAATTTTCTGTACAATCCAGGGCCAAAAAAAGGGACCATGAGACCTCTAATCTGATCCCCTATGTAAAGTAAGCAACAGATTTTTAGCTCTTTATTGCTACTTTGAACCCAATAACTTGAGTTTGACTGAAGTATATTTTCCAGCAAAGCATCCTATTTTCATCTAGATGTAGTAAGAGATGACGCTACTTCCCTCATCCTCACTGATAACTACTCATGCTTTTTTTTAATTTGAGTTTGTCTCTGTTCAGCCCCTAAACATTCATCCTTAGCCTTTCTTTACCAGATTACAGATCCTTTAGGAGCCTAGTCTTTCTCCCCATGAAGGCACTTCCATGCAGTTATAAAGTATCCCCGGTCTTTTTTTTTTTTTTTTTTTTTTGTGATCTAAGCAAACAGTTATTTAAGTCTCTCATGCTTGAGCTTTTTTCTCCAGACCTTGAATCATTTTTACCTGCACCCGTTCAAAGTTTTCAGTAATCTTTTGAAAATGCAGACAGGAACAACAAAAAAAAAAGCCTCTCTAATCCTACTCAATATTCTCTCTTTATGTATCAACAGATTAGACTGTCTCTTTTTGCCATGGCATTTAACTGGACATTCATATTGAATTACTTGCCAATGATGAACACTTTATTTTATGAGGACAGTTTATTATACTCTAGAAATAGGATCCAAACTTGGTGAAGTCTTCAGATGGAACTGTATTCACCTTTCTCCTCCCCCTAACAACAGAAAATTCAGAACCATGAAGGTAAATAAAAAGCATACATGTAAATAAAAGGGTAAAAATCTAATCCATTCTTAGAAGAAAGGACAAAAGAGAGAAAGAAACTTTTCTTCTCTTTTGCTCTCGCATAAAAATATGACCCCTCTTTAACAGGACATACACTGTGCATCAAACTGAAACGACCAACTTTAACTTTTCTAATGTCTGGCCTAACTGGWGAGCCTCATTCCTGCAAAAACATAGATGTGACTTTGGCTGTATTAAAAATGTACATTACTTGAATCAGTTCAGTCATCAAGTGATACAGATCTCTTCCCATGACTGCCTGTTTTCACCATTTACCACTGTGCCAATCTTTGTGTCATCCCATWAATTTTATCAACTCTGATTTTATCTTTGCTTCTCATAAAATTGATAAATATTGAAGGGTGTCAAGCCTAATATGAACCCCTACTGCAAGTCTTAGAAGCAGCCTCAGTTGATTAGGATTCCCCACTGCCTACTGCTTACCAAAATGTCAGCCTATTCTAAATCCATTTAATTTCAATTTACCTTGATGAATTGCGTTAAGTAACATTGTTAGGAGGYAAATATTAAGAGAATGTATTCAGATAATTTCTAGATACATTTAGTGTTCAGGAAAGTGAGGGGCTAATTGTGTGGTTGAAAACACATGGAAAGTGCCATGGGCTGGGTATTCTTCTAGATTTGTCTTTGTCTGAGACAACACTCGTAGGCTAGTCCTGAACCAGTGTCACCAACATGTCATGCAAACACAATATCAAATATCGTGGGTCATGTTGTGGTTTAACCCGGCAGGCAGCCAAACACCATACAGCTGCTCTCTCACTCCCCCCGGCCCYGCAGTGGGATGGGGGCGAGAATTGGAAAAAAAAAGTAAAATTTGTGAATTGAGATAAAGACAGTTTAATAGAACAGAAAAGGAAGGGAAAATAATAATACTAACAATAGTGATAGAATATACAAAATGAGYGATGCACAATGCAATTGCTCACCACCCACTTACCAATGCCCAAACACTGATCTCTACTTCTTGGACCACGCCTCCTATTTATATACTGAGCATGATGTCATATGGTATGGAATACCCCATAGGTCAGTTGGGTTAGTTGTCCTGTCTATGCTCCCTCCCAGCTTCTTGTGCACCTGGCAGAGCATGGGAAGCTGAAAAGTCCTTGRCTAGTAGACTACTTAGAAACAACTAAAAACATCAGTGTGTTATCAACATTATTCTCATACTAAATCTGAAACACAGCACTAGGAAGTGTAGCTAACTCTATCCCAGCCAAAATCAGGATAATACATACCTTCAACGTGTATAAAGTGGAAGAAACCACTGTTTCAACTCTCACAGTTGACCTAGGATAGAATGTATGTTCTGCTTTCAGTAGTAAGGATAACATTTTTAATAACCAAAGTTCTCACAGCATCTCATCTAAACAAGTCATACTAAATGCAAATATTCTTTTTTTTTCAGCTGAAGTATCTAAAAGAATTACCTAATAAAAGGGAGAAACTCAAAATTCTAGGACTGATTACTTGATTAATTACCTGCCCGTGGTTTCCAGGTAAAGATGATATACTAGGTAACAAATATCACTACATTATGTGTGAGCTTATTCCTGAAAATTCCTGAGGGGAAAAAAAAAATGATAAAAAGGACATGCCAATAACCAAACAATCTGTTTTCAAATCTCTGATTWTTTTTTTTAATACTGCTGTGTATTTATAGATTTGGTATTATCTTAACTTTTATTTCAAAGGATCACTTCATTTATCCAAATCATTTTGCCATATTGAAAGTTCATATAAGCCTTATCAAAATACTACTGCCTGTTAGATAAAACCTGATGCTCTATGCATCAAGGTTTTGAGGAAAGTGCAGAATAATTTTTCCAACTGGGGATTTGGTAGCCACAAAGTGATTTGGACTTTGGCCAGAATATTATAGTTAATAGCCCTTCTTTTGTGAAAAGTGCCATGGGATTTTTAATGACYAGCCAGTCAAGAAGGGCTGAATTTTACATCTCTTCAAAGGACARTTTTATGAAACTGGTAAAAGGTTTTATTTACTCTACTGAAAGAATTTGTACAAACATAGCTCACTGACACCTCTAAGTTATATGTAGTATTTTTAGAAAAGTAAACAACAAATGATCTTTCCATTTCTCTCTTATCTCTGTCTATAAATGTATAAAAATGTAGATATTTATTTAATATATTGATTACAAGTATATGTTAGCAACAATCTTGTGTAATAATAGACCTCTATACCTGTCTATGACAAAATAGGCACATGGAAATTCACCTTTTAAAAAAATGGGTTTGTGATTTTTTTAATATGTGTAAAGATACTTTATTTTTAGTGCTTTTTAGATAACTAAAATGAAAATTAGATTCATGTGCTACAGCTTATGAGCTCATGTGAGAGATGAATAGTTTTGTTTTGGATATGGAGTTGCTGTAGATAACAAGTTATGGTTGTGACTATACAACTGCTCTTGTGGCCTGCGCTAGGGAGTAAAGCTATTCCTTTATGCCTGAAATACTCTAACCAACATCAATTTTTTCAGTTGTTGCAAAAGGGATCCATATTTAGTCCTTTATGCTTCATTTCCATTCCCTCATCTTTGTAGATTGTCCATAGAGTTCCTCCAGGCTACCAATATGGTAGGAAGTAAAGTGTTATTCCCTCTCCCCTCTTTTTAGTTTCTCCATTTTGGTTTAGGGAGAAGTTTTGGTTTTATGCATGCTCCCTGCTGCTTGAAGGCTACTACCTTCTGTTCTTCTTTTCCGTGTAGTTTCTCTTCCTCCCTCTCCTGGCTTGTTCTACTTCCCTAGGTGAGGAGCAAAAGTGAAAAAAGCAAGGGTTTCCACTCAGTTGTAAGACAGGATGCACTCTGTACACTGAGCAGAKAGATTTTCAACCACAGCTACACAGGGCCATCTTTAGAGCTTTAGGCGCCCCAAGCAAGACTAGGTAATCGTGCCCTGGGATGAGGTCAGAGTTGGTTTAACAGAGGGTTTCAGAACCARAAATGAAAGCTTTTGTATCTCAGTTCAGAGGAAAGACAACCATTAGAAGTACATCTCAGTGTCACATTGTTAGGCAGAGATGTTATTAACATCACTGATGTACATGTGTAGTAAGCCAGAGGCACAAAAATGCTTCCATGTGGTTAAAATGTACACACTTGGGCAATGCCAGTGGACATTTKACATTTAAAGGGACAGAAGTGGCTTTCTGTGCTAGACAAATGAGCTCAAAGAATACTWGCCCCTATCAGTGCCCCTTCCACTTTGGTATCCCATGTGGACACTTGTTTAGAGTTCCCCTAAGGCTGACCCTGCAGCTAGAGTGTGTACAGAACAAGATTGCCTACTGTATGAGAAGGAGGAGCAGAGGGTTCAGGCCCCTAATCAGCAATGACATTTCTGTTTCCTGACACGGCAGAATGAGGAACAAGGGGTCATTCCACGTAGGAAACTCAAATGCAAACCTGCCAATTAAGGGAAACATAGTTAGAAGGAATGTCACAAGCAAAGAGACACAAACACACAGGAACAACAAAGGCATTTTTAAATATAAGTGAAGAAAATAATCAAGAACTGATGCTCTAGGGAAGATTTAAAAAAAAAAACAAAACAAAACAAAACAAAAAACCAAACCAAACCAAAAAAACCCACCAAAACCAAAGCATCTCTGCATACACTGAGAAAATAGTTTTAAAATGTATCAAATACCCTGAAGGAAAGTAAGAARATGAAGCTGCTGGGTATTAGGTTGAACAAACCAGAGATCAGAGGTGATAAGCTACATATAAAATTCTGTTATAGATTGTGGAGACTAAAGGACGTAAATTTTGCTGAGAATTCACTCTCCAATGTTATCCCTGTAAGGTTAGATAAACAACATGAGAAAGATGAGCTTTTTACTCTGATACTTTAAAATGAATTGAAATTGTGATAAATTTTGGAACAATTTATAAACATATTCAAATGCACACCTGAAGAATTTAAAAATTGGGGAGAAGGGATAAAATCTTCTTTTTTTTCTTTTTTTTTTTTTTTTTTAGCTGGTAATCTCTTAATCTCTCCTTTTCCCTTCCTGGACTATTTCAATATACCGGTACAAGTTGTTTCTTATTGTGAATATAATCAAAATTAGAAGAAACATTTGGTCAATTCATTTATCCAAGCTATTCTTAATGCTTGATAATGGGACAAAGACTACGTAAAACACAACTTGCAGTGGAAAGTAGTAGAAACTCATCAGCTGTTGAAGTAATTACAAATCTGATTTTGTGCCTTAAAGATAGTCATCCTACTTGTAATTGTATTTAAATTTTAATAATATTACTTTCAAATAAAAACCTAGTGAATTATTTTTTTGGCTTTAAAGACGTTTTGTACTAGCTTCTTTTAAAAAAAACATAAAAATAATAACTTAAAATTGAAAAAGCATTAGATTTCCAGTGTTTTAATGCTAAAAAGCAGCTACACATAAATGAAATATACATACTTGAAAAGCTTGGTGGAATGAATGAAAAAAGAATTTTTAGGAATTTGAAATACAAGTTCAATAGGTTTCAATGTTTCAGTTTGCAATGCCATTCTGTGTCCTGCATTCAGAGGTGTCCTAAAGCCCTTTTGGTTTTAAAGTCTGCCAGGCATACATTGGTGGCACAATGCAGTCCCACAAAACCAGCAGTAATGTATTACTTGAGTCTTCTTTTTCCCAGTGGGAAGCCTCCATGAATAAGGTTTGATGTCACTGCCAGTGGAAGATCCAACACTCTAGATTGGGGAACTGTGTCCACATTATAATACACCTCTCAGAGACCAAACAGAAAAAAAAAACTTTCATCAAAAATAGATAGGAGTTGTTATCAATTCCTCCCATTAATTTCTTGCAGCTGTGTAGAATGCCAGTGGTCTTGTGGGGATTTTGCTGGGCTGTCTAAAGAGATACTGAAGGAATGAAAACTGTTACAGTTGAGTCACCAGGTCCCTTTCCCTTCTAGCAGGAATTATGAGCAGACAACAGAGGTGATTCCACATATGTTAACAGGGCATGGTCAGCTATTTAAACCTACACCAAGTGTATAGGCCTTGGGCTCTTTGCCTGAGCCCAATCAAGTGCATAATTCAAGTATTTTACTTAATAAGAACTACTGATATCTCTAGACAATAATGTCACTCTCCTACTATCATACATGACTGGTATTATTTTTTTTTTGCTGGAGGAGTTGGAGATGTCTCAGCTAAGCAGAAATCTAGAGTAAAAAATCAAGAAGATATTTGTCCTCTCATTCGTATCCCTTCCCAGATGTTACACTGTTGTCTCTACTCCTGTGTTAGGAAGAAGCATTCAGGGCAGATCAGCTGGAAGAACTCCTGGCTATTGTCTATATATAATAAGTATGTCTATAATCAGTATAATAATGTCTATATATAATAAGTATATATAACTTATTATGTTATAGACAACAATTATAGGAAATCCTTTGTTTTTACTTTTAAAGTGAACAATTTCATAAAACATTAAAACATATTGTGTCTCCTAATACAGAACCAAAAATGGTATGCATTGATATTACAGAAATTAGCAAGAGTTATTAAAAAAAAAAAAAAAGGGAAAAATTAAGTAGTGTTTTCCACATGGTAATACTTGAAGCATATCTGTATTCCTAAAGGGATATGTATAACTCTAGATGAGAGCAAAAAAGATTAAATATTTGTAATTTAAGTTTAAGTTATACATTTAGGCTGGTATTAATTTCTTAGAGAGGTTAGAGAGGAAAATACCAGCGAGAGAGGAAACAAAATCATTCAAAGACAAGAAATCTTAAAATGTTCTGTTTCTTCGGTTGTTCCTTAACAGAAACAACTTGCACCTCTAGGGTCCTTTTCATGTAAATGTACGTCTCAAAAAGCCAAGTCTTTAATTACACATCAGTACTGGAGAGAGCATACCGGAAACAAATGTGGTAGGCCTTGTAAACCAGCAAAAACCTTGTCGCAGGCAAAACATTTGAAAGTCAGAGAATTGTATGTAATTTATTGCCAATAAAAGCAAACTTTTGATCACTGACTTGGGTATTGGGGAAAACAGGAATACAAACAATGAGTCAAACTCATATATTCTCCCCTTCTCCAGTGTTAATTGCCCTTATATTCACCAAGGTTTCCACACAGTTGATGAAAACTCCTCTGGTGAGGAGATGAGGAGAGGAGAGGAGGTTGAGGCAGCTGCAGTCCCTCAGGGTGTCCTGCCCTGGCGTGGGTGGCCTGCAGCCACAGTCCCTCAGGAGTGTATGTACGTGCCCCTCATCCCCACCCCACCCCTAAATACATCTGCTGAGGGACTCCATGGGCTCCTCCAACTGCTCAAAGTTCTAGCGTACTCTGGGGTGCTCACACCTGTGCCAGAACCATTGGGTATTGGCTATGGCCAACACAGGGTGGTCCATGGCCTCCTCCCACTTCTGTTACCCCTGCAGCCTCCTGTGGCCCAGACCTTCCAACTTAACAGCCATTACGAACCAGCACAGAATAAAAGGCGTCAGTATCCATTCTGGTGTAAGGCAGTAAGATAGCACTGTTTCCAGTAACATTCTTGTCAATTTTTATCCATATACGGCACAGAATCAGTCTAAACTTCATGTTTTAACAAGGAAATCCCAAACATAAATCCTCATTACTTCTACAGAAGATTTTAAACAAAATATGAAATGAATCCTGCTCCCTCTGCTCTCACAAGTAGTTCAGTTGACATCTATGGTGCCGTGTTAAGATTATATTATGCTTTATAATGAAACTGGAGAGTACTTTATCTTGATCTCTAAAACCTTCTTTGGCTTAGAAAAGTCTGGATTTCATCTTATATTTACAAGCAGCCAAAAAAAAGCTAAGAATCATTTGTATCAAGCAGTTTTATTTACACATACATTTCTTGTTGATACATATATTTACAGAACTGAGAGTAGACTAGGAAGCATATAATAAGTTTTCAAAAAAAGAATATATAGGGTACTTGTATACAAGTTTACTTTTAGGGTTAAGTGTCTGTTGTACATCCTGAATTTTAATCCACTCATAGGTGTATGAAATGCTTTTCTGGTATTTCAGAATAATGGTAAGTTGAGCCATATTTTTGTCTGGAAGTCATCTATATTTTTGTATGTAATCACCACAACACGCAAAGGTGGACTATATTCAAGCAGCTGAATAGTTTCAGATATTTCTGTTATGAATGTAGTTCCAGTGTTTGGTTACTTGATATATCTATAACTTATCCCATAGATAGCTAGCATGACGAGATTTTCTATGATATCGTGTGTTACTAGAGCTTGTGAGAGTGTTCTGGGAGAGCATCGGTACGCGCTTACTGTGGTGACCAACTGCTGTTGGTCACTGCTGGAGATAGGAGGATGAGATGGCTGGGTCTTAGGTTGAACCTCTTACGAACACTCTTAGGATTAATGCTGCTTTGCACTGTCTTGCCCAAACAGATTGAGGTGCCACAAAGAAGAGAGAATCAAAGATGTCAAGTCTCATTGTAGGGAAGAGAAGTTATCATACACCCACTGTTTTCTCCATCCTTCTTTCAGCACTCAAGATGGACATATCACTTCTACTCACCTGCAAAACTGCAAACTCCCCATACATCTCTGAGGTGTGAACCTGGAAACTTAAATGACTGCACAACAATAAGGTCAAGCTTCTTAGGCTTTAAGTTGAAAGGAAAAGATTGCAATCCCTGATCAAGGTTTTTTTACTGCTCAACTTTTGGAGAAAGCAAATTGAATGATGCTTAAGAATCAAAAAGGAATGAGTCCTGAATTTGCCCCTGAAGAAATAAAAAGTGAATAAGAATACCATGCTAAGAAATTAAAAATTACTTCTGTTGCAAACTATAAAAATGTCATGGATTATTTCTTTTTTCTGATCTAATTTGCTAATTCTGTTTTGATTAATTTTACACTTAGTAAGTAAATTTTGTTGTTTTAGCAGCAAGACCAATACATGGATAGTATGGTAATTAGTTATTGCAGTAATTTAAAGTCTCCAATGAAAAAGGTGCAGAAAAATAAAACAAAAATTAGAATCTAAAATAAAACTCGGTGGAACCAGAGAAATGACTCCAGATTTACATTGCTTTAGGAACAGAATTAGATATTCCTTCTCTTCTTTGTATAAATAATTTTTAATTAACTCAAGTTCATCAGTTAAAATGTAATGAATGAATAAATTAAATTAGTACTTTTCATCACATCACTTAGAGAAAAGAACTTTCCACAGAACTTTCCATGAAACTGAAAAAATATTTCTAAAATCAGTAAATGAAAACATATAATCTATCAGCATTTGCCAGGAGTTTTCACAACTACTACTTTAATTCAGTACCTCAATAATAAAAAGTTCCTGGAATCTTCTTTCTTCCAGAATGGCCTAGAGGTTTTCCATTCTGTTTGCTTTCTAATCTGGTTTCTTGCAGCTACTCTTTTTTATTATATCTGCTCTGATGTAACTGCTTCTAGAAATTATCCAGTCTGTTCAGATTCATCTTATATCTTATGGAAGCAATGAGTTCGACCTACTTTGTCTTAGAAGGACATCTAACTGATTTTTGATTCTATATCCAGCATGTAAATACATATGGATTCATTGTGGCAGTACCTTTTGTTACCTCTTGAAGAACTCATTTTTATTCAGTCATCCATGAAGTATAGAGACTAGCTTGAATGACAAGTTTGCTTTCACAAACTCTATCCAAGCTATGTTTAGCCAATGAATGAAAAACAAATGAAAGAGGACATTTCAAATGTTTTTCATATATATAACAGAACTAAAAAAAAAAAAAAAAAGGGCAAAAAAAACCCCAAAACAACCCCCCCCAAAAAAAGTCTGCATAATATCACTGAATTTCTGCATAGAATCATCTAGTTCTTCTTCTGTAGGCAACACCTATGTTTTTCTTTCCTGGTCATTTTACTTTTAGTATTTTTAAGAATTGTGAGGCAGGTTTACAGCTCCCTTTTTTATTTAGGCTCTTATTTTTCATATCCCATTACACTTAATGAGATTGGGAACCTGCATTTGAGTCTAGGAGCTATGAAACTGGCTCAGCATATTGCATGCAACGCAAATAACTGGAAATCAAGTGGTGAGAGCAGGAGACACATTAATTATTCATAGAACTAAATGTATTGAAGAGCCCACATTACAGCTCACAAAGGAATATCTCTGAGTCCAGTGAGGAGTAACTGCCTTCAAATCCAGTTAAAGTGCACCTGACACACAAGAGGATGGTTCTCAAAGTGACCGTGAGAATTTTCAATAAAAGCTAGGGTTTTTAAAGAAGTTTCTGCTGCCCAAATCCCAGTGAAAGTCAGTGAGATATGGGAATTTAATTCCCTTTTTCAAATCATAGCTCAAACAAGTGGAAAGATGTGACCTACATTATATTTTGAATTGCTGCCTATCTACCCTTGTTAAGAACTTTATAACATTTACCATTGTATCTACCTGTGTTGTGATTGAAGCCTTGTCAAACTATAGGGAAATCCAAGACTTTTGGGGAAAGTGCTAGTATATTTATTGTGAATGAACACAAAGAAAGGGTCTTCTAATGTAACATGAATCATTTTTATCATTGTATCAATGAAACCCAGGATGAGTTTATCTATATGGAAGGTAATCTTAATCTGTATTTTCCTTCTATATTCTGTAAATATTCATCCATAGTTCTCAATCTTTTTTTCCAGTTTTCACTTCACTAAAAAGTTTCCAAATGGTGCAAAGTGGATTAAAGACTTCTGACATTGGGTCTTTAGTAACATTTAGAAGCAGGCAAGAGGTCTGTGGACCACATGTTACTCTAAAGAAAAGAAAATATTAACAGGTTTCACTGCAACGGTGTTGCATAAATAAATACTACTGATATTTTTGTTGCTAAGAATCTTCTAGATGAGGGATACTTCATGTTTTCTGCACGTTTTACTACTTAGTATCTTTTAGAGAAAATAGTACTGATTTCTCTAAAATTTCTACTTTCCTGAAAGTGTCTAAAAATGAATATTGTATTCTTAGTACAAGTCTATGCCCCAAGGTGTATTATTAGCTATTGCTTGCAGGGATGATGTTGCTGCTTGGATAAGCAAAGTCTTTTCAGTATGCATTAATACAAATATATAATAGAATTATAAAGTTAGTTGATACTTCGTATGGATTCACTGAGCATTAACAACCTTACAGAGGTTATAAACATTCAGTACTGCTCTGTTTTGAGTGCCTCCTTTTTGTGAATTAGCTGTAACCTCCCATAATTTTGTATCAGTGAAAAATAATAGGAAGAATAGAGCTATTTTCTTCTTTTTTTTTTTTTCTTTTTTTTTGACTGCAGGAGTGTTTAATAGTCTTGAAATTGCCAAAAAACTGCAGTTTGATTCATTTCCTTATGATTTTGCAGATGAAAGCGCAGATTTAACTGTTGCAGGGAAAAACTACATAGTTTAAACCAAATCAGAATTGAAGCGATTTATTAATTTATTAACAACATATAATTAACTATCAATCAGTGAACTATGTATTCATAGTCAATGTTGGTAAAATAATGGATAAACCACACCACTAGACACTTACTTAGAAAAAGTTAATAAAAACCTGCAAATTTCCAAACACCCTTCTATAACTAATCCCAAGAAGTTTTAATTGTGCATGCACACGTACACACACATGCACACAGATACATGCACTTCTCCGTAGGTCTTGGAGGGTGCAGCCCCCCTTGTCTGGGCATGAGGGACCCCTGCCTGCACAACCCTGCTGTGGGAGACCCCAGCAGTGTGCCCCAGGCCTGTGCCATCCCTCATTACCCCAGAGGTGACAGTCCCCAGGAAGAGGCCCTCATGCACCCAAGGTGCGGGTCCCCAGGGTGCACCTATGCTATCTGTGGGCGAGCTGCATGTGGCTGCTGGCAGCACCCATACTGAGGGGGGCATGGGACCACTTCTGGCAGGGGCTTGACTGCTGCTGTCCCCTCCACTATCTCTCCCCACTGTCACAAATTTCATGCTTCTTTTATACTTCCTTTCAGGTTGAGTCCTTCTTTGTTTCCAACATCTCTTTGAAATGCCCTGGTTACTGTTCCATCTGGCTGATGCTCATGTTTCTCTTTAATATGATCAGTTTTGAGCAAGACACCCCAGACAATTTTGCATATTCACTCCATGTACACGCTGTGTATGCCCCCACCTTTATGTTGAGTATTGATAACCAGGCTGTTTGCCAAAGGTGGGCCATACAGGCAAGCCCATACATACAAAACACATTTTTAAGCAGTAGTATATCATCCTGGACAATGGTTTTCCTGGTCTGTAATCCAGTCATTGCCCCAGATATCTGTGCTATGTTAATCTGATGTACATGAAACTGCACATATAGT
Source organism: Oceanodroma leucorhoa (assembly GCA_030449065.1). NCBI lineage: Eukaryota > Metazoa > Chordata > Aves > Procellariiformes > Oceanodroma > Oceanodroma leucorhoa. Next base: position 22,262,691 of record JASVER010000004.1, on the reverse strand, counting down.
AATATTCTGGAGCAACATTAGCACATGTATTAACATCATAACTTTAAGCATTATGTTTGAAATTAACAGTGTAAAGTGCATTTTTTTTCTCTTATGACTTGTTTTGAAAGGAAATTCTCCTTTTCCCCATGATTATGACACTGTCTTATATGTATTTTATACATATGCATTATTCCCTTTGCCACAGTAGAGATGGCTGTGCAGAACCTCGCACCTATTTCCATGTTGCTTTGGTGAAGAGAGAAGTGCTAATTTGCTACATCAGCAAATGGATAAAAGTAAAATAGTATCGTATTAAAGCAGTGGACGCAAAATTCCATGTGTCTTCAATCACCCTCTGCTTCTCAGTGTACACTACATCAGGGAAGGAAGGAAGTTGGAGTATTCACAATCTGTGAAATCTTGGAATGCCAGGGTTTGAAGGCTTGCTTTGGGTTTTTCTCACTGCTTCTCACTTCTCTGCAAAATATATCTATTTCTGTATCCATATATTGGATATCCAATATAATTGGACCTCAATCTAGGTCAGTTGATAACTCTTTATGAAAATATTAAGTACTAATAAAACCTACCTTCCTTTTTAAAAATATTGTATCTTTACTTTCGATGTATATACTCCTACTTATTTACGCCCAATACTGCTTGCCTTTGTTATTTGTCTATCCTTAGTTATGTCTCAAATCTGTGAACAAAACTTGTCAATGTCAGATCTCCACTACTGAGAACACACGTGCTTTGCTTCCTTTTTATTAAGTTAATATTGATTGTTTTGTTTTTTCTTCAGGCTTCTTCTATTTTTTTTCCTTTTTTTTTTTTTTTCCCTAAAACATGGTATATGAGGTATTTTTTCTAGTGCTATATTAATAATCAAGTAGGAGTTTTCCTTTGGATTACATATAAGAAGGTATTTGATAAGGTTTTTTCCTCCTGCTTTTCAAAAAATATTGAAAACAAAAGCAGACTCAAAATGCTTTTATAATATAGAATTTACAAGTTTGATGTGTCTAATCCAGAGTGTTAACAGTAAATTTAAAACTTACAGTACCTCAGTAAAATTATTCATTTTTTATACCGCTGAGAAAGAGATTAAAAATCAAAGAAGGGAAAACTTCACTGACCTAACGCCAATGAGCATACATACTGTGGACTTGGTGGAAGAGAACCTACAATCCTGTTCTATCATTGTCCTTATGAGAAAAAGGTCATGCAAATTCTGGTGCTGGAAAAATGAAGGAGATAGATTCTAAAATAAGGAAGTGATGATAAATATGTTCTTTTGCATTTGCATTTAACATTCCAGTTGATTGGTATTAGCATTAGGTTAAAATATTTATGACACTTGTTCTGGATAAATTGCATCAATATAATTTATTATTTAAGAAGAAGTGAGAATAATCTGCTTCAGTGAAGAGAATATTGTTATTCACATTATTCKGATGAATACCAGCTTTAAACAAGTGGAAAATGTTAAGTCTTTGTACACTCTTGATTTAGAAAACTGTAACAATGTTATGATTTTAAATATCATTTAATTTAGAAGAGGACACTCAAAAAAAGAGAAGGATTAAAATGTGTAAAAAGAAGGAAGATGAATATGCCCTGCAGACATCACCAGAGTATAGTCTGTCACAGATGTACCAATGTATTGGCACTAGGTCAACCAGGTTAGCCCTCAGTTGATTTTACAGTCCTTCAATTGTCTAGAATATCATGGACTGTTCCTTGCAAATGCATTTTAAAAACACAGTATCGATGATGATAATACACTTGTTTCTATCTGTATGTCATATAGACATTATTCCATTAGTGGAACTTAAATATTACTGTGATAACTCAAATAAAGGAAAAACCTGCCAAGAATTTAGAGGTAGCAATTGACTAAAATAAAGATATGCAAGAGTTTTGAATTGAAAATTTTATTTATTTGATATTTGAAAAAGTTTTATAATAATGCAGTTATTACTTGCTTAGTATCAGTCTGTACAAATATAGAAAAAGGACACAAACCCTAGCTTACAAACTGAAGTTTATCCAAATGAAGGTAGCATATTTCAGATATATAACACCGTCTACGGCCAAGCAAATTTTCACATTTCTTTTTAAATATTACTTTACCCCTGGGTAATTATCAAAGAAAGAGTTTATGAAAGAAATTTGCACTAAAAACTGGCCTGAATACACAGGAGGAGAGAATGCTGTTTGCAATGTACAAACTGTAAAAAGAGAGATGAAGGAAATAATCAGACTTAATAAAGCCATTTGAGATAAATTTGTGTGCTAAGAAAGAGTACAGGAAGCATTGGAACTTGAAAATTTGGAACAGATGATGCAAAATCAGAGAGTAATTCAGGAGATTACTGTGGAATGGGCAGCACTTTTTTGTGGTACAGACAGAAAAGAAAGCCATCAAGATTGCAAAAAGTGACAAAACTTGGCATCGGTAGACAGTTCAGTGAAAAGCAGGTTTCAAGCCTTGTGTGAGAGGAGCGTGTTAAGGTTGCTGGTCATAATGTCATCAGGAAAGGGATCAAAAGGCTTTAGGAAAAAAATGAAGGGAATACCACATTGACATCGCAATAATGGCAAATGAGAAATTGTTATGAACTCACTGGGAGTTATGTAAAACAAGGACTGGAGAAAAGTTAAGAACAGCCAAAATATCTGGGAGTCATGAACACAGAACCCAGAAAAGAATAGTTCAGTGATGACACTAGGGAGCAAGAAGAGCACAGTGCAAAGAGATAAAACAAAAAGAGAAACAACAGAATTACTCCCAAAATTGAAAATAAACAGCTAGTTTCTTGGTTAGATGGGAAGAAGTTAGCATAAACATGCAATTTCAGAGAATACATGAAATAAAGGACCTGTACAGAAGCGACATTGTCCAGAACAATAGTGTTTTTTTTAAGCTTTAGCTGCAAACAATGTAGATAATACGGAGAGAGCAAATCAACTGGCAAGGAATCAAATACAGAGAAATAAAGATAAGAATGCAGAGCTTAACTGTAGTTAAAAGTGAAGAATAAAATCAAAGAGGATATAGTTAGGAAATAAGACCACCATAAAAAGCTAAAGGAAACTTGTGGTGGAGAAAGAGTAGGGCAATTTCTGAGAGTGTTTGGTTAAGAAGTTTGGTTTAATGGCTGGTACAGAGCATCAGGGAAATGTATATATGAGGAAAGATGTAAAAAAAAGTGGGAAAGAGTTGGATAATTTTTTACTAAAAGATGTCATATATCCATCATGAGTAATCTGGCAAGACCTTATAGGAACTGAAGGTAGAAAGACCAAATTGCTTCCTGTCTGTTGTGAAGGAAGGCAGATTGTTGTGGTCTTTTTGCATAGAAGCAGAGTAAGAATGGGATTAAAAAAGAAGCAGAAGCAAGAACAAGATCAGGATTAGGGGGCTGCATTAGGACTACCTCAAGGTATTGTCATTGGAAGGATTGCCAGGGGAGAAAGTATCTTTTTAGAAGGAGGTAGTTACCAAATAAAATAATATTTAAAAGTCAGTCCAGCATTTCCTACGAACTTTTGCAATTCTTTTGATACCGAGATGTTTTTCGAAGCCTGTTYCAACTTCATAGTTTTTAAAGCTTGCTGAAGCATTCAGTAGGTTTTGTCCACTTTGTTTTTCTRTAGTCTTTATATGACAGTCTCCATACATTTCACATTGCACGAACATTGCGATTGGGTCTGTGAAGATTTGTACTGACCTCATTGTGTCATCAGTTGACATTATAATTTCATCTCCAGAGAAACACTGAAACACTTTTCATCATAATTTGATATTGTAAATGTGGTGACCATAGATAGTAATAAAAATTCCTTGCAATTGCATTTTGACATCATAATGTAATCTCCATAGTCTTCACTTGACATTGTGATGAGATTGTGGCAACGCTAACTTTGTATGAATGAAGCTGGGGCCATAGAATGAAAAATTTAAAGTACGGTTTTGTGCATAGTGGGCAAATGGTTATAAATATATATATATTATCACAATTAAATTTTTTTTTAAATTAGAACACACTCTCTATCCATCTGAGGAATGGAGGTCTGGAACAGTCTTTTAAGTGGGGAGATTAGAAGACTAATCACTTTTCAGATACAACTTTATCAACTCATGAAAGAGAAAATATAGCATAGTTTGTGCCATAGCAGAGGCTTGGATACTGTGATTGGAAAGTTCTTTCCAGTTCCATTATCTTCTGAGGCATATACTTCCACCTTAATTCTTCGGTAGTATAGGAGTAGGAGACAAACTTAGTATGTTTATAAAAGGACTTTTCTATGTAGAAGCTGATGAATTTTTAATTTTAAACACATCATTGAAAGTATTGTGCATGTTTCTTACATCATGGATCTCACATACATCAGCTGTGATGTAAAAAAGAAGGGCATCCCTTGGAATAAAAAGTCTGGTGCAGGCCTATTTGATTCTTTAACTTCAGTTTTAGAGTTGTTAAACGTAGTGACAGACTGCTTTAAACACTGACTTTGATGCTCCTAAATTAGTCATTAGTCTAATATGAACTGCAATGACATTTTTAAAAGTCAAAGCATTGCTGATTTTTGGTGGAACCTGAATTGATGACCTCCTGGTAGAATTCGTTTATCTTATTATTAGACCTTTGAGGCATTATATCACTTGTAACCTTTACTTGAAACATTTTCTTGCAGATATCCTTCTGATTTTTGCAATACAGGAAACAGCAAATATTTAAAAATAAATGAAAGATACTATCCCAAGATTATAACTGTGGTACTAGACAGACTGACACCTTGGAGTTTCAATCTTTGTTTATGGACAAATGTACCTCTTTGCTAGAGTTTAATTGATGGAACTTGAATAAGGTATAGATATAACGCCCTGTCTTTCACAACCTGCCATTTTTTTTGTATGTTACTTCACCTGTCTGTTTTTTTGAAAAGACAGTGTTTGGGCCCTCTTCTTTTCTCTTAGGAGTGAACAGATAATATATTTTAAGCGTAGAATTATGTAAAGCTGCCGTCAGTAAAGCATGTGCTTAGAACTGTGCAGTTTGAAAGTCTAGTCCTAGCGCTTGAAAGAAATCACTTCAAATTCCTATGCAGTTTTAGATGGCAAAGCTTGTTTTTAGATGGCAAAGCTTGATTGACCTGCTGGCAGAAGCACACAAAACAGCTGGACTATTTTATTTGAAAACAGTTTTACAGATTATTAAAAAAAAAAAAAAAGGAACTGTTTTTATCAACAGTCAATAGCCATAATCATGGTCTTTTCTTCCATAGATCACGTAAGGTGTTTTTTTTAATTTCATCTCTATATCTGTGAAACATTCATTTCAGTCCTCTTCTGTGTCTTGCAAATATAGTCAAGATAATAAGGCTTTCAAATATAATGGTTATCACGGATGAGAAGGTACACGATTACACTGATTTGTTTACAAAGGTGTTAACTGAAGAGTGTCTTTCTCATGAGGACAATAATTATTCACCTCTGTAAGACATTTAAAACCTAATAGTATAGAGGACAGGTTTAGAACCTTTAAAAAATCAACTAGAATAGCATAAATGTATTAAATTTATAAAAATGTATTTTAAAAAAAGTATTAAATATATGAAAAGTATTTTGGGATGTAGTTTTGCCATTGAGTCATATTGCTATAAAAAATAATAATAAAAAAAGTAAAGTAACAATTGACACATTTTGAGCAAAAGTGTTTACTTTCTATTTTCAAATGAGGTGAACCTAATTGTGCATAGATTCTGTATATTTTCGGTAGCTAAATAAAAAATCTCTTTTCCTAAATGACATAATTTTTTTCTTTATAATTTTATTTCTCTGAAGAGATTGTGGTTTTTTTATGTTAGAGTGAAATATACTGAGGTTCAAAGCAGAAAGTTGAAATGAGCATAAAGAATGTGTGAGTAGACACTAACTTTGGAGAGAAACTGAATTTCCTGGGAACTGTTTCTAATTATTTTGATGAAGCTCAGAATATTAGCTGACATGCTAGCAGATAAATTTTTTCATTCACATTTACTTTCATGAATGAGGAAGATTGTAACACAGGATAGAACCAGTACAAGTATACTGTGAGAACTTGTTCTTGCACTAGGAAAGGTTAAGATTCTCTTAAAAATTAAGTTATTTTACTTACCTTGGAAAATAAATTTACTTGGAAATAAAAGATTTTTAGGATGTTGATGACATAAACAGTCATGATATGAARTATGGAAATAAACAGCTGATGTATTGAAATACACTTTTATTTTAACTTTGAATACATCATCAGTCTTTTTTTTTTTTGCTATTGAAGAATACAGTGATGATATGATTTTTTATTACTATTTTGAGTTAGTTTTTAATAATTTTGAAGATGTGTAAATATGAATTGTTAATCAAAACCATGGGGCTAACATTGACTTGAATGCTTATAAAAGTCCTGTTTAATTCTCATACGATTGTGTAAAAAAATTATGGTATATTCTTTGCCCTGAATGAGTAGTAAAGAATTTGGATTTTTATTATGGAGAGGGAATTTGCTTTCTGAAGAGGAAATGAAATTTTTCAGAAGAACAATTTTAGGCCTTAAGATATTACCTGAATATACCTCATTTCTTCAGGTAGAGTGTATAATCTATCCAGACCAATTATAGCAACTGGACTGATGGGTTCTCTCAAAAGTGATCTGTGCTTTCCCCTAATCTCTTTACTGGGGCACAGCTTCTTCACTAGAGGCCTGACTGGTAGTCTGCCAAAACGAAAGCATTTTTAAATGACCATTAATTCCAAAATGCTTCTATCCAATGGRTAGAGATTCTTTCTGCCGTCAGTTGGGAAAAGGGATTGAACTCTGCTGGACTGAACACTTCTACCTCAAGAATCCCCATTGCACTGGTGCTGGATTGAATCCCTCTCATTATTACTTCACAATTGAGATGTGGGCCCAGAAGAGTCCTTGCCTAGATAAATATTTACTTTTAACAAATGTACTAGTGGCTACAAATTCTATCCGGCACTTCCATCTAGACTGTAGACCTCACAGATGAATGGGGGATGTGGTTAGACCTGAACCAAGCAGAGGGGGGAAATTTTAGAGGCAAGTAGTATATCAGCTCTGGAGTATTACTCCTTCTCATGTTATGCAGTGTGCTCACTTTATTTCAATAGACCACATACAATTCCACCAGTAAAAATGAAAATTGTCACCTTTTAAGTTTGGAAAAATCTTGTAGCGTAACTACAAAATTGTATAAGAAGTTGCTTTTACATGATTTCCACATAAGATGATGGTAGTTGATAAGGTGCACCATGATCACAAAGAGTCCAGGCAGTAATACAATTCCTGGGGCTAGTATTTAATGCTGGTATGCTAAGGGATTTTATTTTTTTTTTAAATAAACTTTCATTTTCTGTAAGATTTGTTATTCTAGATTCCAGAATTTTTTTAATATGGACTGAGAATCAGTTTACATGTGTGATGAAAAAAATATTTATGCCTGTCAGAATTCATATACAGTAAATGTACTCAGATTTGCAGATCTCAATTTTCCGATTTTTAGGATAATACTTTAATTACTAAAATAGTTTGAGACTTACTTCAGTGCTCATACTGCCTTAATTCAGTACACAAGTAGGGTAATTGATGTGAATCCCAACATCTGGCAATCAGAGTGCTTTAATGAGTTACTTTTTAAAGAAATATCTGTCTGCCAGAGGGGTCTATAATGCAATTAGACACATTAGCACTTTCTCAGTCATTTGGGGGTATTTTTCATGAGAAAATGTGATTGCTGCAAGCTGTAAAATGTTTGCACTTTTGGAAGATGAAAAGTCATAATACATTTGCATTTCAGCTTTATAAGGAGGATTTTGTTAGAATGATGTTATGTAATACATTTGATGCAATTTCTTAGTATCTGTTTGCAAGATGTAAGAATTTAGTCTCAAGTGCTAAACTATCTACAACATTGTATAGAGTTACAGGCTTCTTTGGCCAAAATTTTGTTTTCAGCTAAAAACTCAAGAGAAAGGTCATCATTAATAGAATAAACAATTTGGCATATACAGGCTGCTAATGAATTATTTAAAATTAAAGTCAACTACCCAAATTTAAAGAAAATCTTGAGAAACATGGAAACATCTGCATATCATTCTTTGTAACCAATAATACAATTTGGAAAAGATTCARATATTTTGATTTTTAAGGTTCATTTTTCAAGTTTTTTTTTTAACTTAGACATAGTTTATTGGATTTGTTAAAGTATTGATTAATTTCATTAATAAAGTTAAAGTACATAAGTAAAATTTCAGGACTTTTTAATTAAACATAGTAATACACAGCAATAGTTTAGCAGTTTCAAATTTGTATCCACATCCTAAATCTCCTGAATATTCAGTAGTAGGAGCAAAAAGTAATCCTCTTGTTTCACTGGAAATTGTGCTGGTATTAATGCTGAAAATTCTGCACTCACGCTGTTGCTTTTGAGAACACCTAACTTCTGAGAAAATTAGCTTTAGTGGTTAGGAATGAAATGCTTATAATAGTAAGTTTAAAGAAAGATGTGCATTTATGCATTACTATATGCATTTTATACATACTGTAATTTTATATATATAGTACATATGAGWCAAATATGTACAAGGCTATGATTGTGTTAATAAAGCTTTTGACCTGTAAGACAAAACAAGAAGATTAAGCTTAAAAACTCTATTGAATATTTGCATAATGTGACAACACATAGAAACCTGCTTGCAATTATTTCATTAAGAGGTAAAACTATTGTCTTCAGAAATCACAGAATTTAAGACTGTGTTACAGAGGACTTTATCACAGCATTGTAAAATAAACTCAGTTGTGTGAATAAAGTGGAAATTTGATTGTAAGTATTTTTTTGCATTTGGGTTTCTAAAGTGCTAGGACAGGTTCTAATAGAAACACTGAACTTCATGTGCTTTTTGCCAACAGCCTATGAATATAATTTCTGCTGATTTAAGAATCTGATGTCAGGGCAGTAAGTACGCAATTAGCTTTAGTTTAAGTGATAGCAACATGCTGTAAATAAGATTCTTAATTATGTTTGCAAGATTAAAATTCAGTCTCATTGTTTTTTCCCTTACTTCTTTGGTGGCTTTGTGGTATATTCGTATTGCTACCTCTAAATTAATGTCAACTTGTTTTACCTCGACTGCAGCCAATCGATACTTCATTAGGCTGAATTGTCTTGTGCCCATGCAACCTTGAAGCTGTGGCTTAATTACCACCCGTATTATGCAGTGGCTCAGAGAGCTGTGCTCAGCTGTGTCAGTTTTGAACAAAAGCCACGCTGTTGCCTGTATTTAGGAAAAATGGACTTTTGAACTAAAGAACTATAATATTTTCAAAGTTAACAATTCACAATGATAACCTCTTTTATAATGTGTATGTCAGTTTTAAGTAAGTTTACATTTGAATAGATTTCTGCATATTGCAAAACTTTAAAAGACAAGTACCTTTGCTTTTCATGTTCAACCCATCGTTGATTTAAGATAATTTTAAATTAATGGCAAAGTAACATTCATCTGAAAGAGAAGACAGGAGAAAGTGCAGTCAAATGGCAATCATGACAAATGACATCTCTTGTCTGAGAGTCATTTTTCCTCACTAGACTGATTTGTCATCCCCACTTTTGACATTTTTCATCCTGCTATGAAATCACACTGACAGAATAAGATATTTCTACACTTAACGGTGGGCCATAGAAGATGGTTCTCTGCCTTCATTTATTTTTTGTATTGCATTTAAAGGTTTGTAAAATTTGTAAGCAACTAAATTCTGATGACAAATTTCATTTGCTTTATAAAATATAAAGTTCACACTGCCCTATAATCGTAAAGTAAATGTTGCTGTTTCATTTGCGTCAGGTCATTATACAACCTGCAGGGAAACAAACCTCTCCGTGAAGAAAATTTTCCACTTGGGAGTATTGTCTTGTTCTAAGTGAGGATTATCAAAGCCACCTGTAACAATGAGTATAAACTACCTAACTTTAATATATTGTGCCTGTTGCCTTGGACTTGTCTAAATACCTGTGGATAGTACTTGCAATTTCTTAATTCTGAACTAAAAACTTAAGGCTCATCCATTGCTGAATACCTTATGTCCATACAAATAGGTATAATTAGTTTTTCCCTCCATATGATACAAACTATACAGAGGTCACCAGCATTTTCTCTTAAGTTATGAGCAAGGGTAGACTGAAATACAGTCCAGAACTGCAGTTCTCAGAGATCACATAAATGCAATGGGAAAAATAATGATTTGTACACATGGCACAGACAGTGATTCTTCTTTTTGTTGTTTGCTTCTTTTGTTTGTTTGTTTGTTTGTTTTTGTTTTTGTTTTTATCAACTGTCTCATGATTATTATTCTGTAGACAAAAGCATAAATAGCTACCACCCTCTGTGCCTAATACCTTACTGAAGATGAGGCATGCTGACCACAAAGTAGGAAGCCCATTGTCTTAAGCAAACCATGTTTGGATGCTCAGAGCTTGGCAGTCCACTTTAAACCTCTTTTACAGAAATCCAGTGAAGGAAAATGAAAAACTACTTTTTGGGAAAATCTTTTTTTGATTTATCTGATTGTTGTTATTTATGAATCAGGTTTGTGGCTAGATATCACTGTTAGTGAATGTCTTCCAGCGTTCACATCAGACAACTACTAGTAACCTCTAACACTGTTTCTAATTATCAGCATGTTGAGAATTTTCACACCCTTTATAACATGTAAATGTTACTCCTTATACATTCCTTCTGTGTACAGTCTAGTATACATCAATTGCAGATCAAGCCTATAAAACATGCCAGAATTTGTACCAACAGTGTGAGCCTGCAACTTCATGCCAATATTCATGTATATTCTGTTGTATATTTGCATGTGCTCTCTCTTCTATTAGAGCAAAGTATGAACAAACAACTTTCAGATAATTAATTAGCAAAGATTCTATAATGCATCAGATGTTCTTAATTATTATTTTCTTTTTTGAATGAAAAGAGGTTGGCCACCTTTGGGATTCATGTTTGTTACAGACTTCAGCTGGCTCTGTTATTATTCTTCACCCACATTTACCTCCTAATAGATTTCAGGCAAGGTTCGAATCATCATCTTGTGAGAACAAAGATGACATCTCTGCAGAACTGGTGCCTGTCTTAGGGAATGCAGACGCAAAACATGTAGCCTATAAAAATCCTTCCTACCTATTATATAGAAAGAAAGAAAAAAATGCCTGCTCCTCTACCATGCATCTGAAGTGCCTATGGGTGAAATCTTTCATCTTATTTCATGAAAATTTAGAACTGTTTGCATATATACAGAGGTTTGACTAACTGAAAAGAGACAGTGTTCATTTCTGCCTCTAGGCCTTTCTTAAAGTTGAAAGAGTTTATCTGACTTCTGCTAAAACAACTTCTCATTCAAGTTTACATCTCTACATGTGAATGTGGCCATAATCAAAAAGCAGGACAGAAGGTAGGTGCAGATCACCATTCTAGTCTACATGAAACAAAGTAAATCTGGGAAATTTCTCTTTCTGCTCCATATCAATTCTTCCATCACTTCTGTTCTACTGATTGTATGCAGGATAGAAAGGTATTGTAATGAGCATGGTTCATTCCATCAAATCTAAACCAAGGTGTATTTGAATCTGAATAATGAATTACATCCATTCATAAGAATCTTTTGAGTAACTTTCTTAATATCAAAATGGTTATTATTGCAAGATTTCAGGAAATTAGTTTCCTACATAACCACATTGCCGTATACCGTTATACAGCCACAAGCAATTGGGAATATGACATACAGTAAGTTCACTGTTCAGTCATGCTTTATGATGATCTCTACTCTCATACAGTTTCCTCCAGTAGCAGACGAACTTAAAATAGTAAAACTTTCCCCCATTACATTGCAGGTTTGTTGATAACACCTGTCATTCATTATAATACTACAAGAGAAGAAAACTTATGCTCTAATATGAAGAAATATGATGTTCTGTACTGAAATGATGTGTGCATCTCAGTATTAATCCAAGTTCAATCCGGTAGGATCTACGAACATTTTTTTTTTTAATGATTCATTAATTGAAGGCAACAAAGTACCTGGTCCTGTTCACTAGAACATTAAACCACGTTGGACACTGATATAACATTGAAGACCAAAAATTAGTGTTTAGGGGCATGTTTTACCAATACAAAAGTTACTGTCAAGGTAGATTTTTTTAATAAGTCAGCTGCAATATGTCTTCAAAATGAGTTCCTGAAAAGGTAATGCTATATTGATCAATATTTACCTGGAAAAATGTACGTTCTGCAGGGATGAAATAATGAAAGGCTCTGGATTTATGCATTTTCCTTGGCAGGGAACAGAGATCAGTAGTGGGCTTTGATGGCTAAAACACAAGCAGTAAATGGTAAAATGTCTCTTGATTTTGTGACATCCATATATGTATATGGACTGTAACAGTTAATCGGAACACAAAGGGCCAAACTGAACTGGAGACAAGTGATCTGTTAAGATTAGATGATATGGGGCAAAATTCACCATTACTGCCTTTGTTTACTTAGTGGCCAAAAGAAGGTGGCCAAAAACCTTATATAAATTCCCACAAATTACCTGTAACTTTTATCATTTTCTCACATTTCTTTCCTTGTTAATAAGACCAAATAGAAGTGTTATGACCCATTTTGCTTTTATTGATCATCTTCCTCATCAGACCTGAGAGTGAATTCTGTGAACTGCAATTCAACAGGAACGTGCATCACTCTCATGAACGTCAAATGTGGCCTCATGTGAACCCTGGCATGTAAAAGCAGGGCAGCAGGGAGTGGGGTAGAGATTTCCTTATGTATACAGTCATGATGAGAGAAATATAAAATACATTATCTCAGAGGAATGTCTGCAATTTAAAATCATTGGAGTGGGAGAAAGAACCTTAAAATACTTTTAGAGTGGGAGAAAATATTTTTGAGGGAATAAATAAAGCATTGAATTTCCTTCATTTTTGAAAAAAAAGATAATAGGGAAAGGATCCCATAAGACTTTATAAACACTTGAAGGTGTGTTTATAAACTTTAATCTAGACAAAATGCATAAGAAGGAATAAATATCTATAAACTGAAGTAAGGTAAATTAAAACTAGAAACATGCAAACTTTATCTAAAAATATTGCTGTGGTTAACTGAAGCTGTAATTTAAACTAATCCAAGTTATTGATCTCAAGAGATGGTTAACTGCGTGAAAGCTAAAAGACAGTCATGTACCTTAGGTCAGACTAGGTAATCTTAATAGTTCTTTCTGAGTTTAAAGTATTTGAATATGTGAATCCAACACTCCACATGAATTAATTTAAATACCACACAAGGCCTCACAGTTGGAAATGATAAACTAAACTCACACCCAAGTACATATTGAAATATCTTCCTGAATGTCTCACCCTAAAGCCCTCCCACTCAGAAAAAAAAAAAAAAAAAAAAATTGCTAGTTGATTTCAGGATATAAACCTCGACACATAAATTTCCATTATTAATTATTTTTATTACATAACTGTCAGTAAACTATAGAAATAGACAATGCTCAGGAGTAAACAGTGCAAGTTGAGACAATATAATAGGGTTATTTCATCTCACCTGTCAAACAAGAATGTTTTTATTATTGCAAAAGAAGAATGTTCAAGAACTTGTTAAAAACATTAGAATTATTTGGTGTACTTAAGAAATCTTGGTAAAGAGAAATTTTTTATTCAGAATGTTTGTTAGTTATAGTACATCTTCAGTTAAATCATTGAGCAGATTTCATTGAAATGTCAACATGTAATTTCTGAGTGAAAGAATGCGAATTTTTACCTTTGAAAGCAAAAATGTTTAAACCATATAAAACTGTTTCTAAAATATAAAAATAGCATAATTTGCAACCAAACTTTAAATTGATATAACTTTTTTCAATATTAATTGTGACTTAAACAGGCAGTTTATTCACTAATATTAAAACTTGGTTTAATATACAATTTGCTGTCATTTTACAGGGCTATTTATTTGTTTTCTTTAAAAAAAAGTAGCAATGAAGTGTCTAGCAATTATTATTATATTTAATAATATATAACATTGCAGTTAGAGAGGGGTGAACAAGGCTGGATATAATAAAAACTCTCATTGTTCCATATAGTTTAAGGCCAGAAGGTTCAATAGATCATCTAATCTGACCTCTTGTATATCACCTGAGATAAATCCCCAGTGAATCCTAGCTCAATCACGTACAAACTGTGCACTAAACCTACTTTCATTTTTAGGGGCTTAACTGAGTAATTTTCATTTAACTACRTAATTATTTCCAATTAACTAAATAATTTTCTTTGTTCATCTCTAGAACTTCTGGTTCTGTTGTAGATGGAGGTGGATCCACTGTGATGGTGAAGTCTTTCTGGGTGAAGTCTTATATTTTAAGAAGACTGGAATATGACATTTGTTTCCAGTGCTAGGTCAGGATATGAAGCCACTGTTGAATCTCATTATAAGCACTATTCCAACCAATTTTGATCATATACTATGTATCATCTTTTTTGAGTCATAGAGATAATGGAATCACAGTGCCCATTCCCATGACATATTATACCAAAAAAGGTATGTGCTTCTGCACCTTTGCAATCTATGGATGGGCTGTAGAGCCTCCTTCCTTGTGGGGTTTTCATAATACACTGAGCCTTTAGTTGGACCTTAGTACCCTCATCAAATTTCATCCATTGCAAAGAAACTTTTCCAGACCAATTTTGCAACCTCTAGTTATTTGGCGTCTTGGTGGTGTTAAGCTCCTAAAAAGTCACAAAACAGAAAAGTTTTTGGAATGTAGTTCTGGATATGTTCAGATGAGGAATTTGAGTAKGGTAGCATCTGATACTGAAAAAGACACTAAAAGATGAAGTCAGAAGAAATTTAGGGACAACGATCTGTCAAAATAGTTTTGCGTGTTTCAAAACCCTTTTTGATGTCCGACTTACCTGAGCAAAATTGCATCTCTGTTTTTTCTGGGTTTGTCATGGATGTTAAGGTGTTTGTTACTGGTGCTGTTACTGGTATACATACAGAATCAATATTATGTCTTAATTGCCCCCCTTCCCTCTAAGATTATAGATCGGTGACGAGTGGTGTCCCTCAGTGGTCCATATTGGGACCAGTACTGTTTAATATCTTCATCAATGACACAGACAGTGGGATCGAGTGCACCCTCAGCAAGTTTGCAGACGACACCAAGCTGAGTGGTGTGGTCTACACGCCTGAGGGACGGGATGCCATACAGAGGGACCTGGACAAGCTYGAGAAGTGGGCCCATGTGAACCTCATGAGGTTCCACAAGGCCAAGTGCAAGGTCCTGCACCTGGGTCGGGACAACTGCTGGTATCAATACAGGCTGGGGGGTGCAGGGATTGAGAGCAGCCCTGCTGAGAAGGACTTGGGGATACCGGTCGGTGAAAAGTTGGACATGAACTGACAATGTGCGCTTGCAGCCCAGAAGGCCAACTGTACCCTGGGTTGCATCAAAAGCAGCGTGGCCAGCAGGTCGAGGGAGGTGATTCTGCCCTTCTACTCTGCTCTGGTGAGACCCCACCTGCAGTACTGCGTCCTGCTCTGGAGCCCTCAGCACAAGAAAGACATGGATCTGTTGGAGCGGGTCCAGAGGAGGGCCACAACAATGATCAGGGCGATCGAACGCCTCTTCTATGAAGGCTGAGAGAGTTGGGGTTATTYGACCTGGAGAAGAGAAGGCTTTGGGGTGACCTTATTGCAGCCTTTCAGTATTTAAAGGGGGCTTACAAGAAAAATGGGGACAGACTTTTTAGCAGGGCCTGTTGCAACAGGACAAGGGGTAATGGTTTTATACTAAAAAAGTGTAGATTTCCACTAGATATAAGGAAGAAATTTTTTACAATGAGGGTGGTGAAACACTGGCACAGGTTGCTCAGAGAGGTCGTAGATGCCCCATCCCTGGCAACATTCAAGGTCAGGTTGGACGGGGCTCTGAGCAACCTGATCTAGTTGAAGATGTTCCTGCTGATGGCAGGGGGGTTGGACTAAATAACCTTTAAAGGTCCTTTCCAACCCAAACTATTCTGTGGTTCTATGATTCTATAGGGGAGAAATTACAAAAGTATGAAAAAGACGCTAATCAGAAAAAGGCCATCTTCAATTTTTGAAAGATTTTTCTTTTTAAGGATGTGCTCTTTCAATATTGTAGTGTGAGCACCTATGGATTATGGAACTTGCTGGGGCTGATTGGTTATGTGATCTTTATGATCTGTCATTTTCATCTTTCCTGCTATTCTTTGGCTTATTTTGCTTTTTCTACTATATAAAACAAGCTCTAAAAACAGCTTTAAAGAATTGCAAATATATTTGTCTTTTAAGGTTTTTCTTTTAAAGTTATCTGTGAACTGTTGCATTTAATTGGTGTGCAACTAAATCTGTACAGAGACAGTAGGGTGTAGAGACTCATTGGATCCTTTTATACAGTATTTCATTGTCAATATTCTTCCCTGATGGACTACATTCTAAAAACGGAGAGTAAGAAGGTTGCTAAGCAGTGTTGAACACATTAATTCTAGGATAATCATGTGTAAGGAAGGAGTATGTAAATATAGTGATGATTTACCAAAACGAGTAGTATATCTTGTAATTCAGCTTGTCACATGGTGCTAGAGTCAAGAAAATAAGGAAACCATCATTTAAGTATTTAGGGCTAAATTCTGCTTTTGGTTTAAGCAGCTGGATTTAAGTGACTTGTTTATACAGGGGCATTATTAGACACTTTGAGTGGCTTATTGCATTGAAAACCATAGGGAATAAAACAACATATGAAATTTGATCATCATGCAGGCAGTAGATTTTTCTGCAAAAAATATGGAAATAGTTAAAAGGTTTAGCATATCATGCTGTATCATGTGAAGCAGATTCTGAATTGGAATATTAGACTGGAAGAACTGCCTTAGAGAAATAAAGAAAAGATATACAACATCAAGAAGTTCGTGCTGATTCTCATTCACTGATGGCAAGCATGTTAGACTAAATCATTTAAAATAATTATTTTATAAGGAATAATTTTAACCTTAATTTGCATATGTAGGCATGTTGACACTATTTACTGTAGACATTCGACTTGGATGTCTAAGCAATGAGCTTTGTCTCCTAAAGTTCTATATAAAGATAATGGAGAAAGCCATCTCCAGAAGATCAGAGTTGGAGCCTATATTTATGCTTTTTAGATCGCTTTCTGGATGAGACTTCCTCTTCCATTGACTGTACAAAAAACTTAGATGCCTGCAATACATGAAGTGATTACACCTGGAAAAGTTAATATTATTATTGCTGTGTATTATAATTTCATCAAGGATGGAAATGATCAGCAATGGTAACATACATTCTCAGATAGGAGAACACAGATGGTGATCAAAGCATGCTGATCTTCAAAATAATTGTACACTATTCAGAAGTAAGAATGTAGGAATTGGTTATTTAGGTTGGATGATCTGGGCTGCTTTGTGAGATTTAATTTTTAATAGACTAGCACAAAATTAAAATTGAAATAAAGCTTAATATGAATTTCTAAGATAGTTTAAAATTAAGAAGTGCTACTGGTGACTGTGAACAACTCCAGAGAAACCTACTTCGTTTTATTCCCTTCAGTTGTAGAAAACCCAAAGCCTAACAAAGTTTGCAAGCAATAATTCAAGGTATAAAGTATATTCCTTTGCTAACATTCTTACTACTTCAGTGGCAGCTTGACAGCTGATCCTCAAATTAGAAACCTACGTAACAAATCAGCGTCTAAAAATAACAACACACATAAAAATTAGTTTCTTGTTCTTGATTTCTAGTGTAATGTACCACAAACATATAGTACATAACTTCCATATTTCTTCTATCTGAGGTTCTTAAGGAGTTTGGGGGGTAGTAGACATGCTTTAGTATCCAAGTCTACTTGCCCTGGTAAGTGAACTGAAATGCTTCCTTAAAGCTTATTTTTTAAACTTTCTTATCAGGAAAGGTGCTTTCTATCCATCCAGTTTACAGATTGAATTCCCGTAAGATTGAATGCACCCCAAGATAGAAAGGAACTTGAGCCCTTGTTATGACAAATCCAAAGTACTTGCTGACCCTGCCTCTCTCTACGTTTTAGATAAAATGGGCAAAATTCTGTACTTCTTTAAAGAATGTTTGTGAGAGTATCACTACTAGTACTTTTCTGGTAGCTAGACAATGCACAGAAGTATATGGATCTGTAACTGCCTCAGTAGTAATTTCCATTTCTCTTTATCCCATGGGTGATGAGCTGATGCTTTTAACTCCAGAGTCCCAGGTTTAGCTCCAGTAGGTGACCCAAGCAGGCTTGCCTTCTTGGCTTGGAAATGCTGTTACCAACAGTCTTGGGTTCATTCACAAATCATTGCATAATGCAGTGAGAGAGACAGTGTTTTCGCTCTGTGGGCTGCACCTCATAAAATACAACAATGTATTTCCCCATAGAAGTTATTTCCATAGCTGAAATGTTAGAGTTCTATATTCTGACCCTTATGGGTACAGCTCACACAAGAATCACTTAGGAAAATGTGAATAAGATAAGAACTCAGGAGATGTTTGTGTGATAACTTGACACTACAATATGTACTTATGGGCACATTTACCATGTACATAATAGCTCTAGTGCTGACTTTTAACAGTCCTACTTGGTGACAACTGTCTCTTTAAGAAATTGRTATTACAGAATTTGGGACTGAAGATGATAGAGCCATGTGTGGGAGATGTTGCTTGTTTGTGCGGTGAGTGGAGGACGGTGCTTCTGTAAGCTTCAAAAGGTCAGAACTTGATTTAATAAACTTATCTTCCCAGAAAACAAGCTTTCTTCTTGAATATGTAACATTGTTAGAGAACTGCATGTCTAGAGACATTGCTAATAAGCTTGTGAGACCTTTGGCTGTATCCAATTCTGTCTTTAATAGTCATAACTGACTTTGAATAAGCCAATATCCTTAAAATGGTACTGTCTAATCTGTAGGCTTTAAATGACCTCTACCTTATGCAGTACCACTTATGAAGGTGCAAACCTGGGATTCCCATATATTCCATATGCCTTTATGCTCCACTCTAGCATATCCTTTTATCACTGGTCTAGTAGTGCCCTTGCTGGTTGGCACTAATAATACCTTAAAATTCCTCTTCCATTTCTTGCTCACTAGGCACCAGCACTGTACTGCTACTGATATAAATGTCCTTAGCGCCTCTGTATCATTTCTGCTTTTGCCACGCAGTAACTTTTCAGCCTATACTGGCTACGTGACAGCACAAAACATCCTACTTAGGATGCTCTTTATGTTTTCCTCAGGTCATGATGCCTCTGAGGCAAGGTGATTGTTGTCCACTGGAATATATTATCCTCAAATCTTTGAATGACCAATAGGACTTAAAGAATTTTCTGATATGAACTCACCTTTGATGTTCTCTGATAAGACACTTATCTTCTTGCTCACTGGACTCTGGCCACTCTCAGCTTCTATGGCTTCATAGGCAATATACTTGGGATAAGAAATCATTGCTGGGGTAGTAACCGCAGGCACAAGACAATACTACAGGCATCATAAGTGGGTCTACATGACATGATCCTTAATTTTGCCAGTATAATGCCTAATGCAGAGGCATGTGACACTAGCGAAAGATATTTATTTTTCTGCCTGCTCTAGCAGGCTTCAGAAGACGATCATGGATGTTCAGAGCAGTTACATTGTCTAAATAAGTGGTGGCCACATGTTCAGGATTTCTATATTTTTTTCAATTAGCTGAAAAAGAATCCTTTCCTCTCAAGCAAGGAGCTTCTAGGGCATGTGGATGGATATTGCCTACAGAGATGGTGAGACTACAAACACTTCTTTATAACATGCATTTAGATCCAGTAAACTAGCACTTTAAATGTTTTCTAGGCTTCTGCTGCTTTAGCTGTGGTGTGTATACTTGGCAAATGCTGTGCCTTGCTGCAACCTCTGTAACCTTTGTCGGGTCAGAGGAGAGGTGTTCTTATAAAAACTGTTTATAAACTAACCTAGGAAACCATTCCAGGACATCTTCACAACACTTAACGATGGTTTTGGATTCCAGGAGAGGAGTCAACAAAGACATATTGATATATCCCACTATCAAAGTGATAATCATATCTAAATGAAAACATTATGGCCATCATGCCTATGTGCATTGTTGCCTTGCATACTTTCCTCTTGCTTGTTCTCATCTTCCCCTAAACTGGTGACCAAGACAATGACTATCTGAACTATCACAGAAACTTCAGAAGAGGGGACTGGAAAAGTGGACAAGAGGAGGAGAGAAAGCTAGATCTAGTCTGTTTCTACTGTGTCGTTAGGTCCCAGTGGATATGTCCTGATGTTTCACATTCTGCTGGTTCAAAGTCCTCCTTCAAATAGATATGGACATATGAGATGTCAATTATTTTTGATGTGTAGTACTTGGGACCAAAATACATCAATCCCAGATTAGGTTAGCCTGGAGTGCAATAGACCCTAGTCTGGATCTCAGTTTCCTGTTTCATCACGTTTATTGATTTGCAGATGATAGGACAGTTTGAGGAAGTGCTATGCACTTAGAAGGACTCTGTTAGAGCTGAAAAAAGAAACCCCTCAGCTTCACCCATCATGAACTGCTGCTCTTAACTAATTTATGAAGCTGCTCACATCCCACTTCCTTGGTATGGAGCAGGGAGAAGKAACTGAGGTTAAGGAGAGGTACCATGTATCAAGCTCTCCACAGTGCAAGTTTTCAATAACACTTCCAAGATACCCGCATGATTATGAACTGGATATGAACTCTAAATAGACTGGGGGATACTCTTGCATATAGCTAAATAGGTAGATCTTTTCCTGGGACAACTCCTGTGACAATGGACAGGTTCAGGGAGTGTTTTTGAATACCACATTTAAGAGTGTGTCAAAAGCAGATACATCCAGATGTGAGCAGGGAGAAGATCAGAGTTACAACTGGCAGAACCACAAATTTGGAGAACCTTCACAGGAAGGCACAGGACTGTAGTGAATAATTTTTGGAATAGTGTATATCAGTATACCAGATCCTAAATTAGATAAAGTGATCCTGCACTGAGACGGATTCTGACGGTAGCCCCCAAAACTTTAATTGCCTATTAGGTTGGTTGGGTCATGAGTTCTGGTTAATTCATTAAGTTAGGTAAAATATCACACAAAGAACTAGATATGTAAAATCTAGCAGCTTAGGCATTCTGACAGCTACCATTTCATTTCAACAGAGATAGTCCTGTTATTGTCCTGGAAGTCCTGTGGGCCCCACTGGGTTCAGTTATCATTTCTGCATGATGTTAACATGAGGAATTTAAGTCAGAGAAGGGAAATAATTATTTTTAGAGCTTATAAGTTAGCTTTATTTGGATAGGTTTTCCTTGGGTAAACACCTTGACCAAATTTCAAAGGCTAGCTTCAAATAGTGAGCTGTATTAGAGCTTAAAAATATACCTAGGTATCTCGTATGCTAAGAACTGTTAACAGTCATAAGATACTGCCTGTTCCCCTATAATAATAAAATAAAAACATTGAATAAGTATAACCTAAATATCACTAAGGAAATTTTATTTCGTCAAGGGTAGCTCTTATATTATGTGTTCCTTTGCTGAATGGAAGACAAAACCGGGGAATAATCATTGTTAAAAAAGGACAGTTTTACAAAGACTGAAGAGAACAGGAAGAAAGCGTGACACTCTTGGTCTAAAGAAAGATTTGGTTAGAACTGGAGCATGTGGATCCAACAGGAATGGAGATGGCACTAAATCATTTGCTCAGGAAAATATGAGCAAATATAAACAAGATGGTGAAAATAAAATTAAAAATAGAATTTGTTATAGGTTAACTAATGTAAAGTATTACTATCTGTGAGGAATTCTGTAGTATAAAATGACAAGAACAAAAATGTGTTGCTGAAATTATATGTTGGGAAGATCACAAAATCAGACTGAAAAAAGAAGGGAGAATGATTAAAGTAAACTAGTTTTAACTGAAAATTGCTAAGTTAATAACTCTATTATTTAAATGTTCTGCTAGCATACAAAAATTCAGACATAAAACATGGAGCCAGGGCTTCCATATTCTAAACAGATTTGATTTTGGGTTTGGACATGTGAAAAGAAAAAGGAAAATATGACAGACTGACTGCTAGTTTATAATAAGCATACATAATTTCTTTCAGAATGTGAGTATCAGGTAACTGGAGCAAAGGTGATAATGAGGGAAAGAATTATGCAAAGTTTGAACTTGTTTGGCAACAGCTTGTGCAAATCAAAAGATTCCTGAGACCACATATAGTCTCATGCTTTTTCCTTTTGTGAAGTCCTAAGCACTTCCATGAGGCACTAGATCTATCCATTTTGCAAAGAAAAATGGAAATTTGATGGTAAACCCTTCATAACTTGCCAAGTAGTTTCATAAGGTCACTTGAATAGGCCTACAAGAAGGGCTGGAAGGAGGATCTGGGGAACTACAGGCCTGTCAGTATGACCTCGGTGCCGCGGAAGGTTATGGAGTGGTTCATCTTGAGCCACCATCATGCGGCACGTACAGGAGAACCAGGTGATCAGGCCCAGGCAGCATGGGTTTATGAAAGGCAGGTCCAGCTTGACTAACCTGATCTCCTTCTAGGACAAGGTGACCCACTTAGTGGATGAGGGAAAGGCTGTGGGTGTTGTCTACCTAAACTTTAGTAAAGCCTTTGACACCATTTCCCACAGCATTCTCTTGGAGAAACTGGCTGCTCATGGTGTACTCTTTGCTGGGTAAAAAACTGGCTGGATGGCCGAGCCCAGAGTGTTGTGGTGAATGGAGTTCAATCCAGTTGATGGCTGGTCACAAGCGGTGTTCCCCTGGGCTTGGCACTGGGGCCAGTTCTGTTTAATATCTTTATCAGTGATCTGGACAAGGGGATCGAGTGCATCCTTACTAAGTTTGCAGACGACACCAAGTTGGGCAGCAGTGTTGATCTGCCTGAGGGTAGGAAGGCTCTGCAGAGGGATCTGGACAGGCTGGATCGATGGGCCAAGGCCAATTGTATGAGGTTTAACAAGACCAACTGCCGGGTCCTGCACTTGGGTCACAACAACCCCAGGCAACACTACAGGCTTGGGGAAGAGTGGCTGGAAAGCTGCCTGGCTGAAAAGGACCTGGGGGTKWTGGTCAACAGTCAGCTGAATATGAGCCAGCAGTGTGCCCAGTGGCCAAGAAGGCCAACATCCTGGCTTGTGTCAGTATTAGTGTGGCCAGCAGGCGTAGGAAGGTGATCATGCCCCTGTACTCGGCACTGGTGAGGCCGCACCTCGAATACTGCATTCAGTTTTGGGCCCCTCACTACAAGAAGGACATTGAGGTGCTGGACTGTGTCCAAAGAAGAGCAATGAAGCTGGTGAAGAGTCTAAAGCACAAGTCTTATGAGGAGYGGCTGAGGGAACTGGGGTTGTTTAGCCTGGAGAAGAGGAGGCTGAGGGGAGACCTTAACCCTCTCTACAACTATGTGAAAGGAGGTTGTAGTGAGGTGGGTGTTGGTCTCTTCTCACAAGTAACTAGCAACAGGACAAGAGGAAATGGCCTCAAGTTGCGCCAGGGGAGGTTTAGTTTGGATATTAGGAAAAATTTCTTCACTGAAAGGGTTATCAAGCATTGGAACAGGCTCCCCAGGGAAGTGGTTGAATCACCACCCCTGGTGGTATTTAAAAGATGTGTAGACGTGGCACTTAGAGACATGATTTAGTGGTGGACTTGGCAGTGTTAGGTTATTGGTTGGACCTGATGATCTTATAGGTTTTTCTARCCTAAATGATTCTATGATTCTACATTGAACTATCTTGAGTCATCACTCAAGTCATCAAATCACTTGACTTTTATTATGGCCCAGTGGAGCCAAAAGAGACTAAAAGACACAGGGAGAAGTATTTAGAGGGGAACTTGACCTGCAAAAGTGTTGGAGTAAAACAACTGTATGGATCCTGATTAAAATTTTTTCTGATCCAACTATGATGATTCATGCTAATAAAAGATTTATCTGTCATTATGTCTATGTGGCCATGTAGATTAAACTCAGGATTCATCCCTAAGAGGTGGAAAGGCTGATAGTGGAGCTACACAATCGACAGCAAACATGGATTATTTCTAGGGAAGAGCAGTACTGAAAAAAGTCAAGAGTTTTCATAAAAGAAGAGATATCTATATATGTATATGGATTGGGGCTTGGACCGGATGGCCTTTAAAAGTCCTTTCCAACCCAAACTGTTCTATGATTCTATGATATTAGGGCATCTGATGGTTAACTTCATGTGCTGAACAAAATATATCTCCAAGGAGGGCACAAAGTAGGTTAAACAGAGTATTTAAACAAGAACCAGCAATTCTCTAAGTAAAACGTGGTGATGCAGGTCAGTTTTTAAGTGGTCTAGGCAGTGAGGTCAAAGGGTATTTGTGGGAGTAGAAAGTTTTGGACCTTCTTCATAGTCCTTGAGGACCAATTTAGGCTTCAGGTATACTATGTGGTCATGTGGTCACACAAACAGCTTAATTTACTCCTGATACAATGAGTATTAGATTTTGCTGAGAAAAACCACAGTCAATAAAAAGACAGAGATATCAAATTCAAGGTGCTTTCTTTATAAAATATGCAAATATGTGGGTGTGGCTATTTAATGCAACTAAGGAATACTGGGGTTTGTTACTTTAATTCATTCAAAGCTGTAATTCAGTTTTTGACTAACAAGATGTACAAACAAAAAAGCCTTGTAAATACTGGAAAATCTGGCTGTTACAGAACTTAGACAATGGAAGTAATCCAAAGATTAAGTTTATTTGGTGAAGACAAAGCAATGCAACATTTTCTTCATACTACTAGGAAAAAATGAAATTACACTAGTGAGAAATATTTTTTTCTTTTTGTCCTCACCATCACAAATGTGAGGAAGATAATGACAGCTGGTCATCCTAGGATCCCTCTATAGTCAGTGGAGAGAAATACAAATTTTTAAACAGTAATTTGTCTCACATGGTTTAGACATTTACTATAGGGATGAAATGGATAGCAACCTGAAGGTGTCTCTCTCCATTTACAGGACAACCCAGACATAGTTGATTCTATTCTCAGATTGTATACTTTTGGATCCCAGTTCTTCAGTCTCTTATGCTTCTATCTATATCATGAGCATTGCTTCAATTCCTGCATGTTTAATGGCATTTCTGCAGTATAAATATGTACCCCAGGAGGACAGAATCAGGTGCTTTCTGATAATGATGAGATTTTCCTTCTAATTTTTTCTCGTAAATTGTCTAGCAATTTTCTAGTAGAAGTTAAGTATCTAATTTTAGATACAGGACAATTTGTACGCTATTCTTTGAAGCTGAGAATGAAAATTAGTGTAGTAGTATATGTCATGTACTCACACTGTACTTTATACAGAAGATGTCTGGGAATGTTGAAGGGCTCCAGTTCAAAATACAAAACATGAAGTGATGAATTCAACAAAACAAAATAGAAAAGGGAAAATGCTTTCAGTAWGTTTCAGCTTTCTTGCACATATAAATCCTTATAGATTTTGTGAAACTCCATAAACTCTGAAACAGGCCATGAGCAATATTAGTTTTGGATGTACTTGAGCAGAAGTAATTAATATAAATCAAAAATGTACATATATCTGTGGAGAGAGAGAGAGAGAGACTCAGGAGATGCAGAAGAGTGAAACCAGTCTAGTAAAGAAATAAAATATTTTAGTTATTTAAATAAATCAAGCCAGCCTCACTCTGGGGGGAAGGATGTGAGAAAGATAGTAGAAGCGCACAAAGAAGTTGAATATAGACTTACTGAGGTATCCCAAACAGAACCCTGACTTTTGATTACCTGTAGGTATAAGATTTGAATTGGATCTTGGAACAATGGTATTGGACTGAATATGAATATTGCCAAACAGTATGAGATACATCAAAAGCAARAGAAAAGGAACTTGAACTCTAGCTGAAAAAGTACCAGGTATTGCAGGAATGTAGAGATATTTGGGGACAGGGTGTGGGGGGTGCTTTGTTATACATAGTCACTCTCTGGAATATATTGCGAGGGAGAACACTGAAACCACAAATAAGAATTATTTAGGCTGTAAGTTCTTTGGGGCAAAGGTTGGTTCTTCTTATCTGTTTGTACAGTGCCTTGACTAATAGATGCTTATCTTTGTACACAAATGACAGCAGGGTTCCTTTGCAGAGTTATACACATATGCATATATAAAAACATACACACATATATATATGTAACTGTTTTAAACAAAAAAAAAAGAAAAAGAGAATGACTGATAAATTGGACAATTTAGATAGGATTCCAGGCTTTACTACCTCCTTACTCACAGTTCCTGAAGGATATAACATACTCCCCTATTCACTTGCAGTTTCTGCACAATATAACAAGATATTTGTGGTAAGATACATATCTCAAAAGGTTTGGAGTTTGGGAATAGATTCAAACTATTCAGATTGTGTTGGTCGGTAAAATTGGTTAGAAATCTCATGAGAATCATGTTCTCACATGAGGTTTCTGGTATTTTCTTCTCTGAGTCAGATCATAAATACTGCAAAGCCATTTTTTTTTCAGAAGTATTTCTGCAGTTCTGTTCTCAGATGGAAATTAGAACTATGGAGGTGCATGAAAATGAATAATAATGGAGATAAAAAGTTAAAGAAACTTTTTAGAAAGTTTTTAAATTTTGGTAAAGGTTCAGAGACTTTCGKTTTTTTTCCAGTGCCACTTGCTCATTGAAAGTAGTATACTCTGGTTTTTTATTCATACTTCACATGTATTGCAGTAGATCACTAATACTCCATCTATATGTATATGCTATCAGTTTATTAAGGTTTTAATTATATAACTTTCCATGTTTGGCTTGTGATCCTCTCTGTGCATTTCAGAATGCACAGAATTCAACAGCTTTTGATCTGCTGGGAACTTAAGGACTGAGTTGCCACTGATGCTGTTTGCCAGCAGCAAAGGGAGCTTGGATGTGGCATGACTTTAACTCCTGACCATGGAGACTGATAGACCATAAGATATTAAGCTCCCGCCAATTTCTATTTTCTCTTTCAAAGATTGCTAACCTCATCTCCCCAGGGTCTGCAACTCCTGCCAGCCTTTAAACCAGCAGGAGTAATATCTGTCTCTAATTCGTAATTACTAGGGMTCTGTCACAATGAGCTGGATCAAGCATTGTTGGTGCTTGCCTTTATTTAATTAGTGAGTATGTGCATTTGTAGTGGTGAGAAGTACAACTGGGTGGAAACATAACCTCATTGCTTGAAAGTAATTTTTCTGTTTCTCTTTTGCATGTGTCTTTAGTTGCTATATGCATAATATACAGCAGATCATTATCAGTAGTGTTAATAACATTCAGTGCTGTGCATATTTTTCAACAAAATTTGTATTGCGAAAGAAACAAGGATAACACCTTGTAGAATTGAAACAGACAGTCTACTCCTGAATTCTTACCTCTTCCCTGTGCCTACTCCCTATTATTAATGTATATTATTACTTCAAGTATGTCAGAAAAAGAGACAAACAGTCAGAGGCAGAAATTTCTCCCTAATTCACTCTGCCTAGCCAGCAAAATGTAACACAAAATTATTCAGGGGAAAAATACAATTTTCTGTCATCTCTGCCATACACTGATAACAAAGCTACAGGCTAATATGTTTTGATATTTTTGTCACTCGTTTATCATGTGACCTTTCATGCTATCATTAATACAGCTGAGGGACAGAGCAGATACACTGAAATAAGGGTGTGGAGAAGTCAGATTGCTTCTCTAACAACTAACGGTCAGTCACAGCAATTTATGCTTTTCTTCAGTATAGCACTGACTGAAGAAGAGAAATTGTTATTAAAATTTGATATTACTGTCTAGGCTCTGCCATATAGAATTTGCAACTTTTAGCTATGATGGGAATACTGGGAGGGGGGAGGTTTAATAAATTTCCCTTTGAATTATGATATTAATACAATACAACATGCTTGCTCAGATATTCAAAGGATATACATGGGGAAAAATCATATTCAGGACACTCCAACACTGGATATTAGTCATAGTCCAGAATTGTTATATCCAAGAAAAGTATTTTAATATCATGGGTACAATCACCTTGCATTGGCTCAATTAAAACAGTTGGGTTTTGTGGGGGTTTTTTGTTTGTTTCGTTTACAAAATTGCAGCTACTAATAGCATTGCATACAATTCAGCAATATTTTCAGGACATCCAAGAAAGTGCACTGTGTCTTTTTTTATGTGTGTATATCTTTTATGATAAATGATACCTGGTTTAAATTTGCATTCAGCTTTACACCGTTTCTGACAATGGTCTAGCTTTTTATGTTGCCTGCGGAGTCTGATTTGTTAAAATTCCAATATAAAACTAATTTATATTTGACATTAATGAGTTAAGAAATGTTTTATACAGTACATCAGAGCTGAGAGAGAACTTTACAACATTCTAGTAAAAGCAAATTACTTCTGAGTATAACCATTATGTAAAAAATGAAAAATCTTCCACTAACCTAAGCTACTTGTCCCTTCAAAATCCTGTGATTTTTAATGTTTGTATTAAGAAAGGATTGAAAATTTAACAAAGCCATTTTTTCTTTTTTACATTCTATTGGGGGATTGTAATTTAACTACTTGGAAGAAATCTTTTTCCTCAGTGTGCATGTCTGTGCCAGGTCAGAGTAAATCATTATATTCATTGATAAGACATTATTAAAATAATTTAATTATTTAAAACATTAAATATGCTGCATACTAATCTATTTAAGAATTAAATAAAGTTTTTCTTGAGCATGACTTCTTTGGTGAGTATTTTTTTTAAGTGCACTAGAAAATGACCTTTACATGTGAAAGAAAATAAGTAAGGATGAGTTTTAAATAGGAGGATTTTTAAATAGGTCCCAGAGAGAGGCTTGTACACTTGAAATGAATCTTTTTGCATTAGATCTGATTGCAAAGTGAAAGTTTAAATTTCTCATTTCAAATGTAAGGACCTGATTTCTGGAAAGCATATGCAAATGAATAATTGAAATTGCAAAAATATCAGTTGACTTAAATTTGACTACTTCTGTGAGTAAACTCACATGTGTTTGCAGAATTGTACCCTAAATATATTAATGAAAACAGTAGATGTATTATCACTACTTAGAAATATGATTTGTTGATTGCATTACTTCATATTTTGTAATAAGCAAACCCATAACATGTATTGTTTAACATTTTTAGCATGTATATTCAAATGGACTGCATACTGTATGCAGGTAAATACTTATATATATGCATATATATGAAGTGAATTAATCGATTTGCATTCTTAGTGTCTGATCGTGTGTACGGATAATAGTGTTAAATAAAAAATCAAAAGCCTGTTAAAGTCATGCAAACTTTAGAACATTCTATTGCAATACTTTTATAGGAGGTAAAGTATTTTTACCTTCTAGTATTCCTGTAACAATGTTCTTAACAATGTTCTTACTGCATTAATATCACTTCTAATTTGTTGGTAATTAATAATAGTGATTTCTGAAGCAATTACTGAGAAAGAATGCAAGCAGGAATAATCCTGTTAATACAAAAAATTCAAAATTGTGTAAACCCGTCACAAAGTAATTATTAATGTGGTTAAAGACACCTGTAAAAATGTTAGTTAAGTACAAAATAATTCCTCAAAAATACTTTACTGTGCTGTTACCCCTTAAATTAAAAGCATGTTTATGCTATTCATATATAAGAAAATTAATTCTCCTTTTTTCTCAAATAATAGCCTTAGAAACGGAGTATCATGGAGTGCTTTCTTTCGTTAGTGCACAATTTATTACAGTGTAAGCAAGACATTGGCTAAGTGGACTTCCCTTTTACCTCCCTATCACTAACAACAGTCCTGACCTGGAGATGCAGCCCTTTTCAGGATAAGAAGAAAATGTGTCCATGCATGCTTAGTCTATGCCACTCTTTAACAGATTAGATATCAAGCTGAATTATACTTAGTCCTTTTTCTTTTCTTTTCTTTTCTTTTCTTTTCTTTTTTTTTTTTTTTTTTAACAGGAGAAAGTAACTGTAGTGCAGGCTTTGGGGAGGTGTGTTTTTGGCTACTATCAACAAAGAATTCAGCTGGACTGAGAATCTCCATCCTGTTTAATATGATGCTGAAGGGAAAATTTGGAACCTTAATCCTAGAATGATGCAGCCTCCACACTTATGTATTTTATAATTTACATTTTACTCAGTCTACTCCTTAATATCAAAATGACAAAGGAAAGAAAAAGGTAGAAAAAGAATGAAACGCTATTTTATGAACAGATTCCTATTGAAGTGCATTAAAAAAATATGACTTTTTTCCTGCAAGCTGGAATCAATTATAAAATATTATCGTTTGCTGTACGCACACCTTAATAGCACAAATGGCAGAATTTTGTTGATCTTTCTTGAACTTTGTTCAAAGTGTATGTACA
>JASVER010000004.1:22117102-22227102 GCA_030449065.1 Oceanodroma leucorhoa | reverse complement strand
TTTATATCAAATGATGCCATTTAACCCTGTGCTGGACCCAATACAGAACTTGGTATTTTGGGGTAAGGGGGGAAAGGAGGATTGTACTGCCCAGCCATTCACTGTCTAATCCCTCCACGTTTAATAAAGTAACAGCTTTAAATCTATGTGTATCTGCATTTCTTGTGCCTTGTGCATTTTGAACAAAAAGTCTTCGTTTCCTTGTTACTGTTATAGCCTGTATTTAATGGTGTGGAAATAAGACAACACGAACACATGCATTGGCAAATTTCATATCTTTGACTCTTAAATAACATATTTCTGAGGAAAGCATTCTGACTTTTCTTCTATGCACATTGTCTTGATATTTAATATGCTATAACTTAATTCTGAAGCATTTAATACAGCAACACGCTGTTCAAACAGTTCTTTATCAAGGCAAAATGATTATTGATATCAATTATGACACTTTGGTTCAGTGTTTCAATAATTGCAATATGCACTACAGTCTTTTTATAGCTGAAAAATTTATCAGTGATAATTGACTGTGAGTCCTGAACAGGCAGCTTATCCAAGTTCAGTTCAGACAACAAAGGTGCAGAAGAGCCAAAGTGATTTAAGTCCTCAGTTCAATGTGTCATACCCTCCCTGACATCACTTTATTTTTTAACCATCATCCAATGGACCGTATAAGATATATAGGGGTTGATGGCTTTGGCTGCTGAATTTATGAGTAGAATCTCTTGCTGAATTGTCCCATAATTGGGTTCTTAAAATAGATTTTCTAAGATAAGTGCAGTTGTAGTTGTGTATTGTAGCCAAGTTCAGAATTTTTTTCGCAAATGTGAACCAGCCATAGGAATTCATAGGGAAAAGTATAATGGCCAGTGTTTAATAATGGTCATATAGATTAAATGTCATAATTAGACTGGCAAGAAGACTAATAGGCCAAGAAGGAAATAGAATTTTATGAAATTTCATTAATACTAGATTTAAGCCTTGCATTCCCGCATACAAGCTGTTTGTAGTTAGAAATGTTGCAGGATTAATTAACTTACTTCAATCTTTTTGCAAAGAGATGAAAAACACTGTAGTTTAATACTGCAACTGATTGATAGTTTTGTTTAATGTATGATGAATAAGTAATTTTATTCTTAGAATAACCCAGTTCTAGTTAAAACATGTATGTACCTAATTCATACCCACATTTTTGTAATGACCTGGTAATCCTTGCTTAGAATTTAGATTTTATTTTCCTACCTACATGTTGGATGCAAAGTGGGTGGGGTTGTTTATTTTGTTTTTTGTTTGTTTGTTTAATTCTACACATAATTTGGAATTTATTTTTAGGGAAAATAAATATATTGAAACATTTTACTAATTATGGTTAAGTAAAGATATTCTGAAAAAAATTCAAGTAAAAAGCAGAAATTATATAAAAAAAAAAAAAAAACCAAACACGAACACCTGAAATGTTGCACGTTTTGTCACAGATATTCAAATAAAGCAGGACAAAAATATCTACTCTGGCTGTGGAAGTTACCAAAGTCCTTGAAGTAATCTGATATACCTGAAGTCATTCTGAAAAGCATTACCAGTGTATTTGGTACCTGTTAAAAGTATCTGGTAAATGTTAGTTTCTTTCACTGATTTAGTAACAGCTCRTTTGCATTCAGTGTCACTTCTACAGGGTGAAACAGGAAGAAATACACTGAAGTATAACAAGAGGAGGAGTTAAGAGATCAGAGCTAGGGAAAAAAAAGGCTTTCTGAGTGTGAAGTGGACTTGATCTCTCTCAGGGATACTCCTCTCAACCTACTTTGTGTCAAGCAACTAGCATGGGTGAAGTTCTCAAGTTCTGCAGACAAATGCATCACACGCACATCCACAAGCCCTACAGAGGCATTCAGTTGGTGCACCTGTATTTGAATTTTTCCCCTCAAACTACCTGAAATAGACTAAGAAGGAGCTTTCCTTTTTTTCTTTTTTTTTTTTTTTTTGATGGCCCCCCCCATTTATCTTTTAATGGGAGTACAGAGGGGGAAGAGGAGGGAGAAAGGGAGATGACAACAGTAGGAGGGGGTTGCGGACTCTGTAGGATTGGCAGCAAAGGTTCATTCACATACGCTTATTCCTCACAAAAAAGAGAGTATTCAACCACTTTGAATAGATCATCATAACTGCTTGTCTGGTCAGCTTTCTCCTTAGAGTTTCAAGTTATAGGGGTCGATGTGTAATCTAAGGGTCTTGTCTAGCTGCCTTTATTAAAAAGTGAGGCACTCAATACCAGCTGCACTACGCAGGGTGCCTCTATCTGTAATAGTGCCATCAACAATTCTGAAGATGTACTTTGAGTGCACACAGGATAGACAGACAGTCTGTTGCAGCACTGAAATTTCCAGAGCTGGCCACAGCTGATTTTATGCTAAATACACTAATCTTTTACATCAGCTCTAGTCCTTTAATCAAGAAGATATTCATTCATTGATATGCTCCTAGTAGAGGCAAATTAAGTTTGCCTTGATAGTCCTTTTCCCCCTTCTGAAATAATTAGGAAACAATCCAGAGTTTAACTCACACAGCAGTACCAAAAGGTATTTTGGGGGTAGGGTGTGTTCTGCCGTTAGTTTGTTGGATTTTTTTCATTGTTTCTCTTTTTCTCCCTCTATTTTTCTAAAAAGAAGTATGAATTGTATTTTGTCTGGTGATTAAATTCAAGAAATTCATTAATGGCTCTGCTTCTTTATCTTTTTCTTTTTTTTTTTTTCTCAGTAGGATGTGCAGGAAAGGAAGACTGGTGTTAAAAACTAAATTTTCTATCTTGAAAGAGGGGAATTCTCTCTCTATTTTGAAACAGGGAGGAACACAAGAAAGTGGGCAGAACCTGAAGCCCTAGGAAACTGAGTCTAGGTGTCTGAGGATCTGGAAACATTCCTTTTAAAGCAATAAATGTTGCTCTCCTTTGTCAGCATAGGTTCCTAGACACATTTGTTACTGCTGGCCCCTATGCCCTTCTCATCTACTCACCTGAATAAATCTAAAAAGAATGGAGGAAACTAATTGCTGCTTGAATCAAAAAGTCTCATGCAAATTTACTCTTTGTGATATATACCATAGATACAAAATACGCTCTGCCCTCCTCTTTTCACATACCTTTCATCTAGACACAATGTGCATTATTTACTTAATCATCCAGTGAAAATCTGCCAAGGACAGATGTAAAAAAGGGAGAAAGACAATCACAGTTTTTCGTTTCCAGACTCTCACTCCCATTTCTGTTTGCTTTTGCTCCCCTCTCTTAAGGTTTCAGACAGTAAGCATCAGACCCATGTTATAAAAGCTCTCAAGCTTGGAGGCTGAGAAGAATGTGGAAACTAATAACGACACGGCCTTCAGTGCTTTGTTTGCAATGAACAGCAACAACAAAAGATTCTTCCAATGATCTAAGCCTGCTGGAAACACAGTGCCATTTCTTCCCTTGAGATGTGAAGCAAGGAGAGTACATTCTTCCTTTTTAGACTAAGGTGATTGAATCCTAGGACAATTTTAAAACATGAGAGACTAGAGCATCTCATCTAGATCCACATAAATTTGGCTTCACCCTCCCTCCCCCACCCAGGCATGCACACTGGAGATAAGAACTAGCAGAAAGGCAGTGGTACGACTACTAGCAGCAACCAAATACTACCTGCCTTTACCTTTTTCATGTTGGTTTGCAAGAACTTGACAAGGCCAAGGTTTTGTTTTTTTAAGGAACAACAGCAGACTAAAATCATGAAGTTTATTCTTTATGATATAATACTGAATTTTGAGCTTTAAAGGATCAGGAACAGGACTCAAGAATATTTTCTGCAGAGGAAAGCTTTCCATCTGATTTCAAGGTGGCATATGTCGGCAAACTGGTCAGCTCCACTGCTAGTCCCCAGTGTGCGTTGGRAGGAGAGCCAAAGTTTGGAATAACATTCTTGGCACTCTGTTTGTCCCTTTCTGCCAGGGTTCACAGAGGACTATGGGAAGCAGAATACAGGTTGCAATAGCTTTGAAACTTGCTCAAATGTTTTCTCATGCCTGTCTGCTATGTTTTCTCTTTGCTTTACTTAATTAAGTTCTCCTCTCTGTTCTATGCAACTGTGTGCTTTTTGAAGGATAAAGAAGAGAAGGCTTCTTGTCCTTGCCATTAAGAACTTGCATAAATCTCTGTCTCCCTTTTTATCTACCTTTTATTTTTACTGGATAGCTCTCTAACACTTTTGCTCTGCTATATTTGTCTGCTTCGATATTTTATTTCCTTGTTTGTCTTCCCCAAACTACTGCTCTGTTTGCTTCATTATCATTCACAAGACTAGAACATCCTACCTGAAACTAGCCTGTCTGAAAGTGGCATATGTTTTACTGGCTCCTGCAAATGTTTGCCCTGTCTTTCCATCTCTATTGTGTTTCACTGTTTTATTACCTGGGCTCTGGCTCTTTCTTCCCCAAATTAGGGTCTGAACTAATAAACAAATGTCTGTGCAAATGCTGAGTGGTCAAAAGGATGAATCTGAATGTAGGGCTTGGGCTTTCACTGGAGTCCTCCTTAACCACAAGGCTTATATGGTAGGTGCTGCAAAATAAATAAAGACAGAAAAAAAAATCAAAAAAGAGCAACAGCTTAAAAAGTGGCCACCTTACATACCACTTGGAAAGCTACAGGAAAACCTCCTTCTTCACATTTTTATTTTGCAGTGTTGTTGATTATTTTATCTTCCTCTTTAACACAAGATATCACATAGTAAAAAAGTTATTTTTAAAATATTACTGCCCCCCCAATAATACCACATAAATAATATGGGAATAACTTTACCACTTACATCTTAAATTACAGAGTTCTGATTAAATGTATTATGCAGCTCCTTTCAGATCACCTCCCTGTGAGAGAGGGATCTAATAGTAGACTGGGTTACTATTACCCCTCAGGTAGTGAGGGAACTTTGATGCTCTTCCAGACTTCTTAACCATAACATAATTTGTATCTGTTAGTCCATTCATTAAAAAAAAAAAAAAGACTTTGTGAAGTAACCATTTATTTTTACATAAAGGAAAAGGTTTTGCCAAGAAATACCTTGTTTGAAGATAGTATTGCACTCAAGGGGACATCCCAGACCAAACCATGATTGTAAAATTTTAGTCTCACTCTGTGGCCACTCTGAAGCTGACCACAGGTCTTCCTGARAAATCTATCCACCACATACATCTAAGATAACATAGGAAGCAATACCAGTCTGAGTGTTATTAATATACAAGATTAGTAAAAACTGTGGGGATGTTTTTTCCTTCTTTCCCACCATCAGCAGGGTCATGGTAGCAGTGTTCTTTCTTTTCACCTGGAGCAACTTATACAGTATATTCTGCTAATGTTTCTTGAAAACATGTGATAAAGTGAACCTTGTGCTGTTGCGGGTGAGGATAATTTTTTTGTTAAACACAGAAATTTGAAAATCTTCATTCCTTGTGCTGCAGGTTAGGAATGTCGGGTATTCTGTATATAGTCTGGATTGAGGCAGGCTCTTGAGACAAATATTTATTTTATTTATTTATGCATTTTTCAAGATAAATTACGGTTTCTTCATTGGCCATCATTGGACACCAAGGCCTTTTGTCATCCTTCTCCCCAGGGTTAAACTGGATTGCTTTGTGTTGAAATATCTTGTTTAAGTTCAGGTTTTTCCTGCCCTGAGAAATACAGAAAGTTTGTTACAAGGCTCTATACTTTTACATGTTATTTCACATTAGAGCATGGTTTTGTTTTTTTATAGAGTTAGACCATGAGTTTGTCCAGAAGCCTAAGTTAATGAAAAAAGTCCTCTCATTAAACATTGCATGTTGATGGGAGCATATGGCTGCTGTCCTCACAAGGCTACACTGCCTGCGTATTGATTTTTCTTGTCAAATTTAAGGTATGTTTTTGACCTATAAAAACCAAAATGGCATGAGAGTTTCAGAATAGYTGCAGGCATTTGAAGGACTTGAACTGATATCTTGTAAATCTGAGAGGGAAGACTGGCAGCAGAGTTTCCCTGAAGGTGCCTTCAGCTGTGAACTTATTAAAACCATCTTTGTAGACCTTCAGGGTACTCTGTAAGGCATTGCTATTCCTTATGCTTTTGGAAGGGAGGGAGGAGCTTGAAAGGACTGATACTATTTTTGAGAGGCAGCCTTTAATAGAAAATTTGTCCAAATAATTTCAGGCAAGTTCTTTTGTAAATATGTATCAAAATCAAAATGAGGTGTCCTATAAAAGTATCTGAGGACTTAAAATCACATTTTAGAAATAAATGTGTACTGTTTGTGTTGATGGTAAGTTACTGATGCAGGGGGAGAAAAAAAGAGAGAAGGAAAATCTTTCCCATTTCTCAAGACTGATAAAACTTAACTGCTCTGGGTTGGGGGAATTTAAAGTGGGCTTGGCAGGCCATGGATTTGCTGACTCCTCTAGAGTGCTGTGTATTGACCCATGTACTACCAAGTGTAGAATAGACTTTCTGAAGATGTTACTCTATCAAAAATAGAAGGCAAAGTGTATCATCTCTTGACATCGCTACTTTTTTAAGCAATGTAAAGAGATATATTGGAGAAGAAGGAAACAGGAGAAGCAGAACAACTTCATCTGTTAGGTTTTTTTCTTTAACAGAAAGGCAAATTTCCAAGAAAGAGTATCATAAAGTCACTGCTCATTTTGCAGAGAGATTGTTTAAGGCGAGGAGTGGGGGAGGAACATGCGTCTGGTTATGCATGGGTAGATGGATAGTAATGTGAACAAATGGGAGAAGTATAGATATAAAATATAAAAGAGAAATAGTGGATGTATTACAGGGAAGAAAAGGCAAGAAGAAGAGGAGGGAAAGGAGTACTCACTATATCAAAGGAAGGTTGGTGTGGTAGGAGATATGTGGAAGAAAAACGAGATAAACCTGAGAAGAGGGTAAATATACAATTGCTGCTATCCAATGAGTTAGATTGTTAATGAATTTAATTTAATGTTGTTAGAGAACCGCTGCTATTAAATATATTGCACAACAGCACAACAGCCAGTTACAATTGTTTCTTTCCTTTTTTGGGGGGGGTGTGTTTGAGTCTTTTTGGGTACAGTGGCATTGGCCATAGTAGAAAAGAATGACTTTTGACTTTTGACTTTTTCAGTTTTGACTTTTTCACAGAGATTATTCTGTGTAGTCCTGGACTAGCTGGTGTCAGGTAAATCAAAACAATAACTATGCCATTTTACACAGGCCAAGTTCTTCCCTGGGGATATGCAAATTATAAGTAATTATTTGGCCTTCTCCATTTTCACCAATAGGTGGCAATATTAATTTTTTCATTGGCCTCTGTAATGATCTGTTATTCTAAATTTTAAATAATCTTCTCTGAGTTCATTATAACATTTTATTTTGTTTGTCCTACTGCAAGTGTTTTAATGATAGGAAGTGAAAATATATTCATAAATTACCAGATTACTTAATCCTGTTTTAAAGAAGTTAAAATTAAAGGGCAAGGAACATGAGAACTTCTACCAGATCACCAGAAGCCTATCCACAATGCTTTTGTAGCCCAGCACCTCTTTACAGTTTTTCAATGCTGTTCTTGTTTGTATGTGCTCTGTATTCTTAATCGTCTTATTTGTTGTTCAGAATGAGTTTTTCTTAGCATGTTACTATCTTAAGGATCAGAGCTTTCCCGAGGCTATTGTCAATACTTGGTAGTGTTTTTCCTTGACTTTTAGTCAATTGCCAACACTTGACTTTCTAGAGCAACATTGGTACGGATATAAGACATGACAGAGGTACTGTAGGTGCATCTTCATTTTCAGACTGAATTTATTTCTGTCCTATGTTTTATCAAGGTTTCTCTCCATAACAGTTAAATTTCTTCCACTTGCTCAGAAGTTAGAAATCAATATTTTCACATGCAGAGGGCCAACAATCTTGTCATTCTTTTTAGCCAAAACTAATAAAGAGTTAATTGGAAGTTTTATCTGAGTAAAGACCAAAGGATTTGGCTCATGACAAAGATGGTACATGAAAATGTATTTTCTTGAAAAGAAGACGACTCCATCTGAAACAATACAATAGAATTTTTTAGTAAAATGAACTACTTGAAAGTGATATATTGTACTGGTTTTTGTAGCATTGTCATATCCTTGGACTGATGTATGGTAGCAGTTAAAATGATTGTCAAAACAGGAAATGTACAGTACCAGAAAGTATCTAAACAAAATATGCACAGAGTTTTTATGATTGTTTGGCTTGGCTTTGTTTATGAGCTCTTTTTCATTAGGCAGTTTTCTTTGTGTCTCTTGAAACTCTCTACAGCAGTTCTCACGGATTTGTAACAGCTCACATTGAAAAGTGTTGTGCAAACCTCAGTAATATCAGCACTTACTTTCACTTCCAGCCTGAAAGTCATGCCAGGTTCATCAAATCTCAGCTCACTTGAAATCCATGGTGAATCTAGTGTATGCAGGGGAAGAACCATGGAAAAGTTAGTGGGTAGCACCCTATTTATGTTGAAACTGGTCAAACTCAGAAAGCTTACCCCATCAAAAAAAAAAAAAAAAAAAAAAAAAAAAAAAAAAAAAAAAAAAAAAAAAAAGAAAAAAAGTATTTGAGAACTTCTACCAGCAGAAATGACAGCTTTTATAAGTAAAGATGGCACACAGATTCAACTGCTGCTTAGTTCAGATACTTCACTGTCTGTGAGATGTTTCTGCTTCTCAGGCTAGATGGAAGTTTGTAGCTCTTTCTCCCCTGTCTCTAAGAATCAGCCTTGAAAGTAATTTCTTCGCTGCAGTATCACTTATATCTGGTATGAACAGAGCTGATGTGAAACACTCCCACTATAGTTTCTCTGAGATACAAGGCACTGCTGTGCGTTAGCCATGACTGAATAGTAATTTTTTAATGGCCACCATTGCAGCTGAATCAACAAGCAATAAGCTAGCAAAATTAAAGGTATTTAATCTCTGATCCTATGAGTCGTTTTGTTTTTGCCACCCATGATGAAGCCAGTAAAATATAGACACATGAAACTGAATGTCAAAACCTCTAGCTGTGACTGTTTAATTAGTACTTCAGTTACTGTTTAATTAGTATTTGACCACAATGTGTACAGTGTTTCTGAGGTTAGCTGAAGGGCTCTCACTGGTCTTTTAACTTCAATTTTTAAGCCAGAGCTTCTCTCAGAAGGCAGTGGGGTGCCTTAAATTCAAGCTGATGACTTATTGTACATTATGGCTCAGTCCAAATCAGTACTAGAGGCTGGATAGAAAGAGGACTGTAAAGTAACTGCCTCGTAGTGAAAAGGAACTGTACCTCATTTGGGGCAGATTAAAGACAAAATGTTCCAAACCCACCACATCTGTGTGTAGTAAAGTCACAAATCAAAGCAGGATCGAAATGGCCTATGAAGAACATCGTATGGATTTCCTAAATAATTGAAATATAAAGGGGTCCTGGTATCGCACTGAAGAAATGTCTAGGCCATTCTTCTGTCTCCAACAGAGACATAGGTGTTTAGGAATATGAGACACAGAGTGTCTATGAAGTTGCCCTTCCCTTGGAAATTTTTCCTAAATAGCAGTGCTTCCCTGACCAAAAAAACACCCATTAAGTACATCAGCCCCAACAGGTCAAAACATCCACAACTGCATGATTACCCTATATATATGTGAAATATTGCTTGATGTTCTCAAATAGAAATGTTTTTACTGTCAACAGCTGGATGCTGAGCTGAGGATTTGGTGTTCGAGAACTTACTTGTCCTTTACTTCTTAATACATGAGCATCAGGATTAACTTCCCAGAATCAAAATGAGAATGTGACTGTCCTGCAACTGAAATGCAGACTAAGACTTTGCCAAACCTGAGAGAAGCTGAACTCAGGGTCTTGGACTTTCCATAGTCCCATTAGGGACCTACACACAGGGCTGGTTTTCCTCTTCCTGGGATACTCAGAGGAAGGGTTATACATACTCGCATCTCATTCCAGGTCTCCCAGTTTAAAAACTTTCTGGGAAGCCATGCAGATGGTCTAACAGAATTGTCTCTAAAATGACAATGCTGTCTGTCTTTAACCCCCTGCTACCCCCACCAGCTTGGGAGTATTCCAGGACAGCCCAGGACACCAGGACAGCCCTCCACCCCACTCAGTTCAGAAGTGGGGCTGGTGGCCTTCTCCTCCACTCTAATTTTACAGCTGTGACAAGCTGAAATCTCCATGATTCCCCTTGTTACCATTAAATTGGGGCCCAGCTTTGTCCAAGCCCAAAGACATCTCTTCAACTCTATTAAAAGAAAATTAAGCAAAGGGAATAATGAAAAGCTTTAAAAATAATTTCTAATACCTTAAGCTCTGCGTTAGCTACATTCCTAGACCTTATGAAAGAAAAGTATATGAGGCTTTTATGAAATCAGTGGTCTCTGAATTTGGTCCTCAGTGTTTTAGACAATAAACTTTTCCTAAAAATGACGAATTGTCAGCAGATGTTTTCTATTACCATAGTGTAGCTTTGTTATAATTCACTAGAATTAGTTTGATTTTTGCCATTTTCAACAACTTTTTTAGTGTGTTTATAAAGCTAATAAAAATATTTATCAGGGAGAAAATGTTACTATGCCACATCTCATTGAAAAATTAGTCAGAAGAGTAGGGCACATAGCCTTCTTGAAAAATTATGACAAATATCATTTTTATATAAATAAAGCAGTTTCAAACCCACAGCTTCTTGAAATAACAACTTCTAGCATAATTAAATGTTAAAACAGAATGGAAATCTGGCATTGAAAGAAAGAGGGTAATGTTTCATCTGCAAAGAATGCTGCTTTGAAACTTTGGATTCAGCTGCACATTTAAGCTTGATGCAGTTGCAGAAGTTGTAAAAGGTAAAATATAAGCGATGGGACATTGGGTTAGCTCCTCAGCTTCACTAATTTTTAAACTTTTCAGCTTCTACACATAGAAAACTGACACTAAGCCCTTTTTTTTTTTCTTTTTTTTTTTTTTCCTGATGGTGAACTGACTGGAAGCTGAAATGATCTGTGCAACTTAGAGCAACCTTAGCATGAAGCAAAAAAATCTTAAACTGACCAGAGGACAAGCACTTTCCAGACTGTTGTTCCAAAGGCATTCGATGCTGTTGTTAGGAATTTTTTCTAAATTGTCAATATACGTTTTCCAGATCTTAATAGCATCTCATTACTTATATTTAAACTACAGAACCAGTGTCATTATACTAATGGTGCTATGCTCCTTCCTCATTGGTGTTTACTCCCTTCAAATATTTGTAGACTGCTATTTTTCCCTTTTAGTCATCATGACAGCTGGGCAAATACCTCAGAACATTTTTGCAAATATTTGCGGAGTTCTGAAACAGAGCTCCGTATCCTACTTGTTAAGCCACGGGGAACTTTGTTTTCTTCTTTGTTTAGGAGAAAAGAACTGCTTTTTCAATAACACTCTCTTCCATATATGTTAAAGTTATCTGTATTTTCTCCAGTCCTGTGTGTAACATTAACACATTACTGTGCTTGCTTTTTTCCTTAGAGACTTAACTTTCTGTATAATCTTTATTTCCCCCTTTTCTGAGGCTTTTTTAAATCTCAGACTTCTGAGAATCTTTTAATGTACACGAATGCCCCCCCTTGAATCAATTAACAAGGCTGTTGAGCCCCATTTATAGATGTTTTTAGCCCTTTAAATAACTAGTCAGTGCATACCTAAAAGCAACATAGAGTTGCAGCAATTCTGTGTGCAGGCATGTTTCTTTCCTATAAAAGAAATCATGAAGTCACGGCACACTGAGTGTGATTACCTGAAACCTGCTAAGCGGTTTTTATTTCTGCACCTATCAGTGATATGATGTGATATGATTAACTTGACTGTAAAGTAGTACCTGATTATGAATTTTTAAAGTTCAGAATGGGATGCTAAATTATATAAACAGGCTCCAGCCTTTTTTTTTTTCCCCTTTTTTTAATATTTGGCTTGCATGCCCACATGGGGTGAATACTAAGCCCCAGGTGAGATGACTTAATGCAATTCACAAACTAGTGACAAGGCTTTGCATGCCAAGAAATGCTCTGTATTTTATATTAAACAAAATTAAATAAATAAAGTCTGTTTGTGTGTGTGTGTGTGTGTGTGTGTACATAAAGGGGGGGTAGTGCAGCGTGCCTCCAGCTCTATTGTATTATGTTTAGTTTATTTGCTTTGTGAGGACTCAACATCCCCATCATTTTTTGTATTTTCTTGATTCTAGAACACTACCTATTTCCACCCTAAAGCAAAATCTAGCTACAGTCCAATAGTTTCAGCTCTGAAATGTATTGTGTCATGCTCAACAGTGAGGATCACATCAAGTGCCACTCTCCACAGTGAAGAGAGCAGTAAAACACAGAGCTCCTGGGGCTTATCTTTTTCTCCCAAAAAATATTGAATTTCTATCTGTGGCCCACAGCCCTCGCTTTCAAATCCTACTGATGCCTCTGGCAGGAAAATCTGGTAGGAGGAATATAGTCTAAGCAGAGGCTTAGCACAAAACCTGTTCCACTTTGGCAGGCCGCCAGCATTTCTAGGGGGTGAGGAGAATTAGAGGTTCCTAAACTGTTCTTCTTAAAAGTTGAAGGATAGTTTGGTTCAGTCAAATTAACACCAAAACTCTGGGGGATTTTCTGTTCTTTTCCACCCCCCCCCACGCCCCCCCACCATAGCAGATCAGTGTCCTGGAAAATATTTGCTGTCTTTACACTCCTAATGACACTGTATTGCTGTTAGGGCATTGTTTTGCCAGAAATAATGGAATGATGGTAGCAAGATACAGATTTCTAGCTTTCACAACTTGGCACTTGATAGTATGTTAATTGCTTTAGATTAAGTATTTATGTGTAATGTTTAGATTACATTTTTGTGGAATATTTTTGAAAGTAAATTCTGCTTGTATGTCTAACTGTTTAGACACACAGTCTCATTTTATCATTTTAACCCACTCTCTGTTCCCTCAGGAATACTCCATAACCCAAGTCATTGATGAAACTTTTTACCCAGACACTAGTGGTATGTGCAATAACTTTAAGATACTTGCCCAAGCTACCTCAGCTTCTGCTGGCAACCAGGGGAAGTGGTGCACATGCTCAGCTGAGTAGCTAGAACAGCTATTTGAACCTGTTCAGCTTTATTTTTTTTTTTAGTCACTACTTAGTCACTACTTAGTCACTACTTAGAAGTGTACTATGTGCACTCTGTACTGGACCAGGAGTGAAACTATGCCACTGCCTCCAGGAATTCAGAAACATAAATATGCTTCTCAGTCCATTTTATTATGTTTTTTATCAGGAATGCTGCTGTTAGGCCAGAAAATCTGTGCCTCTTCACCTCACCTAGTAGCAAAGCCAAATTTCACTCCACTACAGTTGTATACATGTAGTATCAGTATTTTCAATTTCTTTTAAAATAGTTTGTTGGAGCATATCTCAATTTTTATTAATGCAGTTATTATTTAAAATAAATAAGGAAGGGCATAATAAAATTCTTTTATTACCAGGAGTGAAGTTTCCTTTTTARACAAACGATACTTTATGATACTTTAATTTCAAATGTTGTGTGTTACCCAATGCTTCGTATTTTTCTCATTTGACATTTAATTTGGGTTTTAATTTAAATAGCTTCATAAGACTGATACCACGTTACAATGTACATCTCTGATGAGGTTCTCTGAGTGCAAAAAGAGTCCAAGCTGATATTTTCTAGCCAAAAGGGTTTTGTTTTGGCCGAGGGACAAACCCAGTAAGAGACAATCAATTTCAAAGCAAAGGCATGCGGGACAGAAAGTTCCCTGAGAGTATAATGTCTACATGTCTACATCTTATCCAAAAGTCTCCTTCRTTAATGCGTCACAAAATAGTGGCATGGTTGATAGCAATGAGTCTTCTGAAATTATATCTAAATAATTTTGTAATTTTATTTTGAAAGTCTGTGTCTGTATAC
The DNA here is from genome assembly GCA_030449065.1 of Oceanodroma leucorhoa. Classification (NCBI taxonomy): domain Eukaryota; kingdom Metazoa; phylum Chordata; class Aves; order Procellariiformes; genus Oceanodroma; species Oceanodroma leucorhoa. Next base: position 22,213,108 of record JASVER010000004.1, on the reverse strand, counting down.
ATGCTCTTTCAGCTTTTTCCAATCAAAATAGGTCTTCTATAAAGCCAAAACCACTGCCTCTTGATGGAGTGAGTTAATTAACAAGGATCTGTACCGATTAGGTAATCTCAACTGTCCAAAAAGGTTGGCTGCTCTTGAGTTTCCTACCACAAGTCTGCTTATTTTTACCTTAGCTTGCCCCTCACAATCTGTCATTTTTACCTTCTCCAAACCGGGTGAGGAGATGTGCATGCATGTGAGTGTGGGGAGAAGACAGCCTTTGCGAATCACCAACACCTGCTTCGCCCTTCAGCAGTTGTGCTGCAAACTGCAGATCCTGCCAGGTACTTCAGGCAAATACCATACCTTTAGGTGCTGGGGTAAGGGGTGGGTGCTCAGGGTGATGGGGAAAGAGCATCCTTTTGGGACAGTGTGTACTTTCTTTCTGGTTTGGGGTTTGATTGTGCATTTTTTTTCCGTAGGAGGAGAATTTGGTAGGGGGAGGTTTTCAGTCATACAAGTATGTGGCTTTGAATGGTGACATCGAGAATCCGTCACATTTTTTCATGTTAAGCAATGTCTCACTTTGAAAATAGCACCACAGAAATTATTGTAGAATAAGTTTCTAATCAAAAGGAGCAAGGATTTCAAAAATCAACTGGGAATGCTAGAAAATGAAATCATCTGCTCAAATTTATGAGCATATATGATAAGTCTTCATTCTCCCTCTCTGGATTTGAGATCTGATCTGAGTATCATGGCACTGGAACCTATTTGTGTTTTGTTTTATTTTGAACATATTTTATGTACTCTGTCTACCATCTGTGTGAATTGTATTTTTTCCTCTAGCTCTTCTTTCAGCTATATTGTATTTTTACAAGAGAAGATTTTTCTCTGCAATCAGTTTTTTCCATATAGATTGACATAATTTTGGGTTATTTTTATTCATATTAATGATCACATTGTTCCACAGAGTTTGTAGTTCTGTGTTCTTAAGCTCGATGAAGAAAGCCTAAAAAAAAAAATTTAAATCTGCATAGTATTGATGTTATTTCTGGTTTTGTTTAAAAGTTAAAAGGATTTACATGGAAAAGGGAAGGAAGGGTATGTCATAACTTCTGTGCTAAGTGAAAGGTTTTGTTTGTATAAATCACATACTGTATTCATCATGCTCAAGACAAGTGATAAACTTTACGTTTCACCATTCCCATAAAAATTAGGAATCTGCATCAATGACACTAATTCTACAGTGGACTGGTTCCTTTTTTTTTTCCTTGCTCCTTCCCTGGCATCGTTATGTAGCAGGAGTCATGGCATTATTAGTTGCCATTGCTGCTTTCCCACCCTAGCATTGCTGTCCAACTTGAGTAGCTTGCTCTGGAAAAGCTTGGCCTTTCATTCCTGAGGTCCATTGCTTTTATTCCTTTTCTGCTTTTTCTGTTTTCATTTCCTGATGATGTTGTCATCGTCAGTGGAGTTATGATGAACAAGTTTGGTACTATTTATAGATTCTGGGCTTGTAGCCAGCTATTTTCATGCCTTCAGTGCTATTTAAAACTATTGTTCATTTTCAATTGCAGAGCAGCTTCCTCTCATTTTGCACCTAGAGCTGTGAGGTTTCTGAATCTAGCAACAASAAAATGGTGTTTTTAGTCTCTGTTTAACAAGCCCATAAAATGGAAATAGTGGAAGTTTTTCTTCCTTTGTTTTTGTTGTGGTCTACATGCTTAATATTAGTTATTAAAGTGGAGCTTGTGCTTCCATTGAAAATAGGATATGGCATTTTAAAAGTTTGATTCAAAGGGAGTTCATTTAGAAGATCGTTCCTCTTTTATTTGATAAACTGCTATGAACATTTGTAATAACAATATACTGTTTAAAAACTCTTGACAAGTAGGGATAAATATTCAGCATGCTACATGGACAAGTGCTGCTGAGATTGCTGTATTGTTAATACAAAGAGAACACCTATTTTTTTGTGCACTATACTGAAATACATCCCATTAGATTAAGGGTATGGCTCCTGCTCTTGTTCCCACAGGATCTTAGAGTTCTCCTTTTGTGTCTCCTCGCTATTTATCTGATTATGGCTCTCTAAAATAGAAAAAATAGAATGTTTCACAGTATCTTCTCCTTAAATTAAGTCCTTCAGAATACAATGAGGATATCTTGCAAGGCTATTGCTGATATAATAAAGCTATTTAGTTACCTTGAACTGGTGCACCAACACTCTAAATCTAATAAGTCAGATACAAAAAAAGTTTAATGTTATGTTTGTGACTTAAACTGATATAAAAAAGAGATTCAAAATTTAGAGTGATGCACTGCCTTTAAGTTAGTCTGTTGTGAATGCACAATATGTTCCTAGGCACAGAAGCATGAGTAGAGACAAAAGCGTATCATATTGCTGGCAAGTTCTTTCCACAGCTTTCTGAAGCTTAGCCTTTGTTTATGCAGGTGTAATTTGTGTTTCTGGTTTTGCAACCGCAAGTGAAAGATAATCTCAGGCCTTGCACACAAACTCCCTGATTTGCAAGTACGCTTAGGTAGCTGCAGAGGTAAATACTGTAATACTTAAGACAAGCTGAAGTTTTGCCAGCCCCTAGTGACACTGTTGTTTATTTACCAGAACAAAATGAGATTGCCATTTTAGAATGTGACTTCTTTGTCACAAACTTAATGCCTTTCCAAAGTGCTAACTGGAATTCCATATTACTCTAGGAGAGGATGTTTAATCAAAAATTATGCACCTTGTTGATTTTGTAGTTAAGTGTTAATATAATAACTTGCATAAACTACTGCAGTATATACATTTTGAATTATTTGTCTAATTCCTAAAGGATGGGCGAAGTTATTCTGACGTTAATAAAAAGGAATTATGTCTTTCTGCAACTGTTGCCCCTTCTTTACATCTGAACTAAAGCACAGTCCACACTGTGAGAAAATCTAAGGATTCCCTTTTCTTTAGAAAATAATTGGAATGGAGGCTACTCCCAGTGTAAGATCTTTTGCAAGTTAGGAAGCAGCATGAAAATGTTGCCCAGCCATCTCTGGGGAAGCTGACCTGGAATGGAGAGCAGACATTTTCAAATGATATAATAAGAGACGAGGACTATATGGAGAGCAGAAGGAGAACAGAAAACCAAACAAGAGAACTCTACAAAGATTTGTGTTGGTGGCTGAAGAAGGATTAAGTGCTAGATGTTTAGAGTAACTTGATTTTGATACATGAGTTCTAGGTTTCACTCTCGTAGAAGCTCCCTGTCTGAGAATTTTGAGTAGAGGTCTTAGGCATGTAGATTAGAGTTAAGATGAAATATAAGTATTGATACAATGAAAGCAAGGAAGAATATGTAGGGTACTCTCCACCAGCAAGGAAACACATCTGAATTTTGTGGGAACTAGGAGCTGTGGTCTCCAGAGAGTCAAGAAACTATTTATGTTTCTGATAAATCCACAGTGCTCAGCTTCTGCAGGCACTAAAGGACAGGTTGGCTCTCACAATGGGAAACATTCACTGACTGCTGCTATCTTGTCTCACTGAATGGCAGAAGGCAAACAAGGCATAGACATGTGAGAGGCAAGTTTCAGAAACTGTCATAAACCACCTGGAGACGTTTTTTTAGCTAATATAATTATCCTGGGAATGCAGGAAATTATTATTGCATACCTTCAGAAAACTGCAGCCTTCTCAATACCTAAGTCTATTTGGGAGCTACAGATGATGTGTCTGGGGGACTATGTCCCCTTATGACTCTGGTTTATTAGGCGTGGTTTAATGTTTTACCCAGACTTCAACATGAAACAAAAGAATCACAGCTGTTATCATCCGAAAGCATTTGATGGAGTGCAAGACCTCACCTTCTACGTAACTAATAATCAGGTTTCAGGTACAAGAAGTGGGTGACATAAGTTCTAGGTCCTCTTCAGCTTGAGAAGACATAAACCATCATCTCTTGCCTTCTTAAAATGACACAATAATAAGAAAATAACCATGAATAGGACTGTTTTTCTGTCATTCATTTGAAAAGGAGTCATTTGTGAATAAAAGAAGAAAATTAATGTGGGACTCCTGGGCCCTGGAACGACAAACTCCAGAGGAAGTGCTCTTGCTCCTATAGTTAATAGGACACTGTTCTTTGGGAGACCTCGAACTTCCTAGGACTGTTTATGAGTTTTCCGGTAAAGAGCTCTCAGAAACTGTATATTGTTGTCACCTTCACATTTCCCTCCAACTCTGTTTCAAAAGAAAAAATCAATCATCCATTCACGAAGGATGTGGAAAATGATGGATAATGATGCCTGGTAGAAGGCTTAGGGTTAGGCATCTAGCCAGAAGGGCTAAATCCGTGGGTGAATTGGGGTTTTAGATTCAGCTCTCCTCAATGTTTTCTATCATTTAGCATGGATCTGCTCTTGTTGTTTTGAATCCCAATCCTAACTGAGTGCATAATTTTCTCCGGAGACTATACAGAGATTTTCAGGTAGCTAGAACTGGGGACCAGACACCTGAAAATTTGTACATTTATAAAGCCAGCAGTACTTGCATACAGGGTATCTGCACAAATCAAAGGGTGAAACCAATATTATTTCCATGAGTACACAGCTTATAGCTTAGTGTTTTAGTCAGGCAATACTCGGTACAGAATTATTTTGAGTTCCATAAAACCTACCCAAAGATAGTTCTGTATTTTAGCTGACAGTCAAAGACGGAGAATGGGAGAAAGCAGATCTGAAGTCTGGGACTGAACTGACAAATTTGAACTGATAATGGTGTGTATGAAGGGAAGGAATACCTTTTAATATTGAGAGTGGAGATTTGGGGAGACTAGTGGATTCTGTTTGAGACTTGACCACAAACTCACTGTCACTTTCCTTAGGTTACTTTGGGTTTGTGTGCTGTGGAAAAGAAAATCTTAAAAGAGCCCTAGTCCTAGATAAATTTTATACAGAGATCCATTTTTTATCCCTTAACTCTTGTGCTTGGGAGAAAAATGTTTATAAGACTCTGGAGTACTTTTACACTATAGTTCCCGCTGGTTCTAGCAGCAGTTCATCAAAACCAGTGAAACTCCCAGCAAAGGGAGTTTCTTTGAAATTTCCTTAAACAGACCTAGAATTGTCTGTCTTTGTCTCTRTATACACAAATATAAAAATTGGTATAAATTCTCTGCCTCATTAGTGCAGTGCATCTTTTGAACCATAATTAATTAATCTTGGAAAGGATGTTTGCAATGCTCAGATGGAAAAAGAAATGTGTTGTTATTATTATGAATAATTAATTTTCAATGGTTGTGTGGGATTTCATGCCATGAGAGTCTCACTGATTTTAATGGAAGTCACATGGCTAAGCCCACTCACTGTTGTAAGCCTGCAGTGTTTTGGGATTATAAAAAGAGATCAAAGAATCTCCATGTCAGCTGTAGTAAATTACATGTCCTATTCTGAATAAGTGCGGGCAAAAGTGAAATGCCCATTTAAAACAACCGGGTCATACTTGTCTGGGAAGCTGTTGATACAATCTGTGTTACTCTAGTAAAAAGCTGGACCAATCAGAAGATAATAAAACTTTGATGGAAGAGTTTATTTTAATAGACATATTAACAAAATTATTTTCTGGCAAGTTGTAGTAAAGAAATACCTGAAATTGGATTGGTTTGTAGTGTCAATAGCATATTGAAGTCTTGGCAGGTTCTGAAGTACCGTGGCCATATATTTTATAAATAGCTTCTTATTTTAGAGAAGGCTGATAAGGGAGAGATTGCCTCTCTCCCAAGAGGGGAGTGGAAAACATGACGGGCTCAACTGGGTGAAGACTACAAGACAGAAGTTTTGATGCAACAAAAAACACTGTCACTGGTGGGAGATGAAGTTGAGGAGCTGTCATCCAGCTGCCAGGCAAAGGTATRTTCTTAATGGGCAGAAGTGGAACTGGGCATAGGACATGTTCACAGCATGTTCAGCAATTATGGAGGGCACTGGACATAACCTTTGAGATGCCCTGTAACTTTTCTTACACGCTCTAGTACAGTTGCTGATTTGCCCCTTTGCTCTGGTTCAGCCATTTCTACTCATCGTAATGAGAGGCACAGGCTACCTTGCTCTCACGGGTCTCCAGATCCTGATCGCCTATCCAGCACTTGACTCTGTTTCAGCCAGTACCATGCAGTACTTTTTAGTCAGCAGCAACCATCTTCTGGTAACACTGACTTTCTCAGAACTCATCTTACACTAATACACTAATCACAAAACCCTGTAATACTGCTGTAACTTTCCTCAAGCTGATCAGCCTCCATCAGTGGCTTTATCTATCAATGATTACTTCCCTACCAGTCCTTCCTCTGCAGCACCTTGTCCGTATATGACCCTTAACTTTCTTTTGGTTTAATGTTCCAGTGCTGTAAATGTTATGGAAATGGTACAAATAAACCTCTACTGCATTAAAAATCTTCTCTGTAAAGAGAAATTATTTATTTCCTTTTGCACAAACTCTAAGGTAATATTGGAAACTAAAGTCCAGATCCTCTGTCAGCATAACACAAATGGAACTATAGGTAGTGATGTTGCTTTAAACTGTTTCAGCTTGGGTCGCAACAGGGAAAAGAGTGCTTTGCACTTTTGTCCTACGTTCTGAAATCCCAGCTCCATTCCTGCAGTGTTACTGGAAGAAAACRTGCTGTTACTCCATGTGCATCATATAGAGTGATGGGGGCAAAAAATAAAAAAGCATCCTTCATCTCCAGCTTCTGTCCATCTTCAAAATGGAGGTAAGACATTCTTTTTGCCTTCACTGCTGTTGCTGTTGTTYGTCTTCTCATAGCTGGATGGGGCCAGAGCTACAAACACAAATATATTGGGAAGGAGGTTCCATTTGAGATGTATCTATCTCATATGGCTAAACAGAGTAATCTATAGCAAATCCATGGGGAGAAGCAGTTGTCATACAAATTACAGTAAAAGTGCAGGTTAAAGATTCCAAGCAAGATTTGGCTTAGTTCGGCTTAAACTGAAAGGATGCAAGAAACAGAACCCAAATGCTGAAACTCTGAGAACTGCCTTTCAGCAATGTGTGATTGCAGAGGATGGAGGGGAAATGCTCAGTTAGTCTGCTTGTTGCGACCCAAGGCAGGGAGCGGCATGTGGTGGAGTCATTCCTCCTTCTGCCCGCTCAGTCCTGTTGAATGCTGGCTGTGAGAAAAATGAAGATCAAGTTGGGGTGAAGATTGCAGCTTTCAATTCATGTTTGCCTAAAACGATGGCACCTGCAATGGCCTGAAGTACAGTAAATGTAAATTACTTTCATAACAGAGGTTAGCTTAATGAACCTTTTTGAAGTATTGCATATTTTTATATTATAAAACTGCCACTCTGTATGTGATCAGACAGAATTGGGGACAGTAAAGCAAACCACTTCCGTGAATAAATGCTCTGAAATTGGCTGTCTTGTACAGGTGGATTAAACATTTGATATAGCCRGATACACCTGCTGAAAAAATCAGGCTTTCCTGCTGAGTGTTATAGCAACAAGAGGATTGACTAGGTGGACCAGAGCACTTTCTATATTCTTAAATTTCTATGTGCTTTTAGCATACATCTAGGCAAAATACCACTTAAAATACTAATCCAATAGATATTTAATAGATCTAGTCCAGTGCTGAAGGGAAAATACAACAAAAAATGTCTTTGATGGTAGCAGTGGTTTTTTTCTTTATATTTTCAAATATATATCTATCACATAAAGCATTTCTTGCACTGCACCTGTTTATTAAAATATCCAAAAAGGGATACTTTTTAATATAAATTAGGAACTTTTTAACCAAAATTAATATTTATATACCTTCCTTGTGAGGTTATTTAAGTGGTTTATAATTTACAGGTTTTGGGACTATTTTATACTTTGATCTCTTTTGGAAAGTTGGTGGAAAATCTAACTTTGTTTATTCAAATAAAGTAAAGAATGGTAATTAAACCTTTTTAAACATAAACACTTTCTAATGGATTTCAAATTTATCTTAGCCTTTCTTCTGTGCTTTCTGATATTATGCTAAAATACCTTTTTTTTCCTTTTCTATAAAAAACTTTAGCTATCTTTTAAATTAGTTGTACTAGCTATCTGAAACTTTGGAACTAAGCTTCATGTGCTAGACAAGCTTTATATCAATCTATTTGAATTTTCTATTTAATTTCCTAAACTTCATGTGATGCTGCTGTCCTTATTTCTTCATTCTTGAATATATTTTAGCTTCATACAAAGTTATTTTATAAGGAAAACAGACTGCTATAATACCAGGATGATAGTCTTTTCTTCTCTTTCCAATCTCGATATTATTTTTTATATTGATCATCTTGAAAAAAGGTAGCAAAAATTACAATCTGAATTCCACCCTTTGGAGTACATAAAGAAAATAAAATGCTTGTTTCACAAATGTTTTGTATCACATAAATTAAAAAGTGATTCAAATACATGAACTCATAAGTCTCTGAATTTTATGACCTCTGAGTCATCCTAAATACAATTTGATTGCCTTAGGGTACATTGAGCTGTTGTAAAATACAGGTTGCTTTCATGAAGAGAAAGGAATCGTAAAAATGTGTGAGAATTTAATTTTAATGCAATTTAAAATGTAACCTTGCCAATTGCAATATGTATGTTTGTCATTTCTGTTTTTGACTTGTACTAAACAGCACTTTGATTATTACACAGGTAAAATATTCAATGTTATGTTATGGCTACTGCAAGCATTGATTAAACTCTCCAGTGTTCATGAAGGCTGACAGGGATTCAAAGCAGGAAATGTAAAACTTGAAGGTACAGCAGTATAGTGACATTTCACTCTATAAAGCTGCCAATATTTTAATCCTGCACGTAAATCATTTTCATCAGTTCAATTCCATATCTTAATTTGTGCAGCAAACAAAGTATTGGATTGCATTATGTTTAATAATTAAGCATGAGATATCAATTTCCATATATTTTAAGTTYCTGAACAAGAAATAGAGTTAACATTTTTAGCTTCAATTTGTTTGCTTTACAAAATAGGAATGATTAAGGATTAGGTCTAATTTTCATGCTATGATCAACCAAAGTTTCATTATTTGCTTTTATAAAACCTCTAGTTTCTCTGCTTAAGTGATGTCTTCGTCAATGATCATGTTGTATTCATTTAGAGTGATGATTGATATGGTAATAGATACAGTGTGATTGAAAGCAACCTTTGTCAATAGGAAGGCCAAATACTCAAACAGTGTATTGGTCTGAGTTTGCTCATTATTGGAGACCTTTCATAGTCATATTGACTTGCTGTCCAAATGTTGTTACTTACCTGATGCTTTCATTGTTTAAATGGTATAGACATTGGTATTGAACATGACTTTTCCCAATATTTGTCCTAAAATACACACATGGCTCAATTATCCACTGAAAATGCTTAAGGTCTATTTTCAAGGTATTAAAATGGTGTTTGGGGAATATAAACTAAAATTTTGTGGCAGAGTAAAACAGGGTCCTATACTGGTGATGCTAATGCAATGTGTTCTGTACTGTGACTTTGTATTTCTTGATTTTAGAAAATGATAGGAAGTTCACTTTTTTTAAAATGYTTTCTTCACAGCTGCAGAAGTCCAGGGAATCACCCCTCTTGTGAAAAGAGCATTCCAGGGTCACAGAAAATATTATTGTTCCCTTGTGTGTGGATTTTGCCATTCAAGAGCTTGTCTATTCTCCTTGCAGAAACTCTTCTGGACTCATTCTGGTCCTAATCATGTACTAGACATGCCTACAAAGTGTGACCTTGATTTGGATATTAAGGCATTTCAGGGATATCGGGAAAATGCCGTCCTCCTCCCTCTTCAGACTCATTGTACTTTGAAATTTGCCAAGAGAGCASGCACCACTAAAATCTTGAGCAAAAGCTTAGTGGTAAAATATAAACCAAGAGACAATTTGTTATGCAAAGGCAGAAAGTCTTCATGGGACTTTGGAGYTGGATTATGCCTTATGACTTTCAGTGCACCCCAAATAGCAGCAGAGAACTAAGATCCCTCTGGGAGGACACAGAACAGAGTTAAATCATGAGTTAGGCATGAGGTGTTTTAGATGTGATGGATGGCTCTCCCCCCTAACAGACAGTGTAATTACTACACTGAAACAATATTATGACTCTATCCTTCCTGTCTTGTCTGTATCTTTCACAAGATGTCTTCCATATCTTCCCAAAACTCAAAACGTTCTTTTGCTAAATCCTTTGCTTGGCTGAAAAGGTCTTCAATAACCTCCTTTTTTTCCCCGTCTAACCTACTCCCAGAAGTGGCTAGTTCTATTGCAGGTCTTTTCAAGTCACTGCTGACTTTTGAAAACCCACTCAAAAATGAGATGACGACATTAAAAAATTAACCTTTGATAGATGAAAGATAGAGAAATGGAGAAAATGCAGAAAAGTTTTTTCTCTTTTACCYCGTGATTGCATTTTCCCTAAATAAAGACACTTGACTGGAAATTTCATTCATAATTTAAAATTTATAAACTACCACAAGTGATTATGAGTAGCATGTGAATCAGGCTTTGCTTACATAGTTTTCAATTAAAAGTATAGTAAACATTTGCCATTTTCTGAAGTCTCCTGTGATAGTTCCTTCAGAAAATGTAATGAAAGACTAGTTTGTAAGATTTGAAAGCTAAGGATACTGACACAGCAGATGCACTTTTTAAAATTACTCTTAAAGTTTAAGATTTAGATAGATTTCATTCCAAGGCCTGAGGAGGTATCTATTCTAGCCATGAAAGTCTCTATATTTGTTTATTGGGATTTGATCAGCACTGTTTTCCTTCTAAATCACCCATTAGTCAAAGTACTATCAAGCTATGGCTTTTTTGAAGTTTGCCAGTATCAACTGTCATCCTTGCTCTGTCATATCTCTGCCTGTACATAGCTCCTGAACTTGTAGCCCTAACCATCATCATACCACAGCTACATCAGAAGACTGCCAACAATATGCATGCAGCTATCCCTTGAGAAATTACACCTTTCTGTATTAAGGTATGAGAATGGATGGTGGAGAATATTTTGAAAAAGGATCTTCCTCTGGTGTATGTGCCACAATGCTCTTCCTAGATCCCTGGAAATAGATGCAGGTCTGGTGAATGCCCAAGGTAAAGTTTCTTTCATTCATTTGTTTCTGAACTGAGCAACCTCTTCAAATTAAATGTAGACTCTAGAAGGAAATATATATGTCCTTGTTAGGCTGGATGCAAAGATAAATCATTTATTTCAGAGTTCAGAGATGTGTTGAGCAATGTCACTTCTATTTTTTTTTTTCTTTTAAAGGTCCGTAATGTAAAATGCTATGTTTGTTTCTTTGGATTTTTACTTCACTTTTGGTAATGTTCCCTTAATTAAAAATAAATAAGAAAATTCAGACCTGCGGATATTTATTAAAAATCTCAGGAGAGAAGCCCTCCAGCTTCCTACAGCATTTAATTTATAGGAATTGAATGCTGTGCTGTACTCAGCATATTTATTAAAGAAATATATACTCCCAGAAAAGAGCAGTAAGTATAGGTTTAGGTATTTGAAGAGGTTTTGCCCTCTCTTCCTTATAATACTAATGAGGAAACATTTCTGTTTAAATAGGAAAACAAATTAAGCAAATCATCATCRTCACTGTATTCCTGTCTACAGGTCTCTTGCCTTGCCAGTTTATATTGCACTGAAGAGGAGCCTTTGTGTTGCCCCCATTCTAATGTCAGTTATGCAAACTCAAATTTTCCCACATGTAAAATCTGAAACTGAAATTTAAAATGTCCACTACCAGTAATAAAATGGCATAATCAGTGTTGTGATTCCTTGGCTTTATACATATGAACTGAAATTACCCACTGAGCATTCCAGTAACGCTGGCACAAATTGCAGAGTTTACTGCTAAACTCTTAATATTTACAAAAAGCTRTCATTAAATAGCACCTGAACACCAAGGCATGTCTCTTTTTAAACAAATGAGAAAAGCATGGCATCACACTCTGGTCTGTGAGGGGAAGATAGAAAGAGGGAAAACTTATAGCTGCTGAAATATAAAGAAGGAAGATAATATGAACAGCAGACGTTGTGAAAGACAGTTCAGCAGTGTGGAAAGGAGCCTGAAGAATGCAATTAGAAACAAAGGAGATGAAAATGTCCCTGATGGTAGGCAGGCGATAGACTGAAAATGTTCGCTTCTAGAGTGATAACAATGTCCTTTTTCTCTGCCCTTTGGGAATATCTACACAATATTGGTGGACAGATATGATTCTAGGCTTCTTCTCTTTTGAGCTGTCAGGCACAAAGCTTTCTAAACTGGAAACTATTCCAATTATTGGGATTTTTACCAAAAGTTCAAAAAGGAATAAGAAAACAGGAAAATTCAGGTCATAACATCTTTATTCTCCAGTAACATAAGCCAGCAGTTGCTATTTTTTACTTGATAATAGTTACTTTCTATTTTGTAAGTCAGTCTGGAATTCAGAAGGCTTTGAAGTGCCTAACACTTATGAGTAACCTCTTTTGGTGTTGAGGGAGAGAAAAAAACAGATCTTGTGGGATCCCCACTGATGAGAGGCCTTCTGGAAGAAACGGTGTTCCCTTGGCATGGGTTGCACTGTGGGGGGAGTTGATGGGAATCCACTAGGCTTAACCAAAAGAAATTTGCACATCTGTTTTATAACTTTACAGCTTACCATAACAACAACAACAACAACAAGAGCAAAGTTATTTAGTAAGAGTGAATAAAATACTCATTCTGGTAAAATGTGGGCAGTCATGAATCAAGGGCAAGAAGTCACTCTAGCTGTGCAACAGTTTGCAATGGGCACTAAAGGCACTATGAGCAAGAAGGTTTGAGAAAGCTGTTCAGACGGTGAAGGAGTTTGKTTTTGTAAGGAAGAGTAAAGATTTTGTCCAAGGTTTCCCTTTGCTGATGAAGCCCTGAAGTACTGTGTGCTAAGTTCCCCTTCAAAAAGAGTTGAAGCATTGAAGGGACTGCTGAGAAAAGATGGAGGGAGCTAGTTGAAGCATCTGTTTTAAAAACTGAAAAGACAATCAAATMGTGAAATATTTCTCTATTTAGTTGTGAGCTTATTGCAGAGGACAGTTCTGGGGAATGATAATGTGGATGTGAGGAAATCTGGTAGATCTCATCTGATCTGCAAAAAGCCGAGATTTTGCATTTATGTTCTTCTTCCTGAGTGCATGTGCAAAACTGGGCACAATGTAACTTTGATCTATGCTAGGGTACTTACACACAATAATAATATTTGCCATTAATAACTATAAGGATTATTAGAGGAATAAGATGGTKGTTTGTTAGCAAACATTTCAGGTGAGTGGAGACAACTAATGGGAGAATGTAAATGATGTGATGAAAAATAGGAAGATACTTTTGGAACAATCTGACCTATGCTGAAGAACAAAAGAAAAAAGAAAAGAAACAGGGCAGGGGGTGGAGGATGTAAGGTATTAAGCAAGGGAGTCTGAAAGGGAGTCTTTTCAGAAGAAAGGACTCAGAACTATGTTTTGCACTGTGAACAACAGGTACTGGAGGAAACATTTGATTAAAATTTGGACTGTAAGGAGACTAGAGAGAAAACGTGTACACACAGTAGAGAATCTGATAATACGAGAAATTGAGAACCAGTAAGAAATAGAAGGAAAAATTTGGATTTGGAGATTTGGGATTTAAGAGTAATGAGCTGCAGAAGGAGAAAGGCTAGGGATAGAACAAAAAAAATCTGAAGAATTGAAGGAATGGAAAACTTGTAAAGCCAAACATAGCTAAATCAATAGAAAGAAAGTTTGAAGGAAAATTAGAGGTTGTGAAATATGTAGGAGTTAGGATATATGTTTTCTCTTAAGAAAAGTGGGGGAAAAAGGGATAAAAGGACAGAGAGGGAAGACTGGGACATTCCCTAGGTTCCCTTCAGTAGGTGGAGACAGAAACACAGATGATGAATGCTTGGGTTAGTTTAAGGTGCTGAGGACCAGACAGAATAATATGAGAGAGGGGCAAAGAAGTGAAGGGTATAGCTGAAACTAGAGACCATAGTGATAACGAGGGGAGTGCGTTTAGGGAGGGAAGGACGAATCTGTGAGCCTCACAAAATCAGAGAGGATGATAGCTTGGAGATCATAAATACGAATGAGTGACAGGCTGTGGAAGAGTGAGTGAAGGAGTGAAGTGAAGGAGTGAAGTGAAGGAGGACAAGAGGTGATCTGATAGAAAAAGCACAAGAACTTGAAGATAAATAGAATGAGCTGATTCCGATTTTTTTCTTTACTTTCCCATTTAAAGAAATGAATGCTTTACTGTAAGATACAGTTTTCTTCATACTTAAACTTCTTAATTGAACTTTAAATAGTTTATTCTGGACTTTCAAATATCTCTCTAAAGGTTGCCTCTGTGTACTATTAGGAAAAAGGAACTTACTCCAAAGAAACTGTCAGGAATACCAGTAACCAAAGAGAGATTTTCCCAGCAGAGAGAAGGATAACTTGATGTTTGCAGCCTAATTAACCAGAGTCTAGCTTTATGTATTCAATGCAAGTGCATGAAAAATAAACATTTGATTGGTGTCTGCCTGTGTCTGATGCATCCAGCTCCACCTGTATGCTAATACTATTTGCTAATATCTCTTCTTGATGGCATGTGACTATAACTTTCTAAATGTATCAGATCTGTCTAGCACTGTCCAAAATATAATGGCATGAAGATATAAATACTAATGGAGAATGTGCACCATGGGGAACACCCATCATAACATGAAACTAATTGCTTTATGTATGTGACTGCTAAGCAAAGAAGCTTGGCTTTTGTTTGAGGTTTGATTTTTTTCCAGAATATTCATACCCAAAATTTTTTTTCACCTTATAGCTTGTCATATGACACATACGACATATAAAATGAAGCCCAAATTGCTAGTTGCTAYAAATTAAGATGAAGAAGATATGCATCTGACCATCCTAAAGCTGTGAATTAAGCTTTCATGGATGGATGATTTTATTTCAAGTCACTTCTTTTCATTACAGTTGCCCCAACTATGGACTTCATTTCAGAAGCGCTTAAGATGTGAGTGCAGGCAGTTTTGACATAAGTTATATGAATAAGTGTCATGGTGGGGGAGTTACCTCAGATGTGAGATCAGTATTTGTGCGAATGGTAACTCCACCACACAAATAAATACCTGAGTGACATGAATATCCTAAAGGGATTACAGAAGAATAGGAGAGAAAATGTACAGAATTCCACCAAGACAAAAAGAATTCTTGAGGAACACTAAGTTTCCACATAAAACACAACTTTTAAAGTAAGATATTGCACTTTGATGCATATGTCTTTAATACATGTAACTTGGAGATGATACACTGTTATTAGAGACTTATCATTCCTGATGTGCAATGCAGAGGCGTTTGCTTTGATGAATTGGAATTTGCTGTCATGAATCCAATGGCAGCAATGAGACACATCACTACAACTAACATTCAGAGGCTTATAGCTATAATTACCCTATATTAACACGTAGACATATATAGGACAGAAGCAAATCTTTATCTATTTGTGTCCTCCACCACAAAATTCCTATTTCCTTCAATGTTTTATACTGCCTGTGTGTTTCAAACTTAACCCTGCATATCAAACAAAATAACACTTAGTCTTTATAGCTATACTAAGTGTTCMTATCACTAAACGTGTGTTACTCTAGACTTATTTCTGTGAGATTTATGCATACTGTATGAAGAAGCAGAGGAAGAGAGAGAGAAATGAGAATTTATTCCCTGATTAAAAAGGATTTTAGCTATTCAAAATATCTGAGAACAGTAGAAAGACAAACAAAAAGGAAAACAGTAAATTGTAGGAGCTGAATTGTTTGTTATAAGATGCRTATTCATTGGAGGAAAAAAAAAAGCTGGAAACATTTTAAAATTGCACGTACACAAGTTACAGCTGCTCTGGCTATCCAGTATGTCATTCAGACAGCTTGGCTCTGTTATGCAATTTTAGAACTGTCAGACTCTTCCTTAGAAATAATGTAAATGCAACTTGTGAAAATGGTCCAGATATGGGAAGCCACAATGAGTTGTGCAGATTTCTAAAGTTTTTAAAGTTCTGTTTAAAATTCTAGGGAAAGGAAAAAGAAATATCTTTCTTCATAATTCTAGAAGATTTGAAAAAGTAAATATTTCTAAACATGTCTCTCTCTCTTTCTACACAGATGCACAAATTACTGTGCAAATTATCACTGTAGGATTGCCTTACCCTTTTTTTGTAGGTTTTCATGAAGATCAGAAGCAAGACAGGATCTGACCAGGTTTGGCCATTCATGAGGATGTTATCCACACTTGGGCAAACTGTATACGTAACACACAGGTATATGATGTAGTCTAAGGACAGCCTGGAGACCTTCTTCAAGACTGGGCTTGCCTGTGGTACAGCTTGCAAACTTGCAAGTATTGTCTTTGGTAGAGCAGTTTGGCTGTTTGCCATGTGTCTGGGCATGCCCAGATAGGCAGCACACAAACTGTGAGACTTTCATGAATGTAGGAGGAAAATAAAAGATGTGAGCACACCACYGCCAAAAGCTGTAGAGACCAAACTTTCTGAACAGTTTAGAAACATTCAGTAATTTGCTGCCGTGTTGTTTTGGTTTTTTTTTAATTTGGAAGGAGTAGATAATAAACTAGTGGATAGATTTAGCTAGATTCACTACAGGTGAATCTAGCTTAAAATCTGTACTTAAAAATGCCAAAAACTAGAAATCCTCCTATCTGAGCTGCCTTACCACTATAGGTTTTGTACAAAACACTTCTGAAAACTATTACATTTATCAATTCATAAAGTATGTTACCACTTGATTTTTTTAGTAGTTTGGTTTTTAAAAGTTATCTTCCTGTTTTAATATAAACAGAAAAAAAGCCTAAGTGTGGTTTTATGTTTTGGTCTGGTTTTGGTTTTGGTTTTTTTTTGTTTTGTTTTGTTTTTTTTAAATGTTTTTCTACTTAATATTAAATGTATGTTACACTACCTGTGTACCTTGCTTGTGAMATGCTATACCTGGTTCACTTTTTAATTTGTCTGAGCTTGTCTTATCATCAGAGATGTAGTCTGTTATTGATTAAATAATTCATTTAGCTGTCCCCAAGATGACAGATCTGCTTATTGTCACAAGAAAGTTGATATACTATACTTTGTTTACAAAGGTTGTACAACAGTCAGAAAGTAATGTATAACTACAACATTTTTATGGATTTTACATATTATGTGCATTTCATTAACCATTACATCCAGCAAGAAATGTATATTTATTTGATAAAAATTGAAATTGACACTAAAATAACTCACATTTATTGGTTGTGCTCAAAGTAAAGAAAAACAGGAAAAACTCATATGGTGAATTAGCTTATGTACCTTTTAAAAATCTCATCAGGTTTGCTAACCTCTCACATTTAACTCTTTCAACACTGCTTTGGGAATGCACAGAAATTTCCTCCAACCTTCTAAAGTTTCACTGTGAGCATATGGTATGTTGCATATAGCCATAGACACATACCAATTTTGCTTCTCTGGATGAACTTCTCACATGTATTCAATGGGTTAAGAAGAGTTTATCTCATTAATCCTGTGCTTTAAAATATAATCCTGTTCCTACTTTGACACTACACTGAAGTAGACATATTTTAAAGTGACAGTTCTAAGAAATACTATTCTTTCTTCACCCTCCCCCTTTTCCGCTCATCATCCTACCCAGAACCTGGATTAACATATTGATTAAAAAAGTGATCATCCTCACCATCTTCTTTTCCAGCTACAGATCTCCAGCCAAGCCCTGCTTTTAGTTTCCGTTCGTGGAACCCACACTCTTTTCAGGGGTCGTTTCAGAAACAGGCTCTGCAAGGGATTTCAAGATTTGGATACGAGGGGCAACAAAAAGGAAGAACACCAGATTGGGAGGTGTGCTCAGCACCCCAGCAACATCCTGCAGAAAATGCTATATACAGGAGAGACATTTGCAAGTAATTATTGTAAAAGAATAGTAGGAATGGTGAACTTTTTATATCTGAAAATTGTTCTTTCCTACATTCGGGCCTGATGCACTTATTCATCTTGTCAGCTAAACTGAAGTATAAAAGCCTTGATTTCAATTTAATAAATTCATAGAAAAAAAAAAGGAGTATTGTAGGGATTATTCAAAGCCTCCAAAATTTTCCTAATTCTCAAGGCATTTCCTTTATTTATGTAAATATATTTTACAGATGTTGAGTATTTTCTCTTTAGCAAAAAACACTGAAGAAATTAGCAAATATGCGAACTAGCAAAACCATGTGAGTTAATCTCCAAGTGCAATGTGATATGTAGGTACAAGAGTTTATAGTAATACTAAATGATCAGCAAAAAATGTGCTTAGGCTGCAACAGTAAAGCATGAATACTGAAAGTTAAGAAGTTTGGAAATACACTATTTCACTTTCTAGGCAAAAATGTTCATTGTATTTTATTTATATATTAATTGTGCATTAAATTACTTTGGATGTACCAAAAATTTGCCCTGTGATGTTGAGTGCTCTATTACAATTCACAAAACCATGTTAATCTCTTTGCTTTCTAAAGGACTTAAATCAGGAGATTTTTTTTGGTTTTATAACTCAAATAAAAAATGCATACCGTGGATTTATAAAGATGTATGTTTATGGATGTCTGTGTCTACTTACATACTGCATATATAGTGTACCTAATATGTGTATTAACTAAACATGTAAATAAGCATTTTCAAGCAATAATAACCACCCAACTTTTTGCATAATATGTCAGTATTTTCTCACAAGTTTTTAGTGTTATTTTCMTCACAAAATTTGAATGCTGTTGATGCATATCATTCTGTAGAACCCTCCAGTGGATTCAAATTATATATACAGATTTTTGATTTATATATTTGTCATTTTTATAAGACTTCATACACTTTTTTTCAGTCGAAACAATGACTCATATGTGAAGAAAAAAATTAAAAATACATTTTCATAAAAAGGGCACAAATTATTGATAAACACATCTATGTTTGCAGATTGGTTATTTCTCAGAGGTTATTTGGGGTCATAATTGTAAATCTCATTACCTTGCTTGAAGGAGAAGGTCTCTTTCATTATTATGGTGCTGAGGTCCATATCCCTGAAGCTAATTGCAAGGTATTGCTTCAGAGTTCTAATTGTTTGCCATCAAAATAGCTGTGTAAGCTTGATTAACAGTGTTCAGCAACATTCATAATAGTCCAAGCCTGGTCCTGCATAAAATAGAAACTGGGAAAAAATCAATAAGATTTAATAAGATCAGGAACAATCACTTACAATAGTACATCAATCACACAAAGTAATAGGTGCAGGATTTGATAGGGTCCTGAACTGCCTGAGAGATTCATAACCAGTACTCGTTAATGATTTGTTCATTTGCATTTTATCAATCCAGTTACAGCTGACAAGCAGAAGGAGCAGTAAGGAAATATGTTGACTTAAACTCATCAGACTTTGCAATTAAAAAATAACAGATAACTTAATGGGAAAATCAGACATAGCTATAGATGTGGAGTGTGTATGAATATACATGTGTAGATGTACTCTTTTTTGCTGCGAGATTATAATAAATTACCACACCATAGTGGCTTTTAGTATTCCCATAATCCCTCAGAAAGTCTGCTTATGTCTGAGAAAAAGTACAACAAAATATAAATTTTTAAATTCTCCTCAGTGCTTCACAATGTTCCTCTCTCATTGCATTTTACATAGTGTAATACCATCACAATATTTAATATGAAACATGCATATTGCCTTGTTTTCATACCCTTTTAAATAAATAAAGCCCTGGGCTTTGCCTTGGGCCAAACCCATATCAAACACAAAACCAATAATAATGAGATGGCTTTCTGTTGATTATTATTTAGCATTATATCCTATATCAGCAGATTTTATGTCTTTCTAAAGTAATTAAGTTTTGTTTACTATCTGAACATTTTTTAAAATTGTCATGAATAAACATCAGATCTCATTTATCCGGACTCCTGCCTATTTGTAATGCATCAATCTTTTGTTTAAAATAAGAAACCCAGAGCCAAGCCAAACTAAAATGCTACAGAAAAACATGAGCTGCCTTGTGTGTGGATGAGTTATTTAGAGAGCGATCTTGTGAGACTATCTGCAGAGCATGTTTGTTTGCTGGTGTTTGTTGGGTCCATTTTGATGAGTGCCTCGTTATAAACCAGATTGCATACCTCCCTTTTCTGAGGAGCAGCTTGCTCTATTAGATGTATTAGATATAATTTATATTCCAATCAACGTGTTTCTCTAGTATCTTGCCTTTCCATGTCCATCCACCAGAATTTTTTTTCCAGACAGAACCTTAAAATATTATTTTTGGGTCTCTTAAGAGTATATCTTGGCCCAAAATATGCTTTATTTGTAGGATCCCCTCATTTTAGTCAGCTTCTACATTTTAAAAGGAGAGCAGCAAATTCTAAATCAATATATGCTCCTGTCACATCATCTTATGACAACATCTAATACCGGTACAGAGACAAGGCTTCCTTAATGCATGGTGGTTTAAAATAGAGATTGCCACACCCTATGTGGCAGTATGATATGGCAAGAATTTAATTTGGGTTTTCTGTGCCACACCAGGCCCTTTGGCCTTGAAGACTGTAATGAAGGAGCTTCCCGGGTTAGGTGACACTACGATTTTGGAGTTAAAAGGATGACTGACCTTACAGGCTGACTGATGCTGTAATTTTAAGGTTGCACCACCACCATCTCAGTCGTATGTGTTTTGTGGAGAAAGAATTAACGGATTGGTGACTTTGTCAGAAAATTGGCTCAATCTCTAACTGGATTTCAGAAATTATATTCTCTAAACTGCTGTTCTGGGACATCTAAAAACTATCAGCTAGTGTATTAATCATACATTAGTCGTAATAACTATTAATTTTATAGTACTTTCAATTTTTTATAACTTTACAAATATATCCTGAACTGGATAATTAAATCTATATGAGCTATATTGAAATCAGAGTAGTAATAAAAGAAAGGGAATGATTTGCAACAATAATTCTTGTGAAGAGAATATTCTTTTTTCTCTTCCTGAGCTGGTCATGAATAATTTGTGATTTTTATGAATATGTTTGTTTCAGTAAATGGATGTTTCATGGAGAAAAACTACAGCCTCTGAATATGTTAGATATTCTTGGATAAAAATATTAATTTGGCTATTAGATGTGTGTGATTCAACAGCTGTGCTATTCATTTCTCTGAGTAGGTTTGATAAAATAGTTCCCTTGTCAGCTGCTCCAACCTCCTCCCTAAGTTGCTGCCCATGAGTCACAGATGCCCTGTAGCACCTGTAAGTAAGACAGAGATGATTTCAATTCAGGTTGAGTTTAGTTTGCAGAGTCTAGCAAAAGCTAAAATGTGTCCCCTTCAACCATTACTGCAATGAGGACAGTAACCTCAGAAAAGGGAAACACAAATAACTGGAATAGTTGCCTTTTCAATTTACTGGCAGATGTGAGTAAATACCTTCAGTATCAAGCTAAGTTTTCTGTTCCTTGACTAAGCATGTATTGTTATTTCATGAACAAACCCTAATCCTTGACTGCTGTACCTGCAGTGCAGCCTACAAACTTCGTTAAAGAAAAATAAGTTTAGAAGAAAATTTCTTTCAACACCCTGTCTCAGATTCCCCAAATCCATGAGAGCAAGGCCAAGTACTTTTCATTTCAAATTGGTTGCTTATTTTCAGATGTACAGGTGCATGGTACCCAATGTAAGCTTTCTCCAACGTATAAGACCTTTCTGAGGGACAAATGTGTAGCTCATGGAATGGGGATGGACTCTTGTCATCTGGCTGCGGCTGGCGGCTGTGCTTTTTAGTAGGACTTCTATTTGTGAGAAACCCTGAACCATGGAGTCTGCTGCAGTACAGTCTGGCAGCATCCCTCTGGCTCTGTGGTCCAGGTCAAATGGATCCTAGSTTATCCCAACCAGCAAGGCTGGACACATAGGATCAGAGCAAGGAAGAAGCCTCTGTAATGGCCTGGGGTGCAAGGAGAGTGACAAGGAACCGAGACATATGTCAGTTGTAGGGGACTGGAGAGGACTCTGTGACACAGACACATCTACCGTGTGCAGGTATGTGCAGTGATTGATAACATCAAAATGTTAACATTTCTTTTTAATGAGTATATCACTGGATCCTCAAGAGGCAGTAATGATTATTTTGCTCTCTAAGAGCCAACTCAGGGGCCAGATCCTCTAGAGAAACTTCTCAACCAACCCACCCTATAGAAAGCTTAAAAGCTGAATAAATAAGATGATACCCAGAATTTTAAGAAACTAGAGGAAAAAAAGGAAATTTCACAGAAGTTGTTATGGAGAAGAACTATCAGAAAACTATGTAAATTGTATTAAGTGAGCATAAAAACAAGTCACTAATTATCTGAGGTGTCTAATAAAAAGTGGTAACTTGTGTTTCCTCTGAATTTTCTTTTTCCATTACGTTATTTGCCCCATGCTTGAGATGACTCATAGAATCTAAAAATATTATGTTGCAAAGCTCAAAAAATACACTTTTTTCTCAAAAAAAACTTTAGAGCACAGGTTTTAGAAGCAGTTTTCCTTGTCTCTTTACAAAGTGTTATATTAAAGAGTGTTTTAATATTGCTGCTGCTGAACTTTTATATGTGACATGATCACATTATTCTAGACTTTGTGAGTGTCTGAGTGTCTAAGTGTCTAACAGCACTATACTTCTGTTTCTTTGTAGAAAGAGGTGACTATGGAAAGCTCTCTCAATATTCTGAGTGAATAAGAAGCAAAAAACACAGAACTGGGTATTCTTCCACTGCAGGAAAAAACATGAAGGTGAGATACAATTCTAGGCAACAACTACTGGTCTGTAAAGACACGTGACACTAGAATGATTTCCACCCCCAAAGGAGAGACAGAGAAGAAAGGATTTCAGCAGCATGGCACTGATTTGTGTACAATAAATAAGCTCAAAAAAGCATTATGACCTGTGCTGACAACTGGTCCATATGCCGGTTATGATGCCCACAGAACTGGCAAATGAGGATCAGAGTTTACAATGGTTGCAAAGCAGGTTTGCAGACAAAGCTCAGAAAATTAACTCATGCTTATGAAATTCTAAATGTTACACATGTGCTGGCATGCATCTTCAAGGCCTAGTTTTGAAATGAACAGATTAAAAATACYGCAAATTCTGAAGAGGGCATTTCAGATAACACTGATACTGGCCAGAGTCTGAAATCTCTGTCTTTCAGTGAATTCCAGTTTGGAAGGCTTTATGTTTGACTATTATTATTTCAAGCTTTTGCCCTAGAATATTTAAAATAGCTTAATAGCTTAATTTCCTCCTCCTCCTCCTCCTCCTCCTCCTCCTCCTCCTCCTCCTTCTTCTTCTTCTTCTTCTTCTTCTTCTTCTTCTTCTTCTTCTTCTTCTTCCTTTAGACTTGTCACCATGTTGTCATTTTTTGTCATGTGTGTTATTCCAGAAGGATTTAATGTCTGGAGTGATTGCATAAATCAACTCAACTATGTCACTACTTATAAGTTTGCAATGTGTTAACTCTCTTCATAATTTACATAATGTTTAAATAATATACCTTCTTTTTCCCTTATCCCTACATTAATGTGATTAGAATCAGTGGAAGTGCTGTAATTTTCTTGTAAGGTGTGCTTTCCACCTACGCTTGCTTATTACAAGAAGTATCATTTCTAAAACTAGCAGYCTCTGATCAGTTTAACTGTCAAAAATTATTTTTTCCAAGAAGAAAGATACTTTATAAAATATATTATTGTTTCTACTTAGTATTCCCATTAAGGTAAACAAACAACAGAAAATTGTTGCTTTGTCTTATTTATTTCCATGCCTGCATCTAACTGTAGGTAGTAGTGGAATACATCTTCTGATATATTATGCAATTAAATTGATGGATGGTTAATTGAGTCAGTATGGCATACCATATGTGTACTCCTGACCTGAATGTCACTGGTCAGATTAGGGCTTCACACATTTGGCCAAAGAACATATGCTGTTATTGAGAATGTGGCTTTAGATGGGATAAGGATTTTAGTCCATGGAAAAAATCATCATAACTGGCTTTGCTCTTTGGTTGTTGGAGCCCTGGGTCCTTAGGAGTCCAGCTGTAAAGGACTTTAAAAGTAATGAAAGTTATTAATTAAAAGCTTACTGACATCACGGCCATTAACTTTGGCAGGCTCTTTCATTAATTTATTTGATCTCTCTTATTACATGACATATCCTCATCATAGTATTTGTGCTTTTGCACATCAAGCTTTAGATCTTACCTTATTACATTTTAATTTAYGTTTAGGCTTTTTTTTTTATTCCAAACACCTTCTTTTTTAAAGAAATAAAATATTTTCCTTATTGGTGGGCATGATATATACGTAAGCAATAAAGTAGCGGAAGGAGGGGAGCTCATGTATCTTTAATGACAGTGACACATAGACATCAAAACACATACAGACTCTCACACAGAAACATGCATGTATATATAGTTACATCACAATTGCAAATAACAGGTATTTTTAGAAGTGCCTTGCTAAAACATTGTTTTCACAATGATTAGTCCTAGTTTTTGGCAGATTTAATATTTCTGTTTTATCTTATTTATCTAAATAATATTTAATGACATTCTATTTTTTGTCAGCTATTTTGCATATTTTTCTTCTAAACCAGCTATTATGGGAGCTATTTTAGCTTCACAAATGTTTTAAAGTAAATTATGTTATTTTACAAAATTATTGCAGTAGAACATACATCTGAGCAATAATGTTTTATCTTTGACATTGCTTTGATGACTCATCCATTTTGACAGGTAACTGTCTGCTTTAAAGCTATYTAGTTTGCATCAACATTGAGATAAAACGAGACCTGAACAATATGTACTATAGAAGCAAAAAATATACTGTCATTACATGGTTAGAAAAACAAAGATTTGTAATGGGAAAAAACAGCTAATAGAGAAATATCTTTGATTCAGTCATTTTTTATTATAACAAACTTGTGTATCCTTTGTCCACTGACTTAACCTAGAAAAAGAGTATGCACTGTCTCTGGTGCATAATTTGTTGCTGCCACATTGAGGAAGATTATAATAATGTACATATAACAAAATTGACAACAATGGAGGAGTCCTGTAATTGTGAACTAAATTCAAGGMGGCTGCTCTGAGCATGAGAACTAACAGTGTCTTCATTATGATTAGCTTACCTTTTCAAGTGTTCTGCTAGGAACCTCTATCACGTAAATTGAGGCAGGAACTTTATTATCATCACTATAGCAACTGCAGGGAATTTTATTTCAAAACAGTTGGCTACCTGAAAATTTTCTTGTGATGGCAAGAACAGCAGATGATATATACATTTTAATTCATTTTCATTTATTCCTGTTTTGTAGTGTTCCATAAATGAGTGTAAGGCTTCCTTTTTTTAATTTTTTTCTTTGAGACAAGATGGCCAGTTCCATCTTAAATTACTTTTCTAATTCAGCTTTTTCTATTAGGAGAAAAAAGTGCTGGTGGATTTTGGTTGTATCATTATATGTAAAATTTGCTAAGATATGGAATATTTCAAATTGGACCATTTAATGCACAATTCTCTTCATGTTTTAATTTTTGAGCTTAACTGTTACCTGGCTTTTCTTTCAATTTTGATCTTAAATCACATAACCTCTCAGTAAGAATAGTGAAGTGTGCATTTTTTTATTATTATTTTTCCATGGTGTTATTRTACTCTGTGCCTAAAGAAAAGGAATAACTACACAGATGAGTTTGTAGAGGATGTGAGTGAACTGTAGATGTGCATAGAAATTGAATGCAAATACAAGGAAGTATCTCTTTTTTATCCATAAAAGTACTGATCACATGTTCACATCTGGAATTTTTATGCAGAACCCTTTTCTCCTAAAATTGCACAACCCCCTATTGTTGCATTTCTGCAATTACAAAACTAGCATCATATGCAGACAATAGTAATGCTTCAGAAATTGGCTGAGTCTTTTATTGTAACTATAGAAATTAATTTCTTTTTTGTTCCTTTTTGCTCAGTGATATTCTGATTTTCTTTAGAATGAAGAGAGCAAAAAGACAGTGTTTTGAAATATGTGTTTGTTTAAAAGAGCAGGGAGAAATGGAGAAATATTTCAGCTGCCTTGAAACCCTTTTCCTCCACAAAAACATAGGAAGAAGTGTAAAAATTCTTATTTATGCATTGAAGCTGGTGTTCCATTATGGAAGTGCTATGTATCTCAAAGGTATCCCATAGAACACATTTCAGTCACTGCTTTAACCAGTGCACATTTTTTATTGAAAAATACAGTATAAAGTTTCCTGCAATCTGCATTAATGAGGACATCACATGATGGGGACTTCCTTAGCTCCGACATTTGCATCTTCCTTGTAGCCAAATTTCTCTAAACTCTTCCTAATAAAGAAGAATATTTTGTGCATTRGATTTCAGTGTGTTCTTCCTTCCTTCTACTGTGAAATGGAAATATGTTCATTTGCTTTCACAGACAGGAAGGCATTTAAAGAGTTGCCAAAGATGAGAGTGTAAGATTGAATGCAAAACAGTCAGTGCTGTTGAATGTTTCGGATATTTTGCATGAGGCTCAGTTTCATCTGATACTGTTTTAGGAATCTCACCAAGACACCTACCTTAAGAGTTGAGTTGTCCCAAGATCCTTACATAATTCATGGGGAAAGGTTGCTCCTCCAGAACACAATCAGAATTGCTCTCTGGAAGTGCCTTTCTTCTTCCATTGACTATCTAGGAGCCTAAGTTCATTGCATTCTTCCCTTACTAGCCTCACTTCAGTAAAAATCCATCAGGTCAAAATCTTTTCACTCACAAAGTTCTCACAGTGGAAAGACATATTTTTCAATTGCAATATGGTTGTTTTKTTTTTTTTTTCTTGAGTGGTGTTTGGGATTTTTTTGGAGGGGGATTGGGGTTTTTTTGGGGGGTTATTTTTGTTGTTTTGGAGTGGGGTTTTTTGTATCTACAAAAGCTTGAAGATTATACAAAATCCTGGGGTTGCAGATCTTGACTGCATTGTTGTTAATGGAAGCTTTGCCAGTTACTCTCCCAGGGTCAGTATTTCACCCTTGTACACAAATTAAGAGTCAATAAACAAATGTCTGTGTCTTGGAAATGTGAGGGGGACAAGTCTGGGTAACTATGTAAATGATCATAGATTAAATTATTTTTTGGTGCTACTTAAGTAATTTATAAAAGAACATTAGGTATTATAATCCATAAAAATACAAGTGACTGCTTGGTGGAAGAAAGTGCTAGTGCTTTGAAAATCTGTCTCTAGACATTGAATTAACCATTGTAAAATGTTCAGCCATTTTGCAGCTTAAAATATTTTTGAAATTGAGATCTCAATTTATTAAGGCAAAAGATCTGTACATTAATCCATTTGGGCCAACTCCAGTATTTTACTGAAGTCCCATCAGCACCAGCCTGTCTCTACATGGATTCACCATTCTGTTACCACCTATCCACTTGCAGTGTTAGCACTTCTGCAATGTACAGAAAGCTATGTACCTGTCAGGGCCTTGAGTGCACCCACAGGCTGTGCCACCTCTTCACCTTCTCCAGAGGCTTTGGCTGCCTTTTCTCAGGGTCTCTCTGATACTGTGCAGCTGTGGGACCTTGRTCAGAGCTGCAGAAGGAAGAGCCTTGTTGGGGGCTCCCACCTCCCTTCACCCGGGAGCTGACTATGTATTCAGGCCCTTACCCTGGATCCTCACTGCAGCCTGTCTTTGTGCCTCACTGATCCTGACCCTGACCTGCTGACCTGACTTTCTGGCTTAACTCTGGACCTGGCCCATCACTAGGGACTTAYCTGTGATCCCTGGGCTGAGGCTGATCCTGGTCCCCATCATCAATCGTGCCGTGCACTTCTCATTAGACACAGTGGGATGGCACTGACCTGCTAGCCTGACCATCATACATGGACCCTGGCTCAAGTCCCCTTGCAGAGCAGCCCCCTCCCTCTGCTCCCCGGTAGTACAACTGCCAAGGGCCAGCCAGTAGGAGATAGGAAAGCAATGCTCCAACAGGAGTTGCTCAAGAACTTCTTTGGTTCATTTCATTCTTGGTGCCTGCTTTGATAAACTTGCATCTGGAAAGATTTTCCTATCTAGAATGTCAGGTTTTGGTCAAGACATAAGAGACAGTATGTGTATCCCAACTTAGCCAATAACATGTTGACTGTCAAGAACATAGAAGAGCTGATTGAAATCTCTTTTTTGTTGGATACAGGGCAGTGACTTGAACCTGAGCTGTTATACAGCCCCTTTATGTTCTCAGTTGTCACATACTCCTTTATGAGGAAATGTTCCACTTGGCAAAATAGGCATYGTGCGAGAAAATGGATGATTAACTCCACAACCAAAGGATTAAGGTGCTTGGTTTTGATTTTGATTCAGGAATGCCAGCTTTGAATTCTACTGTAATGAATGTTTGTGCAAAACAAACACCTCCAAAAGAAGGACTCAGGGCAAATGCAGTCAAACTCAAGGACTGCAGCATCAACCTGGGATGCTGGGACCTGGAAAGCAACTGCTAGAACCTCATTTCTCAGTGCAGATAAATGAAGGAATCAGCACACAACTGGCTATCTGAGGAAAAGTGAATGGTTTGTTCTCAATGGTTTGTCCTCAAACTCCCTTTATGAGGAAAAGAGAGATATGATGCCGTGAAGAATGGAAAATTTTAATTTTTTTGGTTTGAAATTCCAGCTCTTTCCTGTCTATCCAAAGGGGTATCTTCTTCATATTCTGATGCACCAACAGTGCCATCTCAAACTTAAAATAAATAAATAAATAAATAAATAAATAAATCCGTCTTATCTCTCTTCTTGAGCGTCAAATGTAAACTTTGTCATAAGAAGTTGCTTCTCAACATTTCTAGTTCTCCACCATTTTCAAACTCTTGAAATGTTGGAAATTATAACTCATGCATAATACATTAGGTGAAAATTCTATAAATGTTTTTGCTTTTAATTCAGTTAGGAATCAAATTAATCTCATTTTTCTCATTGAGTATATTTTTATTCCTTGTAAAACAATCATTAAAACATTTGAAATAATAGAAGTGGAATAAGAAAGCATATCAAATATGTAGTTTTAATAATAGATTGCATTGTTAAGTCAGAAAGAATTAAGTAATTGTAGACAGTAAATATTTTAATGCATGTTCTCCTCGTGGCTTGTTAATTCAGTTACTTACATGAGAATAGTTGCATAAGAAAAACAACATTTTTTGCTAAATCACTTATTATAGAAAGCAGTTTTTTTTAACGTTTATGCATTTAAGATATATATGAATGAACAATATTATGTTTATATCTAATTTAAGAACATGTTTATAAGGAGTTAGGAATGTGTCCAAGACAGAAGGGAAGGGGAGGTATCTCACTTTGTTAGAAGAAAAAAMCAAAGTTCCTCTAAGGTCATTTATTCAGGGTATGAGGTTTGGGCAGAGGAACATCTCTGAATCAGGAGCTTGACCAGGAGTGGCCCATGGGGTTGAGTGAAAACTCATCAATCTGTTCAGCTTAGAAGAGGGAGGAAGAAGGGAATGGGAATTTATAGACAGGTCTTTTTAGTCAAGAACTATTCTCATGGTAAAATACAGATAAAAAAACATTTCCTTTTGACGTATGAAACATATAAATATTTTTACAAATATAGAGCACCTTTTTCAAAACCTTTGTAACTCCCTATGAGCCTAGGTCCCATTAACTCTGGAAGTGATTTAGGTGCTTTTGAAAACCTAAATTACATACCTAAGTAACAAGTATTTTTAAAATAGTTACCAGCACTCTGTCCTCAGTGTCAAAATAACTTGTAATGGGAAAAAAACTATGGCTAGGCATGAACATTGTCCAGAGCAAAAGGCATCACTTTTAATTGAACACACAAGTCAGAAAGAATAGAATTAAGTTGTCTTTTAAATATATATGTATAACACTTCACGCTTTGAATGACTCACCCAGTTTTTTTCATGGAAGTCCCTGCAGAGTGATGCCGTTATACCTCTTGAGGCACA
Source organism: Oceanodroma leucorhoa (assembly GCA_030449065.1). NCBI lineage: Eukaryota > Metazoa > Chordata > Aves > Procellariiformes > Oceanodroma > Oceanodroma leucorhoa. The sequence goes on along the minus strand of JASVER010000004.1, from coordinate 22,182,966 downwards.
ACAGGAGAAATTTCCCAAAGAAATAAAGGCCTTGGTATGTTGCTTGAAGCCACTGCCACTTCTTCATTCAACTAGAGCTCTCAGTGTTACCTCTCCTGACCTTGGTGAAAACACCACCAGAAGAAAAAACCTCCTACCTCCTAGGGACTTCATGGCTGTAGGAGGAAGTAGGGTGAGCTGAGGGAGCATTACTGACACAGCGCCTCTCCAGAGCACCCCTCTCTCTCCCCTCTGCTGAAGGCAATTGCCGACTTCTGGGGTGGAAAGTCATCTCCTTTCCCAAAGAGCTGCAAAGAGACAGCTTTCTCCGTACCCTCATTGCATCCGCTAAATATTATATGTATGTGGTATTTTGGCCAGCTGGAAGGGGATAGAGGACAGCTATGTGTCACCGTCAAGACCTCTTTCTCATTCATTTGCAGTAAAATGGGGAAATACACCACTTTTTTCCTCATTCCTAGTGAGACAGTATATATCAATGGCAAGTAATAGAGACCAGCGCTTTTACAGGATTCAACCTCAGGAACAGTTTTCTGCTCTTTACTGTACTTTGGTTTGGCTGATTTTTATGCATTAGTACAGAAGAGACTTTTCAATATTCAAATGGATGCCAAGCACAGTAGTATAGTGCATTAACCTTTCCCTTTGAGATATTTTAGTTCAATTGGTGGCAGAGAAAACCACAAACTGTGGCACAACTGTCAGTCTCATAAATGATTTGTGATTGTGTAAATGCAGACGCCACAGCTGTCATGTAATCTGCACCCAGGCTATAGTGGGAATGTAASTCAGACCCTTCTGTTCCAAGAACATGAGCCTTTTCCATTTGTACTGTTCCATTAGCTGTTGAAATGGCTTAAAACTAGAACAATTTATCCATTCCCTTTTGAACTTTAGCAAAACAGGACAGAGCTCTGAACCAGCTTTCATTTGCAAACCAGAATTCTCCCAATGTGATTTTCTAAAGCAAACATTTAAATCCAGTGATATCTAAATAGCTGTCAACAGTATTATAGAGCGCTGTACAAAACTTTAAAAGTAAAGCTCAGAAACAGATACATTTTCCTGGTTTCAAGTGTCATTGCAAACCACAGATTCATGAACCTGGATTGAGTATAACATCTAATTTATGGGTTTGGGTGGAAACCGCCTAAAAGCTGCAAATACCTTGGAGCTTCTATTGTAAAAGACCCAAAATTGCAGTTCTGGCTAAGATTTGCTTTTTGAGGGAGTTCGTTTGAACCAAAAAATCACAAAGCAATACTAGGGAGAAATGAAACCGTGTAAAGAGAAGTCAGCAAGGCATGGACCAACATTTTGGAATCAAAACAAGGCATAGATTTCTCATGCATTTCCTTCACAGGCCCAAGATAGAGGACAGTCACAAAGCCCACCGGGTATATACCTCTGTCCAAGAGAAGACTCACTCTCCTCTCTGTTTAAGAGAGATCCAAGGATCAAAAGGAATTTTACAGGTCACAGGAGTCAGAAACATAAACAAGTATGAAAGAAATTTGCAAATCCCCTATTATTTCAAGATAAAAGGTAGCAATACTGACTCCACTTACTTCTGAGTAACAGATTATTTACTGCTATGTAGAAGAAAAGCAATGTTTTTCTGAAACTTAATATGGAATTATTCTAAAAGTATTACAGGAAACAATATTTTCTCAGCTACTGCATTTAAACATAACAGCTGTGCTGAATATAATTTTGTGCTTTATTTGTTTACATTCAGTGACAGTTTGCAATTCTTTCCACCGCCCCACCCCACCCCAACTCACTGAACTTTAGGTCTTCAGGCAATTGTATAGCAAAGACTAGAACAGAGATGTAGTGTTTAGTTGCTGCTTCCAAAATCTAGACTTGTAAGCCAGTAACTTAATGAACCCTCTGGAGATAACACTCCCATGTGGAGCAGGTTGTCTCTGTGCTTGAGAAGGTTTAAATTAGTTGTTTCTTAGAATACCCTGTGATGAAGGCACTACTACTAACTATTTTTCTTGTCACTAGCTCGTCAGGGCAATAAACCAATTAGCTGTTGCTATAGTACGGGTCATTTTGTACTATTTTAAATTCTTGGTAGGGATACACAGCACTTCACATATTTGTGGAGTCAGCATTTTCAGTTCATTATGATTGCAAATGAATGTGTTTCTTCACAAAAGCAGTTTTGTTGTCAAAAAGGACTTGTTACGTTGCTGTTTTATGAAGTGCTAGCATAATATGGGGTATGGGGTGGGAGGGAAGAGAGCAGGAGGTAGTATCCTTCTTGAGATATTTCAACCATTCATTTTTTATGAATGCTTTTGAAAAAATATTTGGTCCTCAATTAGAAGTAGCTACATGCTGCTCCTAAATCACTGTTGGCAAGAAATGGCAGTATATACTAGAACTACAGTGCGCATCCTTCTGGAAGTTTAAGAWTTCTCCTTTGAAACTTCTATCTACAGACAAATCACTTTACCTCTAAAAATTAAATACGCTTGAGAACTAAGATTGTGTCTTTTGGTTTGTATGAATGTCCATGTACTTACGGCTTGGGAAGGAGACATCAGAACCTTGTTTTGCCAAATTTGATCTTACAATGTGCCATGTCCCTTGGGAAGAGCTGAACACCCTTACCTTCTAATATATTCTCAACAGAAATTTGGAAGGCTTGGCTACAGGAATGATCTCATACAGAGTAATTAATTAACTTACATGTTAATTGCCATGGAACCATGTCACAGCACCTACCATTGAGGTAATGAGCCTCACAGATACAGTTGCCAAAGCAAGGCACGTGACTGGTAGTGTAGTGTTGTGGTTTAACCCTGGAGGGCAGCTCAGCCTCACGCAGCCGCTCACGCAGCCGCTCGCTCACTCCCCTCCGGTGGGATGGGGGAGAGAATCGGAAGGGTAAAAGTAAGAAAAATGGTGAGTTGAGATAAAGACAGTTTAATAGGTAAAGCAAAAGCTGCATGTGCAAGCAAAGCAAAATAAGAAATTAATTCACTACTTCCCAGATGTTTAGCCATTTCCAAGAAAGCAGGGCTCCATCATGTGTAATGGTTACTTAGAAAGACAGATACCATCACTCCAGATATCCCTCCCTTCCTCCTTCTTCCCCACAGCTTTTATTGCTGAGAATGATGTCATACGGTATGGTATATCCCTTTGGTCACTTGGGGTCAGCTGTCCCAGCTGTGTTCCCTCCCAACTTCTTATGCACCCCCAGCCTGCTCGCTGAGAAGCAGAAAAGGCCTTGACACTGTATAAGCACTGTTCAGCAATAACTAACACATTCCTGTACTATCCACACTGCTTTGGTCACAAATCCAAAACATAACAGCATATAAGCTACTATGAAGAGAATTAACTCTACCGCAGCCAAAACGAGTAAATATATTCAGGCTCCCAGAATTGCCGTCACCAGCAAAGTAGTTGGACATTGCATTTATCTGTTGGGCATTGGGCATTTGTCATGKGATCCAGGTAAGACATAATAACTAGAACTAGCATTCAGACCTTACACTAAAACTAAGCCCAGGTCACTTAGATTATTTGAGTGGCTGACAAGCATGGCAGTTATGAAGAGCTTTCTTTACTGTAGAGAACTTGTCCTGGGTGACATTTGGGACCTAGGAAAAGAATTTTCGTGAGGACGAGCATAAAAGTAAGTTCCTGCTCTTCTAACTGTTGCCCTTCACAACCATAATTTCCTTAGGCATGCTCTGGAGTCCTGAAGAGATAACAAACAGAGTCGACAAGATGGGCATGAAAATGAATCTTTTTCTTCCTTTTGTGCCTCTCACATAAAGTAATTTGCAAACAATACCAACACTAAAAGCATACTTCAATTCCACTACCTAGGGAGAATGTCCTGGATATTGGAACCTAAAAAGTTTTCATGCAATACTTTTTCTTGATACACAGCCTCATAAAGAGCTGCAGCAGAATTCAAATGGAAGAGTGCTTTGCCTCTTCCTTGTAAATGAATTGAAAAGACAAGGGAAAATCTTGATTTTTCCTATCCCTCTGTTGTAGTTTGTCTTTCTTTCACTTTATATGTTTGAATGTTTAGTTCCACTGAAGCTCTCAGTTCTTTAGTTCCGTAAGAAACTGGATGTTAGGTCCTACTGGAACTCCTGAATTTCCAAAAATTTTGGAGCCCAGTATTTCTGTTTTTAAAGGCATAACAAAGATACCGTTACTGAAGGAACCAGAAAAGCCACGAAATTGAAGGTAAGCTGCCAGCCACAAAATGACAAAAGGGAATAAAGGGAAGAAAACTAATTTTTTTTTGTAAGACTTCTAATCAYCTTAGTCAGAAAAGATCCCTAATAGGGAATTCCTCTACAAGAAGCATAGAAGACAAGTCAGGTAGAGACTGCCTGCCAGAATTGAAGGTTTTGGCTGCTGCTTTGTGTCTGAATCAAAACCATTTTGGTGCATTACTGGACTCTCCTTCCTAGAACAGACTTCTGAGGCTCTAAAGTGTTACTTTTGAGGACAGTTTCACTTCCTTCATGAGGCTAAGGAAGCTCAAGAGATCAGGCTTATAGTATACAAMGTGCTCTTTCCCACTGGGATCAGAAATGGACACTGAAGTCTTCAGACTGGGGAAGTGTCATGGTGCAGCAGTAAAGGATATAGCAAAGTAGGAGGTTTGAACAAGAGACTCAATAGCTAGTTCAAGGATAGCAAATCTCAGCTCCTTGCATCTCTGGAGCCCTGGTGAAAAGGATCACTCCAAACTTTTGTAACATTGTTTAATTTATTTCCAAGCTTTTGCATGTGCAGCTGAAGAAGGGAGACTGAAAAGCTCTCTGCAACTATGAGACTGAGGCCTGAGGCAACTGGTGGTCTGAAGAAAGGCTGTTATGTTTACTCTGATGACTCTTTCACACTGACTCTGGGGAGGGACATCAAGCCAGCTGCACAGAGCCCCACCAGGGTATAAAAGGGGATAGACAGTGAGCAGGAAGGAAATGTGTTGCTATGCAAACAGTACTGCCTCTTTTGAAGTAGAGAATTAATCCTGAATATATTCAGGACACAAGACCTGAAAGGCAGGCTTAGTGGGAGGTAATCTGCTCAATGCTTTTTCCTTTTGCATGGCTAGAAATAGCTATGGGATCTGCCTCAGTTTATCTGTCCCTTCTTTACCTTTTTCCTATCTACTTTTTAATAACATCTTGCATTTTACAGTGCCTTTCATCCTAATGTTTCCTAAAATGTTGTACAAATTTAACAAACCGATATGTAAACTATATACTGGGATTATTGATCCATTACTGCAATGCAATCAGCACAGCAGTTCTTTAAGAATGAAAACATTGCTGTACATTGGCCATGACTGGCAGCTCTTCTTGCCTTTCTGTAAGTGATGACATCTTCACCGCTGCTTCTGAAAATGTTCCTTTGTAAGGTACAATACACTGAGTTGTATGTCTGTGGGAAACTGTGAATCTGAGGCAAACACTGTGTGAAAAACATGCGTCCACATGTAGTTAAAAAGGAGGTCTGCTGCTACAGCTACAGCTGCAACTATGAAGTGTTTTGGTTCTGCAGAAGTACATAGACTGGTAATCTTGGGCCTAATCTTGACCATGTTCAAATGTACAGAGCTTTCCTAGAATCCCAAAGGAATTCTTATGGAAAAAGCAGCAGTTCATTGAATGAGTGACTTCATTCTACTTTTTTGTGGTGTTGCAGATGACAGGAGTATCTCCTACCGTCCTCTTGAGAGGCAGGCTCATAAATAATGAGGAAACTGAATGGCTTGCCTGTCCGTTGAATGGAAATACATGGACATCTCAGCCACAGAAATCAAGTGATCGTCAGGGGAAAAAAAAGACCCTTTTCCATGGACAACTAGGAGTGGCGAAGCACGTTAAAAAGCACCTTCTCATTCTCTCATATTTCTGTGAAGCTCTAAGCCTCTGCAACCCTTCTCTCAATGTTTCCTTTTAAGGTCACTTCATGGGTGTTTTTGTGCAGCAAGGTACAAAAATCTCTCTGATCTCTGCATGAAGGAGGGGAGGCTTCAGAAGTGACAGAGGGCAAGAAGCTCAGTAGACGAACCTCCTATGTTCCTTTGAAAGGACAATGCTGAAGCTGGAAAAGATCTACCCTACCTCAGGATCACAGGGTCAACATAATTTTCCTGCTGCAACTTAACACGCCTGCTTTTGAAAATTTTGGCCCACAGAAAGCATTTAGCTGAATTAATCTACCTTTGGTCACATCATCTCACCTTTGGGTAACCAATTACAAATGTGGAAGACATGTGGAAGTGGTAACACCATTTGGAGCATGGAAGAATCTTGACAGATCAGCAGCCTATCACTGAGGCTGCTGGCAGCCTGTCTAACATATCTATAATTCAAAATTTTGAAGCTCCCATGGCATGGATGTGAGATTGCAGCCCTATGAATTTTTTGCTTTGCTGTTGTCATATGGGTGGATGATGACACCAAATATTTGGTCTGGAACTGAGTATGCTGCATTATTTATGCATTCAGAAACCAGAGCCAGACTAGAATGCTCAAATCATTTATGAATTTTTAGCAGTCTTCCTACTGTAAATGTTTAAAGCTGTAGCTTAGTAATAAGATATTTGATAGTAGCGCTCAAAAAGACACCACTTGAGAGTTATTAAAAAACATCTACAGAGCTTAAATGTTTTAAGGAAAATAAAGTGATGTGGCCATCTTTCTTCCCCCTCTGAATAAACACCACAGAAACAACTAAAGAGAGATGTAAACCAAATAGTTGAAAAATCAGTTTGCAACTTGCATAAAAGCAAATCAGATAAAATAGGTTCTAATTGTGTTTCAGTAGCAAATAAAGCATATTTTTCATTAAGAGATTTTTTGTGTGTGTGTGCATATACATATATGTATATATGTGTGTGTGTGTTTACATACACGTGTGTGTATACACACACACACACACGCATGTATGTATGTATATACACACACAAATACATATAAACACACACACACATATCATTAAGAAAGCAACAAAAAAGCCTTGTTGGAGGCTTATATTATGCCGATTGTTTTACCCGTGGTCATAATCTGCATCATCCTACCAGACGTCGTTTTAATAAAAAAAAATGTGGTGAAGCCACTAAAAGAACTAATTTATTATTTGTATAACGTATTTATAATAATTGATTGTGTGCCACGGATTTGTGTAAACTTGTAAGATGAAGGAAACCATCAAGAGCACAATATTTATTTTCCTTGTCTAATGTGCCATAGTGTTTCCAAGATTGYAATGCTGCAAATAAGAGTAATGTCTGATGGGGCACATTGAACAGTTCCCCAGAGACCCTGAAAGGACAGCATATGATAACTTTCAGGGCTCCATTTATAACAGCAAGATTTCCTTTAATGTTTCCATGTTTCTAATATGAGCTATGTAAAAATGATAAGAAACAATATGGAGAGAAGTATTTTTTCCTATTGCATTAATTTTAATTGGCTTTTGTTTTTCTTCACTGCTACAGTACTTGCTTTCCTCCAGAAAGATGCATAAATGCTTAACCTAGCATAATTACGTGTATACATTCTTATTCCATTAATAATTTGTGCTTTCATTATATTTATCATTTGGTCCACTGTATATTTGTGTGACTCAGAGTAATTTAAGTGTGTTTCATTTTCACAGGTTTCTACTATTTTTCTACAGGTAAATTAGGAAAGCTTGGGAAATTGCATACTGAAAATTGAAATGAGGACTATACAATCCATTTTGAGACTTGCCTTTTGGTGTTTACCTCAAAGCATGCTTCTGTGTGTGTGCTTGATTTACATTTAGCAATATCTAAGTGCAAATAGTAATCATACACCAAAGTAAACTGGACTATATGCAATTGCTTCCTCTGTTTCTTCAATTGCAGTTGCAATCCCATAGATTCCAATCTTGACAGGTAGCATAATTAGAAAATTCTCTTTGTCTTATTAAATGTGACTCTTCTCAATAGAATTCACTTCATTGCAGGCAAAGAACAGAAAATATACTTCAAATCTAAAATGGGAAATCAAGGGGGACTGTTTTATTTTTATCTGTCTTTGTGCAAGCGACATTATTATCAAAGGATATTGTAATGCTGAAAATGTACTTTTGGGATTTAAATCACGTATTAGCCTGGAAAGCAAAAAGTGCTGTAGGGCCCATGCAATATATTTTCTCATTAATCTGATTGAAAGATTATCCTTCCTATAGCTATGAAAAGTCTAATACCCATATATCCATCTTTCCTGCTAGTAAAATTCAGCTTTGTGTGTAGTCATTGTCTCTTGTGTCTGAGGTCCTACACTCTTCTTCATTTCTCTGTATAAGCCTATCTGTATTAAAATAAATTCAGAACAGGCCGCCATTTCATGCACACATTTTGATTATTTCATAAGCTGCTGAGGAAAATGGAAGTATCAGCAAGTCATGCAGTTTTCTGGTAATGTAATGCTGTCATTACCTCAGTGGTCATGTGAAAAAGTTTAGCTATAATATCTTTGACAAATGTTCAGTGAGTCAAAACAGTGCATTTAAATGAAATGCAGATATGAATGAGCCATTATTACAATCACAACTCCAGCTTAGAAATTATTAAATATGAATATATACACTTTCACAGTAACCTGACATTTGTAATACATAACTAGCTGTGCATTTCTCACCCCCCTCCTCCCGTTTTCCTCCCCATCATCCCCCAGATTGAGAATAGAGGAAGTCATTTTGATCAGAGGCTGCACACAGTAATTGAAGACACTCCTGATGATTTCATGCAATCAGAGTGGCACATTATTTGTGATGAAAATTAAGTAAGGAAGGAAAGCAGATTTATAGGTTGTCTTTCTTATGGTCAACTGCCTTTACAAAAGATTAGCAATTCTATTCTAACCACCCCAACTGCATATATACTTTTCCACATCGCAGATTTACTGAAATTTTCATATAACCTTAGTCATAACTTGCAGTATCTCATGATTTTAAGCTTTTAATGAAACTACAGAAGATGTCTTAAAYGGAATGATTTCTATTCTGAGCTCTTTGAGTGCTGATAGCATGAACAGTATAGATGGCTCTAGCCATAACTGTCACACAGATAATATTCTTTTATGCCTCAAGACACTAAGATGGTGCTGTAGATAACCAAAAAGAATAAGCTGCCACCATCACTAATCTTCAGCTTTGAAACACTATAGCTTTTGCATGGTTAAGAGAAGGTAAAATCACCTAGAAGTGTAATATAGGAGGTATTTTTAAGTGAACATAGAAGACAGAACTAAAGGTTTTCATATTTTGTAATCTATAGCCACTCTGGATCAAGTCAACTATATCCTCCTTTTTGTGTGTTTATGGATAACAATTGAAAATGCAAAAGAAGCTGAAGCCTTTGAATCCTCCTAGGATACTTTACACTAATATAGTGAAATTGAAATATGGGGAATAGTTAGCCTTATTGTTCCCTTCAGAGTTTAACTTTCAAGATGTTTCATACAGGCTTTTTGTTGGTTTTTAATACATGTAACAGATTTTGTCCACAATAATATCCGCTTTGTGCCAGAGGAGTATAATTTTTGTTGATTATTTTTCAATATGTAAAAGCAACTGCTACTGAAACTTTAATAAGAGGCTGAACTTTATTTATATTTGTCATAGTTAAGCTCACCAAATTAAAAATAAAAATAGGAATACAAAGTATGCAAAAAGTAAAACTTCTACAAAGTCTGTTCCACTTTAAGGGGGAATTACTTACAAATAACCTTGTTTATTCCTATTCTTTAAAAATATTTCTGAACRATGATGGTTTTAACATTTGTGTTGCACGTAATTATTCTTATTATTTGTCTTCTATAAGGTATCATGTGTGTGACCATAAAACATTGATTTATAATAAATAAATAAATAAAAACAAGGAACCAGTATCTTTTTTGTCACCTAGATTTTTTTCCACACACAGTTTAGAAATCCCTAATCAAAAATCCTATTGTTGTGAGAATACAGCCTAACATGAAAGTGTCAGGGAAGCAGCGAAGGAAAAATGATGAACTAAACGTCAGCAGAGTTGGACCCACTACAAAAAACATTTTTTGGATGTGTTTTTTAGATACTGCAGTATGCTTTCCAGAGAAAAGAGAAATTCCACTTGCAAGTCTCAAGCAATATACACTTTTTTTTTATTGAACACATGAACTATCAATAGTAATCTGCTAATTTGTGCTCCAAAATACAATCATTGTTGGGACAAAAATACAAAGCATGCAGGAAGCTATTAAATGCACAGCAGTATTTGAAATCGAAGCACGGTGACTTGTTGTTATGGCATGCTGACATTATTGGTTCTTGTATATAGTTACATAATAATCTCTGAAGCCAGATTTTAAAAGTGGTCTGTAAAGCACTTAAGGGACATCAAAATATGGCTTCACCATCAACTTTCTAAGCCCCATGCTAAGCAGTACGTACAATTCTTCTGTGTAAACAACTACATGCAGTTGAAACCAAAACAAAATAAGATTACATTTCTTCCCATTGCAGGAGCTATGTTGTGTAATAAAGAATTTCAAACTCTAGTTCCAATTAAAAATGGCATTTTAGTCTCTCATTTTGCCTGAATCCAACTAATGTAGGTGCCCCCACCGTCAATTCAACCTGACTTCGGGTAGCTCTACAGCCTGTCCTTGCTGCTTTTATGGCAAAACCGGGTCTTCAGTCAGTAGGTGAGCTGGAAACCATGTGTATTTTGATTGAGGAAAATCCCAAGTACTGAGGAGACATACTGAGTCAGAAACAGGAATTCATCTCATTCTGTGACTCCACCCATTACCCTGTTACAAATTGTCTTAATATTAATTCCAGAATGATTTTAAAGGAGCTGCCCAGCAACAAGACAGATTACTCATGTGCATAGCACTGCCATTTACATATAAGAAATGTCATTTTTGGCCCCAATAGAGGGTGAAGGAAAAGGATTTTTACTTACTATTGTGCTGCTGCTGTTCACATAGCCCATCTGAGTCTCACTGTCAGAAGAGCTCATAAATGGTCTAAAAAAAAGAACTGTCTGTAGGTTTATCCCTATCTAGCTATATCTATTTGTAAATTGTAGAAGAGGTATTATTTAAAATAGTTTGTCTGGAAAGTTAAAATAGGTTCATCTCACAAATTAATTATCTTTTGTTTTCATTTGTATTCATGACAAAACAGCTGGTTTTGATTACTGTACATATTCAGTGCTTAAATTAAGGTAGTCTAATGTTAATAAGAGAACATGATACGAGTATCTAGAAGATGTTTATTGTATACGAGCACAAAAATGCACCAAAACACAGAAAGCAATCCTTGTGTTTGTCATTAATGTGGCTCTATGCAGAGCTTTGCACTGTACCTTCTCTCCCCTTTCCAGACAAAAGGTAATTCATTCCTTCTTTGAGCACAAATACTGTACAATAGATGAATAGTCTATGCTTGCAAGCTTTCCATGCTGATGTTGCTGAATAAGAAGCATATAGTTCTCTATGTTCTGTTTTTGTCCTGAAAGGTGTAAAAGATGCACCTCCTCCATTTTCCAAAGGGTTTGAACTAAGCCAGCCACTTTATTTTTTTTTTCCTGGCTATTGCTCAATTGGCCTTGTGTCTGTGCTGCAACCAGACACATTCTGTATCTGGGTATGCAACACTCTGTGTTTAGAGAGCAAGACAAAATTGCATATTGAAACAGAAGTGCCACAGCAAACTCTATTAGTGCACTTTCTCTGAAAGCATCTGCTGATGCAGTTGTCCTAAGTAAATCTGATGCATCTGCTTTACACATTGCCATTTGGGTTATTGCAAATAAAGGCAATAGAAGTGATGAACAGAGAATTTGGTTTCATGTGGACTAAAACAACATCAGGAAATATCAGTACAAGAAATACACTGACAAGTTGGTCTGAGTGCAGTGGTGGCCTGCCAGAGCTGTCAGCAGCTGGACAGGCTGAGAGAACTGGGTTGGTTCAACCTTACAAAGAGAAGACAACTTACTGCTGTCTATGACTTCCTAATGGGAGGGTTTAGAGAAGATATCATGACTCTTCTCTATCTAGCTGTTCCCATCCATCTTAAAAGATTCTGCGATGCTATTATTTTGAAGTTTAGATCAGTTAAGTTAGCTATTCAACTTCAGATTTAGACAAATGCCCTCAAAACTGACATTTTTTGCATATTTCAGAGTAGAAAAAGGAGGTGATACACCCGAGCAGCATTGATTCTACAGAACAGTGGCCAGGGGTTCCTTAGAGTGTATAAAATAAAAATAAAAAAAMCCCTAGTACTCATGCACAAAATTCAAACTTGAAATGTGTGGTTAAGTACCAGAGCTAACTGCTTAAGTTATTATATTCATAATTTCACTTTCATGAAGATTCTTGAAGTGTCAGATGATACTTTCCAACCCGTTATTACTAGGCTAAAAGGAATGGCATGTAACGTTGAAAATATCTTTGAAACATTATGAGTGCTATTTGAAATTTCCAAATTACTTTTGTCATATAATTTTAGCAGCATACTGAAATTAGTACAGTACTAGTAATATACATGTTGGAGAAGCAAGTACTGCAYAGATGAGTCTATATCAGTACTTGCATTTTATCAAGCATTATAGTCTGTTATTCTATGCAGTAGTAAAGCAATGAYAAATAAGTCGTGGTAAATATAATGTTATGAAAAATATGACTGCACAGCTCATCAGTTAGATGCCATTTTGCTTTTTTAAAACTTACAATGGTTACACGGTATAGAATATAGACATTACAGCTGAATTTTTCAAAAGGGCAGATTAATTTATGACCAATAACAACATCTCTAGTTATATTGCAAAAATAAGGTTTATCAGATCTTATGCTTCTGGACATAAACTGATCATTGAACAGGTCAGAATATAGTTTTTATGYACATGCACAACTTTTTTCTTTAGATAAAGTTTTCGTTGTTGCTGCTCTTTGATTTATGTTTTGTGGAAGCTAGAGAAATTCATCAGTAAAAGTAGCAGACCACTGCATCTGATAAGACTGTAATGAGTCTAGAACTTCCTTAATGATTCCAGAACATAGTTTTTTTAATCAAAAGGAATACATGACCATATCATGTTACTAGCCACTGTAACTGTCTAGTAATTTCTTTCTTTATGTGGTGGCTGGTAATGCTTCTAAATGAAAAATAATGCTATTTTCCCCTCATGCTTTTGGGGAAATGAAATATTAGTAAGGGTACTATAAATCAAATGTTCCAATATCGCAGAAGTATCACATTGAAATAGGTTACCAGTTAGAAATCGAGGACTTCTGTTGTTACTATTGTTTTGATTTCCATTCCAGACAGGTCTTGATCACACATATCTAGACAGACCTTATGATGCAATAGTGTATAAAACATATGAATAAATCTTGCCTTGCATAGATGTAAAACTCTGCCTTATTTACTGCAAGAATTGAGAACAAGAATGGTCAATCTTGAAAAGAAAAAGTAGTCTCAGTGTTAAGGTCACCTGTAGAATTTGATTCACTACAAAATAATTAAGTTGTTCTGAGTAGTTCCTTAAAGCAAAAGCTTTTACAGTTGGTTGTTAATTGAGTTTATCCAATCTGAGAAACTTGTGCTCTTACCTTCAGAAGAACTGAGAGCTTTTAGCTGCAACTAATTTTAGTAGGAACTGTATTCTGAGCACACGATATTTTAGAAAAATTCTATTAATGCTAAAAACTCAATCTGTCAGTTACAGCACCCAAACTTAGTGGATTATTTTGATGTTCCTCTCTTTATGAATTTGATATCTGTTGCAAAATGACAGCAGAGTTTCCAGTGCATCTCATACATGCAGCAAACAGAAGCCCACGTATGTACAGCATTTCAGTTCAGTGGTGATGAACACCATAGAAAAGGCCATTATAAAAATAATAATTTTATATTCAGTGTTGGGTTTGGCTTGTGTCAGGTGAGTAGCCAATGGTAGGGGTAAAAAGAGACATTAAACAGGCTCTGAGTCCTTGAGCCTCTCTGTCTTATGCAATGAATCAGGCTGGGGTCTGGTGGGAAAAATAAAATTTGATCATAATATTTTTGTGGCCATTTGAACTTGCTCTGGCTCTTAGTTCCATGTGAAATATCTGAGAACAGAGTCATGGYAGGGTCTACTCAATTCTCTGTGGAGAGACTTTGAAAGTCAGAGTAGTTCTACTGCAACAAACTAGTCAAACTAATCAGCACTGCAGGAGAAGCCTAAGCTGGATTTCATCTACAGAAAACATCTCTGGAGAATCTAGCAAAATTTCAATTAGGGAAGCGGACAGTGTAAGTTTTTCCAGTGYTTGTTGTTCTGATTAAGGTGTGCAACGAAATCATATCAAGGTTCAGAACCTGAGAAAATAACATCAAGAAGAATTATGCCTGTCCTTTTGGTTTCATTTATATTTTTAAACGTGTTCACTGATCAGTTGGTTGCACAACAGGAAAATTCATGTCCAATATAAGTTCAAATACATTTAGCGGGCTCAGTCATCAGACATGCTGAATATCCTCAACTCTTTTTACATTCCACAGCAACTGAAGGTCCTCAGCACTCTGCAGTATTGGGAAATTAATGAGCAATTTAGTTAATTTTATACTTTGTGAGAACCTGTGGAATTTGAGAAAGACAATGTAATATTTGTAGATATTATGGAGTCATAAGAGTGTGTCATAGAAAAAAAAAGATATTTTGCAAACTCTAGTTGAATGAACAGCAACTTGAATTATAATCCCAAGGACTAGTTCAATCACTGTGATTATAATGGCAAATTAGTTAAAGTGCAGCTGGGTGTAAATAGACACCATTAGTAACTTAAATAGTACAACATGGCTTGCAACATCAGATGTATGATCCATGACAAAAGGAGAAAGTTTTATTTCTCTTCAAACCAATAGCAATGTTTTTAGTCTCTCTTAATGAGACAATATTTTGGTAGTAAAATGGTTAATATTTTCAGTCAGATGATGTAAAAATTCAAAATGTTTAAAAATGTCTTCTTGCCTACAAAATATACTCCAATTTGGTGGATAAATAATACTTTTACAATGTTGATATTGATATTACAGTCTTCTAACTACAAAATTATCTGTATGCCCTTTCCTGTATTTACTTTCTTTCTTCTGCCCACTGTCCTTTCCCTTATTGAGTGGTATCTTGTAGTTGACTTCATAAACCTAAATTATTTTTGAGGTAATGTGCAAGAATTAATGGTATAGTTATCTAAAATGCTATAGTATGAAAATAACATAAACCGTGTGTGTATTTGAGATAGATAGATAGATGTTCTTACAAATATCTATGAATAGAAGGAAATCTGGGGGAAGGGAGAGGGCGCTGGTGTTTGTGGTATTTGTTGATTTTTTTTACTGGAAAAGCTCCCTAGCTGTTATTTAAGGTATTCTTACATGCAACATTTTCAAAACTTCCTTTGGACAGACAGCTCAATTTGTTAATATAATAAGACATAATTTGCTTTCATCAGCTCTCCCAGAAGGGAGAGTCTTGATGGTCCCTTCTTTTCAGCAAAATGTGGTTCTTTGCCCATTTATGGAATTTGTCAGGACACCAGTTGTCAGAGGGGGAAGGCACCGCGTGCACCCCAGAGACCTGCCAGCTCGTCAGCACCCGTGCTGGGGGCTCACCTCCATGAGTGACAGGGCCGTTCAGTTCTCACTGCTGTTCAGTGTTTGGATGCTCTGCTGAGACTCCCAACACTGGTGCTAACCAAGACCTGGACTGAAACTCTGGGCCACCACTGGCTGTATCTAGGCTGGACTGGAAATATCATATCAAAAGAAAAGAAGGCAATATGCATACTACCTATTTCCAGAGCACAACACTTTAGTTGTAAGGAATGCTTACAGGGAAATCAAAAAGTGTTCATGCACTTTCTACTCAAATGGACAAAAATGGACATACAAAAACATTATGTCTTCTGTTCCTTCAAGTTCTCTCCAGTGAGAAAAAACACTTTCATGAAGATTTAATTTAACTGTAAAAAAATCTCTGTGGATAAAAATCATTAATATGAATCTCGAAAGGGATATTTCTGAGAGGTGAAAACTTTCAGAGGAAGCAGAGTTGATTTGATTATAAGTATACAAAGCTCAGAATTCCCAGTGGTGTGATAATCCTTAAAATGAAAATGCTTCCCAAACAGAACACTTTGTATGGGAGCATCTTTCAATACACTTATCTGAAGTTGTTTACAAACAAAATCCCTATCAATAACAAATTCTTATGAGATAAAGAAATTAAAGTCATGAGTAAGAGACAAGCTCAACCAGCCTATGGTGTTCTTGAGGGCATGATCAATTTTATTATAGAAATAAAATTAAATGTTTACTACTAGAAAATATTTGCCTGCCTCTAGCAAAATATCACTCTTAATCTAAATGATCAGTCCAGTATGGAGGAACACCCTATTAGCACATTTTATTAATAAATACAGAAATTTAAATCTACGAGTAGTAGAGTATAAATCATGTTCATTCACTGTTCAAAACTGATAAACAATTATAGCAGAAAATTTGGAGAAATAGTATGCAAACAAAAACAGCAAAGAAGGCTTGCTTGAAAGACCTATTTTCCTACCTTTACCAACTTGCTATTCAAAACTGTTTTCCCTTCCCTTCCCTTCCCTTCCCTTCCCTTCCCTTCCCTTCCCTTCCCTTCCCTTCCCTTCCCTTCCCTTTTGTTCAAAGACAATGATACATTTTTGCTTATTTTTAGGGTTTTTCAACTTAATATTTACTGCTTTCCAGTCCTTTGGGAATGTTGTTATCTCATGTACAAATAGTGGATTTCTCTGTTTTACATAAAGATCACAATTGTGTCTTTTTTTTTTCCTTTCCCCCCCTCCCCAGCACTTTTTATTCTCTCTGTCTTTTTAAAATATCTAGAATAGCAACTAAATGGATCATGTAGGATGTCTCATCTTTAGGAAGATATTGTGAGCTACTAATCTTTCTAGCACATAAATGTTGGAAGCAAAAGAGTTTCAAATCATCCTCTAGTGATATCAAATATATACAGCTTTGTCAGTGTGAAAGAGGTCGCCAAGAAAGAACTTTCTTTTTATTAGACTAGAGTAAATGTCACATCAATTAATAATTCCGTAATATTTCTTCAGCTACTATTTTCACAATAAACTTCCATGTTTGCCCAGTATTTGAAGAAAAACAGATAATGCAATGATGTTTTATCACTGTATTCAGATAACTGAAAGTGATGCTTGTCTTAAAATCTCTGCCTTTTTGTACAGTACACTGTATTTTGATTGTTGATTCTACAGTATAATCAGTAACTACACTCAATAGTATAGTAGATTTTTCAACTTGTTTAATCTCACTGTCTTGATTTCATGGTCAGATTGTGATGAGCGACTCCCATTTACTCTTGAGTTCAGCATTAAGATAATTACATAATAAACCACAATCAATGGGGACCCTTAAAGATTGCCACTTTATTTTCAGTTGTTATTGTTTTTAAACACAAATCTTGACAACCAATTTTGGCTAACACACATAAAGTGGTATTCAGAGTGGAAAGGAGATTTGTATATAGGCATAAAAACTGATACCTGTTTTATCTCAGTTATCAAACATCTTATAAAAAGAATATTTATATTTTCTAGTCCAACAGGACGTTAATAGGCAGTCAGATCTGTAAGCAATTTAATAAAAAAGTAAACAATTCATCATTAGTTTGCATTTCACATTTTAATCTGTTTGTTTTATTGGTTGCTCTATTTTCTCATAGGTTTTTTTGAGGCTTGTCTGCAAGAAAATATGCCATACATTTGAGCCAAACCACAGTAAAATGATTCTGCCTAACTCTGAGAGACCCAATCACTTCTTTTCATATTTTATAATAACATATGACATGTCAATTTAAACAAAATACACAATATTTGCTGACTGCAGTAAAAGGTTGATATTAAAATAACGTGTTGCTCTTAAGAGCAGATAACTGAGCATACTGAAGTGTAGGTACTATCTGCTATAGCAAATGCAACACAAAACCCTAATGTTTCCTAAACAAAGGATGCTCATACAGATAATATTTAGTATCTAGAATTTTACACTTTCTCAATGTGACTGTTTAGCAGAAATGTCAATTTGTTACACATTTATTCTACAATATATTTTAAAATATAGATATGAGTTCTAAACAGTTTAGTGGCAGCAAATATTACAAAAYATTAGTAAGATTTTTTTTCTGGGTAATGGTGTGTGTGTCTGTATATGTATGTGCATGTATTTTAAAAAGAAATCTTACTCTCTTGAGTTTGATTCTTTCTGAATTTACTCTGGGTGAGTCACCATGTGTTCTTCTACTTGCTATATTTAAAAAAAAATCCATAAAACCTCCAAAGCCTAGATCTCCAGTGTTCTAGTGCAAACAAAAATGCCTCCTGCTTTTAGAGCAAACCTTCTACACAATTCTTATTTTTAGACAAGCTAACTTGCACTCCTTTTTCCCTGTAAAATTCTGCTCTCTCCTTCACTTGTTCCATATGGACATGTATCCTGTTATGCTTAGTATAAACCAAGTATCTCTATACTTCAGGCTTCTTGCCTTCTTGCTTTTTCCCCAAGTACTGGATGGGATGTAATCATCTGTATTTGCTACTTCATGCCATTTTTCTCACCTCCTTCCCTCAAATTGAGCTTACCTTGTCCAGCTTAACACTTGACCCTGAAACTCTAGATCCCAGGAAGAGCTTTCTTCAGGTCTTACTAGAGATCTGCTAAAATTTCTTGTACCTGGATTCTTTCCAGGTTTCCCCCTTGATTACCACTCCCACTCCTGGCATATATCAATCTAAATCATTCTCTACAGCAATCAGGTTCTTCCCAGCCTAGTTCCATACTCTGCTGCCCCTAATAGCAAACAAGGGCTGTTCAAGGTGGAGGAAATGTGGTGGCAACAGCACAACCACTTTGCTCATTGCCCCACTCAGGCCACCTTTGCACAGAGCCAGAGGACAGGGTGGCTGTGCAAAGGCTTTTATCATTCTGCCCGTCTGACCAATGACACACAGCAGAAAACATCGCAGTCTGAGCTGGGCATCTTTTCACCTCCCTTCTCCCCATTCCCACCCACATAAAATTGTATTTGTCTCTGCTAATTGTTAACAGTTTATGAAGAGTAAATCATCTAAGGCCATTGCAGCAGAGTACCATCAGCAAGAAGCAGGTTTTGGATGCTCAGCCAAACAAAACTCCAGGCACTCAGGTGTTCCCTTTAGCTCAGATTATAGGCTCATTCTTCTAACAGTGTATTTGGTTCTGTCATATGTTTAGATATAATGCAAAGTTGAAAGTGGTGTACTACATTTTTTTCAATGCACTTTTACTGCAGTGAGTCTGTGACTTATTGTTGTCTTGTATGTAGAGCTGCAAGAAGTAGACTGTTTTGCTGTGGATTCCTAGATGTAGTTTTTATTATATTAATGATACGAGTTGTATGATTCTTAAAGCAGGAGTAGGGAAAGCAGTTTTTGTTGATAAGAGAAAGAGTGCTATTTCAGTTTGGGGTACCTGTGAATAAGAATGGACTGAGAAGTATAAATAATTTCCTATTCATGTTGATCAAACTTCTGGAGGAAAACAAAACWAAACAAACAAACAAACCAAAAAATCTTGAAGCAGGATGGGTTTGCCCTTTTAAAAACAAAATATGAAAATTCACTCCAAACTATTTCATATTTTATGTGTTTGAACAAAATTTGTATTTGGCTCCTCTTTTCAAAGTAAACATAAACTTCATGAGAGTTTGAGTTTTTTTGCCTTTTGTCTAGCGTTCCTCTGAATTTTAATGTTTTGTGTTGTACCTACGGTTTGTCACTGAAATTTACCTTATTTTTTGAGGTGTCTACAGTAATTTGCTGTTGAAAAGGTCTGCTCACCTGTTGCCACGTTAGCATGTTAACTGTTCGTTAAAGCTGTGGAATCTTGTRTCTACGCCCAGTGAGCTGTGGCATAGGTCGTTGTCAGCAAACTTGCCACTGAAAATGGCAGGAGAAAATCTTGTTGCAAATCTGCCTGCAATTGCTTCTTAACTTTACCACTTCTCTTTTTCTTGTGACTGCTTGTCTGCCACACTGAAATAGGATCCTGAAAACTTTTGAAGGCATTTTGAGGTCCTATAAACTTTACAATAAAATCATACACTTTTTGCAGTCCATGTATACATTCAGCAGTCCTATAACTAAAAACAAATTTACACACAACCAAATTTAAACTGTTTCACTTTCATTTTTCCCTCCTCTCCAAATAAAGTGCAAAACTGTATACAAGTAAAATTCAATTCCCAGGCAAAAATTTTGCCATTTTTTGTGGGAACTGGAAACTCAAGAGGGTCCATAACTAAGATATAATTTTAGTGTAGGGTTTTCCAGAAGGGGAAAAAAAATATCTGAGAAGTTTTAAATAGTTTTAAATACAGTAAGTTGCATTTTATTTACAATTTATGCTGTCTTTTCCAGAGAGGGGGAAATTACTTGTGTTGTATTTCACTTTTACCTTGGGATAGTGTGCTCAGAGGTACCTTTTCAAGGTAGATGGTTATCATCACAACTCTTATTTAAGGGATTAATTTTTAACACTGTCCATAATTTCTTTAAATGGTTTTTGCTCTCTTACTTAAGTACTGTGGCCAAAATCTTGATTCCCTCTGTATTAATAAAAGTATCAATAGAGAATAATTTTGCCACAAAATGGAATTGAAGGCTATGTAAGTGAGGATAAATAGAAACTAGAGAGTTCTTCATACTAAAAGCATGTATCTTGATAACCTTGTTCTGCTTCTTTACCCCCCTTCCCCTCTGTCATCAATGATATGAAAGGCTGAAGCTCACTTATCTCAAGCACTGTCTTTCACAATTTCCCAGTGTGATTGCTACACTCATTTGGAATACTTGGCTGATAGATCCCTGGCTTTCATCTTGTGACAATGGAAAGGAGGGCATTCTCAGCAACATGCCAAAAATATGAAACAAACTTCCTACAAAGCTGATCCCAAACAAGTGGAGCCTCTTTCACATGACTTTCAAGCTCAGTACAAGGCGTATCTGTATGAACTGGCATTCCCTAATAGCTATGTAGTAATGACACTGAACACAGGAGGAATCAACCTCCAGAACATTATGGTAAAGAAACAGCTTCAAAGCAGAGAAAGAAAAGTGGTACCTTCTAGAAGTAATTTTGATGTATCTTTAATCATTTCTATGTGCTCAAATACTCCAGTGATTAGTGCCATAGATATACCTATAAATAAATCACAGAATGTTGGAAAACCTCTCTGAAACATAAACCGAAGTAGTCATCATATGCAATGTACATGAGAAATATTTAATTAGCTGTGCAAGTGAGCTGATATGCAAGTACAGTATGTTAATTTGCAGAATTTGCTTTGAGGAACACAAGCTGTTCCTTAACCATACAAAAATGAAAGTAGTTTATACAAAATTAAATTCTGAAATCAATGGCAAAACTTCTTCAACATCTTTAAGTTGGTAAAGACACTGCAGTTAAGAGATGATCAGTATTTCAATTATAAATTCAAATGTTGAAGTGTGATGTTATTACCATTCTAATATTATTCCAGTAATCGCAGTACTGGTGGAAATGGGAAAAAAAAAAAAAGGGGTTAACACATCAAATATGTGACAAAGTGAATAAAATTACAACAGCAAAAAAAATGACAAATAACAACTGGAGGGAAAAAGTGTTACCATTAAAATAAAGTTGTCGAGAATTGGAAATATTATCTCATGATCTGTAACTGCGTAATAAAATATTAAGTTCTGTATTGCTAAATGCCATATTGTCATCTAAAATARTGAGGAGGGGAAAGAACTATGATCACTAGGTAAGATTTCAAGAGATCTTCAACTCTTATAAGTGGAATAGAACAGTTTCGTTCTATGCTGGAGATAAAAATCTACCCTACTTGGAAACAATCAAAGAGATTATTATTAACAAGGTATTTGGAAAGTTAAGAACAGAATATCTTTTCAAGAACTTTACCAAGAAATAGAAGGTTAGAAATAGCATGATAGTTAGCAATGGAATTTGAACCACATAAAAGCTGCTCAAGCGAGGGTGCTGAGAAAGTAGCCACTTTAAAAGCTCCAGGAAATGTGCCACTGAAAAAGCGATCATTAATAATAGCTGTTATGTGGCGGGAGAATCAGAAGAAGGAAAATCATCAAACATAAGGTAGAGTGAAAACGCTCATGTTTTTATATAAGGTGATATTAACTGAATCGTGCAGGCAGAGCAGGGAGCCACTAGACTTGGTAATAGGAGAAGGATAATTAACAGTTATGGAAAAAGGAGGAAAAAACACGGGCTAAGTAGTACATCAGACATGCACTGTAATCTTTTTTTGTAATTAGAAAAGTTCTGTTTATTATTCATTAAACAACAGATTCAAATTGATTTAAAAACAGTGACTGTGGAGGAAGAAAACATTTGCAAGGTACTTTCTAATTGATAGATTTATAGGTCAGAGTATTAACATTAAAAAGCATTTCTAAATTTCAGAATTGAAAATAAGTTACGTAGTACAGTATTTTTTTATGTCACTATGATCAAAAACTTCCATTGATATTTAGGATTTTAGCAAGGAAAATAGCTATATATTGCTCAAGGGGGATGAAAATCATCATAAGTATAAAACCAAAATCATCTAAATTTTAGGATTATTATACAATGGAATGGCAGCGCATATTTGGAATTACACTTATAATTTCTTCTGATTTTGAGCCCACAATGTTGAGGTGAATTGGGGGTTGATGAAAAGCTTTTCTATAAATCAGAAGTGAATCAGATAAAGTATTCTTTGAATTGTGACAACTTCAAAAGAAATTAATAATCTTCTATATTTCACTCCCATCTCTGATTTTTTTTTAACTGGTACTTGTCCATTGGTATATATCTGTGAATTCAATTTCATCTTAAAGAAGAAATATTAATAATTAGGAGATTAATAGAAATGAATAATTTTACTTCAGATATTGAGAACAAACACAGTCAACGTTTACCAGAAAGTTATAAGCAAAAATTAAACTGTGTTTAGCTAAAAAGCAGAGATACAATAACTACTATAAAGACAAGGAATATGTCAGGTTAGGGCATTTAAGGAGAGGAGGGATAGTTAGAAATGGACAAACAAAGAATACAGTTTTAAAGTCTAAGAAAATTATTGATATGAATTTTAAAATCCCTAGGAAAAAATGATGGTAGTGAAAGAAATGATAAAAGAAGCAAGATGTTTAAAAGAATCCATTTTTGGAGGAGCGTTTTAGGTTAGCTAGAAAAGAGAGGGCCAAAATGTTAAGAGTTTCCTCAAGTGTACAAATTGACTTTGAGAATGTACAGGTAACAGGATGGGGAAGATAAAAATGGCTTAGAAATAATGGGCTAAACATAAGTGTGGCATCTGTGACAAAGAAGAATGCTTTATATTGGGAAATCTACATGAAAAGAAGTAAGGCAGGGTGAAGTTTAATTTATATAGCAATAATATTGCCAATAACAATGCTGTATTGTGTGTTGACTTACTGAACATACATGAGTTTTGCACAAATTTTAAAGACATTAATTGTTACAAGCAGTGCCTATAAGAAAAGGTAGATGTGCATGAGATAAAAAGAGTAAACAATACAAGAAGAAAAAAAGGAAAAGAACAAAAATGTTAGAAAGCCCAAGAAAGACAGGAGAGCAGGAAGCTTTAGAGAAAAGAAAAAAAAATCCAACAACAGTGTAATAGATGCATTGTAATTAGAAAGTAATTGGGATGATTAATGGAAGGCAAAATTAAAAGAAGTGATGTAAGAGCAAAGAGTACTACAAGGTCATGTATAGCAATGAGCTATATGAACCCTGACATTTTTACAATGGGTTTTCAACAGAGTGAACTGATCCTAAAGTATAGCAGCTTGAGTGGGACAGAGGAGAAAGAAAGAAAAGGTTATATTGCAGCATGATGGAAAAAAAGGTTGTCTTAAAAAATTAAGTCTTTTCAACAGCTTAAGCCTCAGAGAGTTCCTTAGTGACCTGATTTGTCAAATGGATTTTTGTCCCTCGCTTGGTATTTTCAGTTCACTGCATTCTCTTACCCCAGGTTTCAGTAAATAATATCTAAAAAAATTAAAATGCTGTAATGTTTAATTTAATACCTTGGCTGAATTGGGCTTCCCCATCTACTTAGTGTAAACATCTTAGGATTACTTTAGGAGGATGTGTTTTCTGACTATTGATGGCAATTCAAGGGTCCCAAAATGCAGGAAAAGTATCCAGTTCAAAGTATCACTCCCTACAGCTATGGATTTCGACTTGAGATCGTATCTCAAAATCACTTTTTGTAGTAACCTACTGCTCTACTAAAGACTAGTAACACAAATCAATCTGGCATTCCCAGAAGCCCAGGGAGAATTCTCACACAGCTTTCACTGTAAGTGCATTCAGGTTGCAATGGTTGATCTAGAATCAGGGTGTCTCAGAAGAGCATACTGCTAAAAGAAACAGACTCCTTAAAAAAAAAAAAAATAATTAAAAAGGAGATTCACCCACAAAATTGCAAAGTCATCTGACCAGAAATGTGTAGACCTGCCCTTCTCTACCAGGCAGGGGATCAATAATAATGCATTGCTTGGAATGCCAATCACATTATAGTGTCTGAGAAAAAACAGAAAATTATCATTATTACTAATATAGGAATTACAGCTGTGTGTTCTACACAAAAATCACATTGGCTTTTTTGGTTTTTAACTTGCAAATTTTGTSCCTTTTCACATAGTATACAAAAAAACCCTCCTCTCTCATCTTTCAATATCACTATTGCTTTTTGCATGTGAAAGCAGATTGCTTTTTGTTTTATTTTCCCAGGCACTTTGACTGAAGTGAAAGTGAAATATGTGAAACACATGCATCATGATTTACATAATGGTCTTCTTTTGTTTTGTGTTTTGTTTCACAAATGAATGGGGGAAAGGGTACATTCTTATTACTTCAGCACATTTTTATACAAGACAAATTTTGGGAAGGGGTGAAGAAGTTCGAACAAAATAAGAACAGGTGCAAACTTTAACTCACCCCTGAAGAATGTTGCAATGTTTCAGGTGCAGCACTACAGGAAAAGAAAAAAAAAAAAAAAAAAGGCAGCTTCAATGGGCTTTGGCTGATACCTTAAGGAGAAATCAGGTGATTCTGCCTGTGTTTGTGCAAAGCTTCTGCTGTCCCCCTGCAATGGTCTTAGCATGGGAAAGGGAGGAGAGTATATGAACAGCTCATCAGCACCAGATACAAAGAAAAAAAGGGAAAGGGAGCTGCCTAAAGCTGTTTTCTGTCCTTGTCAAACTGCAGTTTAAAGCTGTTGCTTATTTAAAGCTCTTTAGGGTGAGAGGGAGGGACATTCAGGATCTGAATTCAACTAAAGATGCATCTTTAAAATAAATTAGTGCAACTACATTGAAGGTCTCTTTGCACGTTCACATTCAGAATTAAAGCAATTAAAATACATTAAAGCTTGGTGGAGTAAGGAAACTTTAATTATGAAAGAGAATGTCTACACAGAGATTTTATGTGGTTTACTTAATCCACTTTACAAAACAGTATTGAGTTTCTTGATGATTCTGAATTGACAGGTCCTTATGATCTTGTGGCAGCTGTCAGGGACTCCTTTGCCCACTTTGTTCTCCAGTCTTGTATGCCATACGAGACTCAGGCTACGATGAGAGTTTGTGTTGTACTATATTTAATTAGGTCGTTACTCATTTTGTTGTTGATACCTTGAATTTAATGAAATGGCTTCTAAGAGTGCCAATGGTAACAATAAATAATATCTATCCTGCAGTAATAATTAAAATCTGCCTTTTAAAATGCGGTTCAGAGATGTGGTCTCAGTTACTGACCGGGACCTATGTGCTTAACCATAGATGTTAACCATCTTAAACTCTCTGAGAAAGTATATATTGGGACATATGTATATTTCAGTTTAACTCTAAGGTTTGGGGAATATTGTTATTACCAGTGAAAAGGGCAATGCTCTGTTATTAGATCTCTTGGCACGTTGGATGTCTTGCATTTTGCTTTCGTAAAATTGATTGGTTTCTGCTGAAGGTAAGGCACTCAAACCCTTGGTAAACAGCATGAATCTAAGGGCCTTCTTTACATGGTGTAAGTCCATTGAGTAGAAATGTGGAGACACATACATACCCTATATTTCTAGGTAATGCTCAGTACTGGCAGCTAACACACTGGTATATTTTGTTTTATGACTAAACACATATTGATGGGTAAAAGAGGCCTTTGTACTTTTTCTATTAAATTTTGCTATTAGGCAGATGKTAGCTTTCGCACTACACAATTAGTCTTCTTGCTCCTTACAAGAGGGCCCATTTCTTCGCTTCTTCTAGGATTTTTAAAGTTTGATCTCACTCTYTCTTGTTGTAATTTATCTACTTAGGGAAGAATGTTATCTCACGGTTTGAATACAGAAGGCAGAGCCCAGGGAAGTCTGGCTTCCAGCACAGTTCCACTGAGCACTCAGAGGCTATGCAGACCACAGTTATCAGCCCAAATTCTTGTACTGACCTAGCTGGGGTCCTTTACTTTTGGGAGCCCAGCTGAAGATGTTCAGTTCAGGTAAGTTACTCAGGAGACGTCCTTAGAATGTTGAATTCTCTTCCTACTTACGTCCCCCGTCAGTAAAATGGGGACAAGAATTTCTGTCAAGTTTTCAATAAAAATAAAAGCAAATCAAATGACCAAATATTCGATGTGATAGTATAACTTGCAGCCTTTAAGCAAACAAAAAGAATTTTAGTGCATTTTAATTACAAAATTAAAACACAAATTTTAATTGCATTTTTTAAACTGTTTGTAGGCAGCTTTTGAATAGGAAGGATAAGGAAGATAGGGGAAGTTTAAGGGAATAGGTACTGTTCTTTTTCCTAAAAAAAACAAGCAAGTTTTCATGATATCTCAGACTTCCCTCAAGTCTTAAAAAGAGCAGCATTCAGCCTGCCTCCTGAGGTTTTTCTAAATAAAGTTACTGTTGATGCTCCTTCCACAGACCTGGCCAGAGAAACCCATAAAAGATTTATAATTCCCAGATCATTAATATAGAAACATCATCAAAATATGGAAAGTTGTGACTATAACTGCTGGTGAAGAGGCAGAGGAAAAARCAATGTTATTAAGGTAGAAATTTCTTTCACTAACAAGGGGAGGGGGTGGGGTGACACTTCCTGTGATGACTTTGGAGCAAGCCCTGGGTTATAAATAGAGGGATGGGAAAAGGAAAACAAAGATCAGGTGTGTGTTCCCCACCACCACCTCCATAGGCAACATTTCCCTACCTCTGCCTGTCCCCCTCGCCAGAAATGTTATTCTATCATCTATTAAACAAAGAAAGAAAACAAAATCCAGCAGGGAGATCTGTGCCTTCAGCAGGCTTTAGGAAGATTCTGGCAAGGCTTAGCCCTCTCTCATCAGAGAAAATAAGCCTGATTTTATCAACAGAATGAAAACATTAAATAGTAGTTTCTACCCATAGCTGCATTTTTAGTTCCTCTTCCAGACTGGGGGGTCAGAGGAATGAGCATTTTCCTGATCCCTGTTACAACACTGTCAGCTGTAAAAAGTCATCTGCTCCATCAGAGAACCTAAATGCCACTAAACAGAACCCACAGGGACGAGCAGAGAATTCAGACATGCATACAAAGGAATCACAAGAACATTAATCTTTTCAAGAACCAACTGACAGTACATTTCAGAAAGTACATATAACTCAATTAATGTTTGTGCTCACAAAACCTTTTAATTTATAAACTATAGCTCTTGGGGTTTGCTAAACAATTAAAATCAAATCTAACTTCTCTCCTAAATTTTGCAAAGCATATTTTATAAGTTTAATTCCTGCAACTTCAGCAGGAACAGTTCTTCTACATGACCCTGATAATAAGAAAGGAAATCTTATTGCTCAGTGATCTGCTGTCATCAATGGACAAAAATTAAATGCTTTTGCTAATCCTTTCAGTCTCTCACTAGCCATTGACCATGAAGATTTGTTGACCTTGCTGGAAACGCTGGCAAGAATTATTAAGAGGCACTTGAGTGAGGTATTCTTTTCTCTCAGGAAAGAACCAGAGGGTAGTAGCTGGTGATTGCTCTTTTGCCTCAATGTGGTCTTATGCAAGATATTCTGTTCCTCCTATTTGATATACATGCTACATTGTTAGAGTAATTCAGCAATATGTTGTAAACACCACTTTTGGATCTGATCTGAACTGTACAGTCATGGCCATGGTGAAACTGGAACCATAGTTCAAACCAGATAAAACAAACTTATTGCTACCAAATTACTTGAAAAACCTTAGGAGAAGATAAGCTATTTCCCTGTTAATGTCAATATTTTTAACTTGCTTTTCACAGTAAGACCAACTGTTTAAATGTCTTTAAATGCCTGGGTACTTTTAAATGGTCAGCAGCAGTTACTCTTTTCTTAAGTGGTTTTCAAATATCGCTTTGAGTTAGAGACTTCACTGCAGTAATCTCTGGCGTGCCTCTTCAATGCTGGAATTTCAATGTTGCACCTTTTAGCTGTGGCTACATACAGAGTTCTTTCAGTTTCTCACCTGTAGCGGTTTGGGCCCATCCAGCTTCAAAAATTACTTCTATTCTGTGTCATTCTGAGATGACACAACCTAATGGCTTGCTGCCACTGGAGGAGGCAGTTGTGCTCTATCCATTGCTCGGATACCTTCTAGGGTCTCCCTGGTGCGTACTGTACCACACCTCTCGTTCTTTGCTGAGCTGATTCAGTTCTCTAAATGGATGTAAAACTCACCCAGGAGTGAAAAGCATCTTGTTCTCTAAGAATGAGCTATTTGGTTGATACATTTTTATCTTGTTCAGCTAAATCCTAAAAGAGGATGGAAAAGTACAAATTAGGGCCTGGCACGCTATTGTCAGGACTTCTTAAAAAGTCATTCTTCAGTGTTTTGGAGTTTGATGGCCTCCAGGGGATGCTTCAAGAAACATGGATATTACATTTTGCTATGTGGGCAATGGGACATAGGCCATTACTCCTTCAGTTGCTATTGGCTTAAGATATTAATTGTTAATTTTCTATAAAATTGTGATGTGGTTCACATTATCTGTGAACACACAATATGATGGGTAAGTTTTACTACTACATGCAAGGTTTAGTCAAGAAATGAAGCCATTCCACAGTTCCTTGAAACTTTCATAATTCCTATTTACAAGAGTACCAAAGTCCCATTAAAAAGGGGGAAAAAAATCAGTAGGGACATTTTTTTTCAGTGATGAAATAGGTTAATTTCATAGCTGACTTGAAATCTTGTGACAAGTTATGGTATTCTATTATGCCATTATTAGTAGAAGAAATAATCCCTTGCAGCTGTGGTAACTCATGATAACGCACAATATATACCCATCAAGATATCTCCTGACAGCAATGAAATTAACTCATGTCACCCCTATGTCTAACAGAATGTGCTTGCAGCTTCTTCTTAGTATGCTATTTCAGATACCAATGAATTGATATATGGGGGAAATGCATCTATTAGAAACAATTGCTTATACCAAAATTGTACAATTATGATAGATGTTGCAAGCAAGGTAAGCAGACATTATAGGTAAGTGATCAAAAGTAAAAGAATTCATAGTTATTGCTTACTTCTCAAATGTGTGCTTTCTTGAACTCCAACAGGGTCTKTATACTGCCCTGCACAGTTCCCATTACTCCCAATACATCCTTAGTAAGGTTGCAGTCTGTTTCTGTGTCCTGTGGCTCAGAATCAGTGTGTGAGCTGAAGCCTAAAGCCATTGCAATGTCTGCTGTTGCAAGGAGCTATTTTGAAATTACAGGATGATGAAAAAACTGTTATTTACACCTTCTTTTTATCTCCTAAACTAATATTTCTAGTACAGAATTATCTATGTATCTATGAAGCTTTAAGAACATGTTCTTTATGCCTAGTTCCAAATTGCAGGGATGAAAATATATTTTACAGTATTTTTAAGCAGAGGAAGAAAGCAAATAAGATGAGAGCAACAGCATTTCAGCCACACTTTAAGACTGTACTTTTAATGATTTTTTAAAATAAGTGTTTGGAAGTAACAACTGAATAAGCAAAGAGATAAAACTCATTATTTACTGCCACACATATTCTCACTTTCTGACATGTTTCCATAATCCTACATCACAAACGTTATCCAAACACTTTGGTAGTCCCAGCACAGTATGGGTTATCCCCAGTTTAACTTCATGTACTGCTTCCCTGATGACTAGACCACTTCTGACTTTCATTTTTTATTTAAAAACAACAACTGAACTCCAAATTAGACTCATGGAATACCCTCAATTTAGCTCTTTTAATAAAATGGAAAAGTTGAAAGCAGCCTGGTCACAAGGGAAGTGTTACTTAAAGCTCAAGTTTGGCCATCAGCAACACAGAAATAAAAGATWGATTTAAAAATAGAGGCTACTGGCTTTACTGCTGCTCTGTGTTGTTTCCCTTGTGGCTAAGCAGCTTTTAGCTTTAAATTTTTATTAAATTAAAAAAAAAATAGAATACCCTTTTTTTTTTTTCCTGATTTGGGAAACAAAAGCCAATAACTGTATAAAAATAAACAGAATACTTACTGTGTAGAAGRTTTGATTTTCAACATTTGCAAGTCAGAAAAATATGCATTCTTCCTGTAAATAAAGCATAGATTCATTCTGAGACGCACAGGCATTTGACAGCACGAACAGACGCAAGCTGGATTTATAAATGGCAGGGTTTTACAGCCTGTATTTCATACAGTGTGATATTATAAATTGTAAATTTACAATACGTAATTAATGAAGATATAAGAAATACTGGAGTTGTGTCCCAAAGAGCAGCGCAATTATACCTCACAAGAAAAAAAAATTGGTCATTTACACTAAAACTCTATCACCTAGGTTTTCAAAGTGGCATGCAACATTTTAATGGCAGTCTACTGAGAAGCTAATATCCTTTGCTGGACTTTGAAAGTGTAAGGATAAACATTTTAAAGCCAGAGGTTATTAGGGGAAAGGTGTGTCAGTGAGAGTGTACGGTTCTGCAAGAGTTTTGATTGCACAGCTTTGGGATTGCTATGTGGATCTTGCCTTCCGAACCTTCAGGCACCTCTACCCCCCTAAGACATTGAACCTCTTAACCGATACATTGATTTAAAGCTGTTTTAGAGAGGCCAGCTGTGATCCATCTGAAAAAGGTTAGATGCCTGGACCTATAAAAACAAACATGAGAGAGTATCTTTGCTACACTAAAGTGGCTGCCTCCCACTTTTATTTTCAGTCTGTTTTCAAGTCTCCATGCCTGGCCCTCCTCCCAGAAACCACCTGCTACTGTTCCTGCAGATGTTGTACTTTTGCTCCTGAGAAAAGATTATGGAAATCTGTAAATGGGATGTACACAGGCAGCATTTTCATAATTTCATATAATTTTCATAAAATGTGTGTATTGTTCTATGGCTAGCTCTTATCCTTCAGCTTTCAACTCCCTTAAATATCACCTTGGAGTATTATTTACTTTGCTCTCTTCAGCTTCTCTCTTTGTACTGCTTAAGTTGGAAGTACCTTTCAAGGTAGGTGTGAGTCTTATGCTTCATTTGTCAAGGAACAATGTACATTTGGGGAATCGTGAAACCGATAGAAAAGGTAACACGTGGAACTGCAAGTATCATCAGAGGATTTGCTAATCAGAGAAGGTATTCTATTAATTAAAAAAAAAAAAAAAAAACACTTTTGTATAGTACTTTTATCTCAGAAGGTGGTGAAGAGTACAAYAGATAACAAACCTGTAAAACTAATTGCTGAGGATCAATTTTTGTTCAGGAAAGAATTCAGACTGGAACAGGTACAGACAAAAGTTATTAGGTCGATCAGGGGAAGGAGAAGAGGAGGTGCTGAAAGAGTTTGGATTGTTCAGCCTAGGAAAATCAAGGCTGGGCATAGGATACTTTGAGATAAAAACATCAGAAGTTTTAAACACCAGGCAGACAGAGGAGCTGTTATAACTGGGTGTCAATATTGTTAACTGGCCCTGAACAAGTTTTGCCTGGAAATAGTAAGATGGTTTTTACCATTCACAGACTCTGAAACACACCTCTGATGAGAAGATTAGTACCTAAGCAGTTAAGACACCAGTAGATGAGTGGGATGATACATCATGTCTGTTTGTGATAGCAGGGACTTGATTTGATGAGCCAGATTGTCCCTTCCTGTCTAAAACTGTGATGTAAATTATTATAATTTTAAAATCTTAGTAAAATATACACACTGATTGGGGCAGCAAGCTCAAGGCACAAAGCAGATGACTCAGATCTGTTAAAACAACTCACTTGGCCCACCCAACAAAAAGGTTGAATTAAGCTTTTTCAATAATATTAAAACCTAAATAATATTACTGAAGTCTTCAGTTTTCTGAAAAGTTGTAATTGATCTGACTACACCGTAGTCTTTGGCAAATTATTTTGCTGATTGAAAGTTTCCCATATTTTTGTATACCTCAATTTTCTTTGGCTTGTGCTTTATAAAGGGACAAAAGGATAATTGAGAAGGCACAGAATGCAGGCATTGTTTYCGTCATTCTACCAGTGTAATAGTGCAATACTTTTCTTCTGGAAACATAAGGAAGAAAGTAAATAGTCAGTATGGAAACTCAAATGTGAGCTTCAAGACTTTATACAGATTTTTGAAGTCATTTTCTTTTCCCATATGATAACATCTTCTTATTTTCAGGGTATATTTAAATATAATTCTTTTTTTTTTAATAGAATTAAATGTGAAGCTGGAGAAGTTTTGTGGCAGTAGAAGCAGTAGAAGTTTCAAAGATGGAGAAGGAGCAGCTAAACTGCTGGAGAAGTTAGAGCTCTGGTATTTAAAAAGACAATCTATCCTTGCAAAATATGTTTTAAAGTATATTGCTTAATAAGCATGTTCTGTGTCAGCTGCTTACTCCAGTGTTTTATTCTGAAAAAGTAAGGTATGTATGTGAGTAGTTTGGAAAAATATTTTCCAGGGAATGAACAAGGCTGAGAGCTAACAGAATTAATTGTAAGTTGATGATGCAAATTAGGGGAATATATTTTTTCTCTGATTACTAAATATGTTTAGTGAAAATCAAATTCATTAGTAAAGAATAAACACACGTGCTATAATTAAACTGTATTTACCTTTGACGTATGCCTGTTAGCTGAAAACATCCACAACTGGTGGTTATAAACTTTCTGATGAAAGTGTCTCCTGCCAAAACCCTGGTGTTCTGTTGAAGATTAAAGCAAATAACTTGTGGTTTCTTTATTATAGCTGGCTCTGACAGCATATATAAACTGACGGGAAATTTCCATTGAATACATGGTGTTTCAGGATTCTGCTAGATGTGCATATGCACATACAGCAAGGTTCAGTGGAATTTCAACTTTAACAGGAAATGGTGGGATACGAATTGCTGAGGAGACAGGGCTTTGGGGATGTCCCAATTCCCTCCAAATTCTGTGGAGGGAGGTGAGAGTACCTGACTACCTACTTCAGGCTTGGCACAAAGGAATATTTCCTTCCTCCCTCCCTCCCACAGAAAACAAAATGTARACATGTACCTGTCGGAGCAATTCCTAAACAGGCACTAAATGATCTAACTCTGGAACTGGAAGCAATAAAGCTGCTTCAGACTGAGGTTACGCCTGAGCTAATTGCCCAGGTGCAGTGCCATGCTTCAGAGGCTACGCTGCTCCAAGTAATTGTAAACTTACCTGCTCAGGGATGTCCAACATATTGCTTCATTGTAATATTTAGGCATAACCCAAATGAATCATCAAAAAGACAGAAAATACCAAAACTGAAGCTCTTTGGGTTATTTTATATAATCACCTGTGGTATGTGCATTGCAGTATCATTCTAAATTACGCAGCAACAGTGTATTATTTCTGTGGGATCACTGCCTCATTGACTGAACACACTTGGTGTCAAGTAAGTCTAAGCTGCACAGTAAATTGCTATGATATAGAGTATTGTGTGCTATACACTGTAATGTCTGAATGATGTCGTGTGAAACAGAATGATGTCTACTGCTTCTTGCACTGAAATAGGTATATAGTGTGCAGTGAATGGAATAAGGATCAACTGCAAGGTAAAGATGAGTTTCATGGTTTCATGGACATCTGGCTTTCATCCCTTTCTTTGCCAGGGACTTTGTGTATGACTTGTTGGAAGTTCCTAAGGATGTCTCCATTTCAGTTACTCGTTAGGAAAATGGGGGGTCATAATACTTTGTGGTTAAACAGGGGTTTTCTTACAGGTAGTTTATAAAGCTTTATAAAGCAAACTAAAATCTAATGGATCATCAAATGAAAATCTGAGAAAGAAAGTAAAACCTTTATTCAGTGCAGGGTTTGGCCAGTGTGACGTGCAGGAGCCACAGTTTTGAATGATAAGCATAAAAAGTAGTGTTGAATACTTTTTTCTTTCAACAGTGAAGGGAAAAACAGTATGTGTTCACTTAAGAATGGAATACAATATCATGAAAATTTCTCTGTGCCATATCATGACTTTTGAGTGTTTTGCTTGAGAACTCTCATGTTCTAATGTAGTCTTCCATACTTTGCCTCTTCCATCTGTTAATGTATTTGAAGATAAAACATTCTCTTTTCAATCACCTACCCTTAAATCAGCTGACTAGAAAAAGAAATGAAAGTCCAAATAGTGACAAGACTAGATTCTTTACCGGGGACGTAGAAGGCAAGTTTTCTTTGCAGGTCTATCACTATCTTTCTAAATGGCTTGGGAAAGGCTTACTTCTTCTTTGTGTCCCTGTGACTCTTCTCACCTTGTATCTCTTGTGTGTATTTAGACTATCAATGTGTATGTAGAGCTGGGTTGTCTATTAGTATAAATTTGAATAGCGCATAGCACACTGAAGGCCCAGTTTCATCTGGATTATGTAGGCGTTAGCAAATACAAGCAAACATGCTAATAAATGAAATCAGCTAACTAAATGTGTAGGAGAGTATCAACTGGAAGCAGCTAACATTTAAATGGATAAATATATTAAACCAAACWAACTTGTTTTGCATATTCTGAAGTCAGCAAAGCATCAGAACAGATTTACACTTTTGATGACAGAAAAGCTTGTCTCGTCTGACCAGTAGAAATCATTACAACATTCTCCCCAAGTTTTTCAGAACCTGAAACTTCTTTCCTAGAAGAGTTTGCTATTTTTCGTATACTTTTTCAGGCATGTTTTAGGGTTGGATATGCAAAAACCCATAAACATTAATCCAAGGATCGCTTTGGGAAATGTGTTATTTAGACATTCTGTACTTCAGCATTTCCAACGGTAGAATAGGAAATGTTTTCTCATTCGGCATTGGTAGAGGTGATTTGTGCCTAGTTTCTGGTTGTGAAATTGCTTTCAGATACCTCAGTACATGGTACAGTAGACTTTAGGCATTGAAAGTAGTATTATTAAGTTTTTGTGTATTATGTTCTGATTACTGTATAAATATAATGTCCATTAGAACAAAATAATCCTTTAAACCTAGCCCACTCAAGTAGATGCAAAAGAATATATCTGTTCATATATAACAATAGGCTATTACAACTTTGTATTTTGCAATTTTTGTGGAAAATTGCAGGTTAAATTATTGAGTCAAAAATTAAACTGTCTGACCTTATCGCTCTCTACAACTACGTGCAAGGAGGTTGTAGAGAGATGGGTGTCGGTCTCTTCTCCCAAGTAACAAGCGACAGGACAAGAGGAAACGGCCTCAAGTTGTGCCAGGGTAGGTTTAGATTGGATATTAGGAAAAATTTCTTCACTGAAAGGGTTGTCAAGCACTGGAACAGGCTGCTCAGGGAAGTGGTTGAGTCACCACCCCTAGAGGTATTTAAAAGATGTGTAGATGTGGCACTTAAGGACGTGGTTTAGTGGTGGACTTTGCAGTGTTAAGTTTGCGGTTGGACTCCATGATCTTAAAGGTATTTTCCAACCTAAATGATTCTATGATTCTATGATTATCTTTTTTCCTAATATGGAAAGACTGCTCTTGGAACCCAGGTTAGCTTTGTCTTGTCTACGTTGCATTGCAGCATATGGTGTGTATATATCTCAGGTCTCATGATAAAGATGAGGAGCATGGTCTTCAGTTCACAGATAAAAAATTGAGTTCAGAACATTTTTTGTGGCTTTTAATGAAAATAATACTTGCTCCCTTCTAATCCTATCCCCTAGCAATCAGGGTTTGATTTTATTTGAGTCTTATGACCAGTGATATTTTAATGAAATTTGAATTTTTGGGAAAGCTATTCTTATAATTTCATGCAGTTCAGAGTTTCAGTCAGTTCCTACAACCAGCAATGAAGTTTTAGATTCGGCAGCTACAGGCCACTTCTGAACTCTTGTGCCTCATGGAGGTTAAATCCAGCGGCAACTGCAGCAATGACTGGTGCTGTTGCACTGCACTACTGGGAGAAGGGCTCACTTCAGCCACCCTTATAGAATTGGTTTTCTCTTTGCTTTGGTATGGAAAAGAAGTTATGGAACACTTTTCTATTTGAGAAAAGGTGGAGGGACATTATTTAGAAGTGTAGGATGTGTTTTAAACCAGAAGATGAGAAAGCATCCCTGAGAGTAACAAATAGACCGTAGCACACTTGGTACTTGTGGTAGTCCTAAGGAAAAGAGGTGCTGGTGGTAGAAAGTGTATAATTTGGAAAGGAAATATGCAGTAGATGAGGCCTTCATATTTCATAGAATCATAGAACCATAGAATCATAGAATCATAGAATCATAGCATCATAGAATAGTTTGGGTTGGAAGGGACCTTTAAAGGTCACCTAGTCCAACCCCCCTGTCATGGGCAGGGGCATCTTCAACTAGATCAGGTTGCTCAGAGCCCCGTCCAGCCTGACCTTGAATGTTTCCTGGGATGGGGCATCTACCGCCTCTCTGGGCAACCTGTGTCAGTGTTTCACCACCCCCATTGTAAAAAATTTCTTCCTTATGTCTAGTCGAAATCTACCCTCTTTTAGTTTAAAACCATTCCCCCTTGTCCTGTTGCAATAGGCCCTGCTGAAGTCTCTTGCCATCTTTCTTATAAGCCCCCTTTATTGAAAGGCTGCAATAAGGTCTTCCCAAAGCCTTCTCTTCTCCAGGCTGAACAACCCCAACTCTCTCAGCCTTTCTTCATAAGAGAGGTGTTCCATCCCTCTGATCATTTTTGTGGCCCTATTTCTCAGAAATGAGGTAAATACCTTCTTGACTTATATATTTTGTTTGCATGTTTTAAGCTGTCAGTCCTGTTCAGTGTATGACCAGTTCAAAATAAGGGCTCAAAATAAGAAGATGGACATACAATCCATTAACACATTCTCATAATATTTTGGCTTGGAGTATGTGTTCCGGCTCAGGAGATAGCAACATTTGTTATGTCACTTAAAAGTGGATTTAAAATGCTAATAAATGGAGGTCTTTCCCCTTAGATCTTTCGCACCTTCTAAGCACATGCTAAATATTATATAAAATGGTGGAGGGTCACACTACTTCTGAGTGCATAAGAGGATGGATGGATTTAATTCAGTTTGGATATCTGACCCTAGTAGATTCTCCTACCCAGGGTTAGCAACTCACCCCTCTAGTGTGTCCTGTGTAGCTCTGACCCTGATCTTCAATTTCAAAGAATATTCAGTAGCACAGGAGCAAAAAGCTGCCCATTTTATTGCTGTACAGTGCTTTAGACTTAGGCAATCAGCTTACAGCAATTGCAACTCCCCATTTTATGAATTCCCACCACATCCTGAACTTTCTCAGCAAAGTTATATGCCGCCTTCTCCTCCTTTTCTCCAATGGCCACACGTCCATACCATATGTTGTAGTGCTCACACCCAGACCTAGTGTGCAATTCTTATTCCTAAACTGACCTTGCTGTGACCCCAGGCACTCACTCTGTGCCTGCACTGATCTGGTTAACACCACACAGATAATGAGGTCTTCAAATTTTGTTTCCAGGGATTGTTTCCTACTGAATTATTTTGATTATAAAATACTGCTGTATCTGTACATATGTATCAGGGTATCACAACTTACATACCAATACGTATTAGATTTCTTCAATCAAGCAAAAACTTGCACATTTTTTCTTCTTTAGCTCCTTCTTCATTACTTGTGATTCATCATTTCCAATGTTTTGTTCTGATAAATCTTTAACATGATTTCATTTTTCTGCTATTATACAGTGTCAACTAGCTCACAAAACCAGAAGAATAGTTATTAAAATGTTCACGCTTCACAAATAATATTTTGACTGTTGGATAGATATAGAAGTCCAGTAGGAAAAATATTCTGACATGATTTGTAACATGCTATCTTTCAAATGGCAAAAAATATCAAAATGTAATTGAAACAGCCTGCTCATGATGCAATCCCCTTCCCATTTTCAAATGAATGAAGGAAGCACACAGTATGCATTTTTCTGTGAATCTCAGGGCTTAGATCTACACAATATATCTATTGAGGCAGACAGCTAAGCAACTTTTCACAAAAGAAAGATAGACAACAAATATTGTGATTGTTTTGATAGTGTGTGACTTAGAATTCATTACTGAAAGTATTTCTACATATGCTTAATTTTAATACATAATTATGAGATGAATTTTTCTGTGAGTATTTGCAGGATTTAGGCCATCACGTTTAATGGAATGAGAGGGTGAAGGTGGAACTGTGAAAACACAAGTCTTCTTGTTAAAATGAAATCATTAGCTTAATACAGGATGCAGAAAATATGCTGAAGAGATGAGAAATCCCTCTTGTTAAATGTTTACAACACATGCCTTGTTTGAAAAACAGAATGTTTAGCTCTCCCTCTCCATCTGTAATATGTTGACCAGATTTTTCTCTGCAGATTCCTTTGGGCAGGGAAGCTACTTTGTGTAATGTAAGATTAACAAAATATCATCTGAATTAAATGTTGATAGACCTGTGCA
Source organism: Oceanodroma leucorhoa (assembly GCA_030449065.1). Taxonomy (NCBI): domain Eukaryota; kingdom Metazoa; phylum Chordata; class Aves; order Procellariiformes; genus Oceanodroma; species Oceanodroma leucorhoa. Next base: position 22,143,875 of record JASVER010000004.1, on the reverse strand, counting down.
TGAAATACAGTAAACTGTGCCTTTTCTGTACATTCACTGTAATATAAAAAGTGAGACATGATAGAACTTTATGTCTAGAATATACACTTATGCATAGACACATGTCTGAAAAGAAAATATACACATGAATATGTTATACAGGTGTCTTTCTTCTCCCTGCAAGGTTAAGCTATCTGATTAAATCAAACTCTATTCTTTCTGTTTCATCCATCACTACCAGCAGATAGCAGAAACAGCATGCACCTTCTTTTTGTTTTTATGATGTGTGAGGCAGAAAGAAAGAAGGTTTAATTTGATCTGTTGGATTGACTTTGCAGAGATGATAGTAACAGAAGCAGTATCTTCAGCTAAGTAACCTGAACAAACATGACATGGAAATAAAAAAGGAGTTTATAAATACAATACTTAAGCCCCACTTCTACCTGCCCCTTTTATAAGGATACTTGAACAAGCCACCTCCTATTACAAGCAAATTTGCCATAAGCAGGCTGGTGTTTTTTCTGTCGGTTTTTTGTTTTGGTTTTTTTTTTCTTTTTTTTCTTGTCTGTTTGTGTTTTGTTTGTTTTGGGTTGTTTTTTTTTTTTTTGCTTTTTTTCCTTCTATTTCTCTTTTCCTTGGTTCTTATTAACTTTCTGGAAAATCTCTTTGATGTACGTGCTCATATTATTTAGTGAATTTTTCATTTGGTTACAAGTAAAAATAGAAGACCCAGAACAGCTATAATGTGTTTTGGTCTATACTGAATCTAGTCCTTCAAGGCAGTTATTGCTTTACATTTGTTTTTTACAGTGATACATATTTATTTAATGAAACTTTCTTAGCAATAATGCAGGTTCTGAGGAGCAATTTTCCAGTTTAAAAGCTTTTTAAATTGCAAGTGAAATCAGAAGGGTTTGATTTTTTTAATGACTTTTCCATGTAGAATGGTTTGACTTGGATGCCAATAAAATTTACAGTAAAAGGAAATTTAGGGTATATTATAGCGATAGAAACAGCATGTGTTTCTTTGAGAACTCTATGTCACCTCTTCCCCACCCGAATAAACTCAACACAAATTTGAGTTGCGACTTAAGAAATGCCTAATCCTAACCCTTTCCCAGTTTAACACTCACAGTGCTTGCAGACTGCCATATCTTCTGAAACAAAAGGTAAAAATACTTTTGAGATTATAACTATACAAATAAATGTTTATTTTCATTAGCAAGATAGCTGTTTAAAGCATTAAGATTTCACTTCTCTTTTTAGTTCAGTTTCATGCTAGAGTGTGACTTTCAACGTATGAGCAATCTCAAATGTTTCTTTATTAAGAGAGCCAATCCCTAATACTTGTCATTCTTATCTACATCCATCCTGGAAAGGACTCTAGTAACTAAGGTAGTTACAAAACTTGAAATGCATTTTATATATCTTGCAAATGTAACTTTGGACATGCCATAGTTTTCAGCTCTGTGTAAGGGAAGAGTTAAAGCGGATTTCAGCCACCTCTGTATTATTTTCTATTTCAAAACTGAGTGCAGGGTGGCATGTGAAGTTGAGCCATTGTGTAATTTTAACAGCTTCCTCCACTGCAACAAATTTTTTTTTGTTGTTGTTGTCTCTGAATGATAATTTAGTTTGCTACTTCTGAAGAATTATGTACCGTAGATGTCTGCAAGGCAAGCTGAGACTTTGGGAAATGTTTGTTCAAGCTTATACGAGTTCCACTACAGAAACCATATGACAGCAAAAATTCTCCTTCGTCAGGTCCAAGCTCTGGTTGTGATTTTATGCTACCACAGTAGTGTAAAACTTCTGTAGTCCATGTGAGATCCTTCCTCATATATTCATTAATTGTTGAAATTACCCTAGGGGTATAAAAGTAGAGATTGACAGTATTCAGAATTCACTGATATAGAATGTCAACTTTATAAACTTGTTACTTAATGTACTCTTCAAATTGTCAACTATCAGCTTTTTTGCTTCCTTGCCAAGCTATTCTAACTTAGCATTGACAAAAAGTTTTAGTAAGGAACAGTGTCAGGTTTTCACACTTTAAGAGAAGTTGATTCTGCCTATCAAGTTCTCTTGGGTAGCAATGAAATACATTCTTAAATGGACATAATAAAGAGAGAAGCAATGGTGTTATGCTAAAGCTCCCATGTTAACCTTATTAACGGAAGTCAAATACAGGATAATTTAGCAATGATTGCAATATATAAGAACAGATGGCTGGTGGATGACTTCCTTCTGTGTACTGAAAAATTCCAATTAAGGCAAAATTAAATGAATTAATAATATCATAAAACTGCTATTCCACTTTTTACTATGGATTATGCCCTCCTTAGCAGGGAAAATTGCGTTAATTGCTTCAAGAAAGGAACCATTCAGTAGCTGCAGAGGACTTGGTGGTGAACTGTTCCACTTCCTGTCATTGCACAGTTATGCATAATGTGACCACATGGAATTCACAAATTGTAAGTAGGAGAAGAGCGCAGCAAGTTTTTTGCTCCAAAACCAAAGCACGCTGTCATTTAAGTAACTGGAGAATCTCCAAGAGCTGTATCATAGTATAATAAGATTTTATCCATGCTGGGTAGCCACTAGAAAGAGATATGCATAAGAATACCTAACATTACACTCATCAGAGGACATTATTATGCTTGGTGCATTGCATAGCCTACGAAAATGTTCTTATACTACGTTCCATAAGCAGCACTAAATATGATTGTACTAATAAGCTTTCTCTACATACAGTAGGTCATGATTTTGGCTGTAGAGAGGGTTAAAAGTGAGTGAGGAACTACCTTATATTCCTTTCAAATCCTTTATTTCAATTGATAGCATTTTGCTGTATCCTTGACAAGGATATTTTGACCTTCATTTGTATGAGGTATTAATTATTTCTAGTGAGTGAGACACTGAATCAATGCTTGCTGTTTTCTAGGTTTCTGTGACCCAGCCTTGTCCAGGTCTCTGGGGCCTAGTTGTGTTCAGGGTACAATAAGGGTACAATCTATCTGTATGCTGCAAACAATATAATTATTGTGTCACCAATAATTATATTGTATGGATTTATATTTTTTATCTATTATTTTTGTAAGTGTTTCATGTCCAAACTCACCTCATGTGAACTCACATCACCTCACCTGTTCAGATGTGAGTCCCCACCCAGGTGAGGGCTTGAGGTAAATTCTGAAGTAAAACTTGGAGTTGTTTTAAGTTTTATAGTCTTTTTGTTGGATCTGGCATGAACAGGTTGGATATCTGGCACTCAGCCTAAATGATGCATACTGCCCACCTGCCCAGCTGTAGTGCATTGGGCTTGCATGGATTGGGTATAGTTACAGTTGCAAGAGTCCTTGAGGGTCCTTCTTTCAGACCTGACGTCCCAAATAGCGAGGGCTGATGCGGTATGTGGCAGCCTGGCCTGAGACTGCCCTCGCCGCGTGATAGTGTGGTCATCACATGGGCTGGAGTCATCCTGCAGCTGCTGGACCATCATGACTGTAGACAGCCAGAGCGTCGATGTCGGTGTCTGAGCTAATCTCCCCAGCTTCCCGGTATCAATGGAGAGAAAGAGGGACTTTTAGGGAATGATTAGGTGAATCACACTGCAGAAGTGCACGTCCTCTCTAGAAAGTACACAAGCAAACCAGATAAAGGAGCTGTGCATAGCTACAGGTTAGCTATAGATGGTCTAGTGAAACCCACTCAGGCACGCTAAAGATTGAATGTATAAATGCTCCATGGAATACTTTCCTCTTCTAGTGTTTCGTAGCAGCATGAATTCTCTGGGAGCGTGTATCAACCATGTGGAAAGCATAGAAGAAAGCACATTAGCCTGTAATTGGACACTGACTTGTGTTAGTTATGATATGTCTACAAAGTAAGTTTGCAAAAATGGCAGTGGCATCCCTATAAATACGTGCAAATAATATCAGAGAAACCAAAATGAATCAAGGCAAGTCTCTTATACTGAACTTTATGAGAAAACAGGTTATCGGTTACAGAAGATGACAAATAGCTATATGGCACCTGACATTTTGTGCTACAAGGATTTCTATTAAGCCACAAAGGTAACATAGAATCCTGAAAGACATAGATATTTGACTGTAATACACATTGGACTGTGCAGCTAATTAAATTGTGACAATTGTCCATAGTAGGTGCTTATAACAGCATTAAGCCTCTGTACCCATCACTGTAGCAGAAGTTCTGGAGACCCCGAAGGAGATGAGTGATATGCCTCCTTAGTATTGAAATGTACTGCTCAGTTGTTGCAGCAGCAGGAGACTGTAAGATCAAGAGGCTTAATAGCTTTGGTCCAAGAGGCAGCGCTACGTTAAATGCAGCAAAATGCAAGAACTTACTGTACATTCATGACACTGCAAGCCCCCTAGCTATACATAAAGGGGCTGACAAACTGCACGTCTGTAGAGTTTGTAAGTTAAGAAAGCTTAAGAGTCTTAGTATATGTCACTTTAGACAGTGGGTTTATGTGAAAATTATATTTTCTGCTTCTGAAAATTTTGCCTACCAAAATATTGTCTCACAAGGTTGCAAGCTCATCAAAGGTGGGGCTGTTTTGTAACATGAGATGTAAAACTAAAACTGCAAATCTATTTTTGAAGCATGTTTTTCAAAATAAGTGTTAAATATTTTGCTTTTACTTATTTCCTAACTGTTTCAAACAAGTTGTGACATTTATTGCCATATTGTTTGTGATGCACCTTCATACCTTTACTCTGTTCTTCTCATCCTTATTTGTGTGATAAATGTGAGGATTAAAAGAAAGAATGAAAGGTTTTTATTTTCATAAATTAAATTATTAGAATATTTTGCTCTTTTTGCTTTTTTATGTTACTATGTAAAGAGCCCCATTTTAATTTTTCCTGACAAAAATATTAGTACAGAACAATAATGGAAAGGCTTCCATAACATATTTTGCAAACCTGAAACTTAACATTGAAGATAAAGATAAGAAAAGTTCCATCTTAGATATTACACAAGATGATAATAACCTACTTGCCCTTTTACTTACCCATGTACATGACCATATGCACTCTGTCACAAACTGGCACGTTAACTCAGGTTCTTTGCTATAATAGCATCCTTCTTCACAGCGCAGACCTATTTTACTGAGATAGGTCTCCATGGAGAGGGGATTGGGAGCCATTGCCTCTAGTTTGTGTCCACTCTCAGCCTTTTGGCTGCCTGTGACTGCTCCACCTGTACAAACTGCCCTTAACCTTTTGCTGCTGAAGCTTTCTGAGCAGCATCAGCAGCTCTCCCTGCCACCCAGTCTGTCTCCTACCTCTTCTTCACTGTCACCAGCTTGTTTTTCCATCTTGGAATACAGCTGTTTCTGCTGCAGAGTGAGCTCGGTTAACAGTACTTGTGCAAATAATTTGCCTGTGTCTATGTCAGGTTGGGGCTGATTGCCTGAGGGTAACTTTGCCTCAGCAGCTTCTTTCAGGCCTGGTTCTATGAGCAGCATTTTGAGCTCTTTCATAGTCTTTCCTGCATATTCCAATTTTCTTTCTGAGAGCAATTGTTCACGTTTCAGTTTACCAAGTTCAGAAAATGTTTTTGCTTTGCATAAGACATTTTTTCAAATGAAATTCCTTTACACAGTTTTTCTGGGGAAATTCTGCCTTTCCTTCAGTGAAGGGTTTCTCACACATTGTTGTGTTTTTGGTTTCTTTTTCCTTGCAGACTGGCACCTTGTGGTTGGCAGAAAGCTTTTGTTTGGGTTTTTCTACCTCATGTGGTTTTCCCAAAATGAAAAAAAAAACCAAGCAAACAAAACAAACAAACAATAGAAAAAAAAAAAACAAACAGAAAATGGGAAAACAAAAGAGTATGTGCAGCATGTGGAGGTGGCAGGGCTTACAAGTAGACCTACCTCTCAGGTGTTATCAGCCATTTGAATGAGAGGGAATAAATGTTCATCACCTTCCCTGTCTGTTGCATAAAAGAAAATAATCTTGCTAGTATTTACCTATGTGAGCAAATTACATAAAATTATGTGGCGTTACAAATGTTTACTAGTGGTGACATCTGATACCAGAAAAGCAGACTTCCATACCCTTTCCATTCTTTTATTCCAAGACCTCTTGGCCTTTTACAGCAAATAGAAAGGCACAACAGAGAGCCTGCTTCCAGCTTCCCTCCCGAAAACTGTACATCCCCGCTGCAGGGAAGAGCAAGGACTCTGAAAAGCATTAATTATCTTCACACCATGGTATTCCTGGAAATCCCCTGACAATAGCCACTTCGCACCTTTGGAAGTACAGCCAAGATAATGGATTTTGGCATAAGTCTGTTCAAGGCTCATTCTTAGAATAGGATGACTCGAACATGTGTGTGGACCTACTTCCTGCCCTACCAGCTTTTGAGTTTGCATTATCCTTCTCTAATAGTCATTACCTTAAGAAGACCTTGACAGCCATGTCTTCTTCCCAGGCTCTCTTCCTCTGGATCATTGTTCAGGCATGTTGGCAGGAAATTCCAGGTCTTGAAAGAAATATTAATTTATATCTGGGCACTCAGATCCTTCATAACTTGTGACAGCTCTAGTTATGGAGAGGGATAACAAGGAATAAGCAGAAAGTCCTCTGCTATTAGACTCTACAGGCACAATGGTTCTTTCAGCAAGAAATCTTATCCCTTTCCAATTTCACGGCTTGTTCATTTGTCAAGATATACTTGACCAATTCTTCTCATCTTCTAATTTTTTCTCAAGAGTTTTGCAATTATTTTGAGGTATTAATAGCTGAAGGAATGTTTCAGAATATAAGAATTGTGTTCTAAACCCCATTTAATACTGTAGACATGGCTGCTAGTACTACACTCACAGTTGTGGTGTTACAGAGGTAATCAAGGTTGCAATGCTTTAGTTTCCCTAAGGAGGTCCAATCCACAACTGACAATGTCCTGTCTGAGGGGAAAAAAATCTATTCAGTGATGAAGTGCTGCAGTCATTAAATTGCAACATTGCAATCAATGTAAATCTTCCATTGGACCAACAAAAGAAGGCAAAAGCATGATCAGTGCCCTGTGAGGCCTAATTTCTTTCAGCTTTCTTTCCTTTTCATACTAATTAAAGGCAAAAAAGCTTGTGTACTGAAGAAAACTTCTGGTTCAGGGTCATTGACTCCCTGTTCATCAGCACTGAGACAGATCTTTGTGGAAGGTCCATTGAAAAGGCACAAAACGATTTTCCCTTTCATTCTATATCAGCATCTTTTCCTGCTCTGTATCTTTTAATGAACAAGTTGTCATGCTTCCACATGGAATAGCACTTCGATAAGTGAATATATGCTAGTAGCATGGATTACACTAACCAGAATTTTATCTAGAACCCCCAAAATCCTACTGGTGTTTATTTGTCTGTGCTTCCTATAACGTCATGCTGTGACAGGATTTAGATATGCATTTCTGTTAGTCTCAGGGGAGAACATTCTGCAATGGCTGTTTCACAATATCAAAAAAAAAAAAAAAAAGAAAGCAAAACCCCACAAAGGCTGGAGATCCATAGTGATGTAAGAATCTTGGAAGGCTTAATCAGTAATCTGGATAATGAATGATGATATCTGCAGTGGTGATTCTGTCACTTCAGAAGGAGACTGATTCATATCTTTCAGCCTGCAAGTTGTTTTACATAGAACTTCACTGTTAAAAAACAGATTCACCATAGGTCAACATCACTTCTAGTCCAAGATCATACCATTCAGTATGGCACTAGAAATCTTGACCTCAGCTCCTGTTTTCTTTATCCCTATTAGTGGACATTCTTCTCCAGAAAGATCTTAAATACTTTGAAAGTTAATGAATGACTGCTCTGCTCTCAAGTGTATCATCTGGTCCCACCAGTTTTGTGTCATCTGCAAACTTGATGGAGGTGCACTCAGTTCCTTCTGTCATATCATTGACAAAGATAGCAGAAAGAGGTGCAAGGATAGACCCTGTGGTTCTGGAGGTTCCCTGCCTCCAGTTAGAGTATGACCCATTAATTGCTACCCGCTGAGCCCGATCATCTCACTGGTTCTTTTTCCTGATCCAGAGTATAACATCCTAATATGACATACATACGACAATATTGTGAGAGATGGTGTTGAAAGTCTTGCTAAAGATATGGTAAAAGGCAACCACTGCCCTTCCTCACCCACAAATCCATGAGTCAACATTTTAGGTTTGCATCGAAGTCATCACATGCAGATAATAATAGATGATACCATTAACATATTCTGTATCAAAACTCAAGATGGAATGAAAACTAATCTACATTGGGAGGACATGGTCAGTCTATTGACAGACTGTAGTGAAACACTTTCTCACAGTTTATCTGCCCATAGCCCAAAACATACTAATAATAAGTTCAGACATTTTGAGAACACAAACTATGGGATGATGTCTTAAAAGATACATTCAAGGAATGGGAGTATGCCAAGAGCGATATTTTTTCCATAGAAGTCAAAAAGAAACACGAGTCTTCCTGCTTGTTTTGTCCTAGTCAGAGAAGTTGATACATTCCAGTTTCCAGTTCCTCCTATGTCTGAAGTCATCCAGTCACGGAGAGGCTGGCATGTGGCAACTCTGAATCTCCTGACTCTAGAATGGATGAAATAGTTTTGATTAAATTCTTGAAGATCTTTCAGTGTGGGATACAGTAACCAGTTCACTATTCCTAGACTTTTCAGGTACATCACCTCATTCAAYTTTCTCCACTTCTTCCTGTGGGTGGTGGAGGGATCTTAAGTCTGGACTATATATTTTCTGACATTCTAACATCACAAAAGTTTCAGTCAAATGGATCGTATTTTCCAGCAAGTGAGAAAATCAATTGTTTTCTCTATTTAAGTTCCTACACTTGCTACAGCCAAAGTTCTATCATTTCTATTTAAATTCACTTGATATTCTGCCTCAGAGTAAGCATTGCTGATTTTCTTTCTTTCAGCTGCTGAAATGATTTTGGTCATTTTCTACATCAGAAACATTAACCATAAATGGACTAAAGACCTGGTGAGCCGGCCCTTTGAAACAGAAACTCATTGACGTCTCCATCATTCAGGTTCATTAAAACAGTGGTATTGACAGCTAGAAGAATATAAGGAAGAATTTAGTTCATATAGCTGATTCTGTTTACACTCAAACTTTGGGAAGGATATAGTTCACCTAAAGTAGTATCAGAGTTTAGCTGGAATCCAGAGACTAATGTGCCTTGAATAACAGGCCTTGAAATACTTCAATCTCGTGTCTTCAAATCTGAAACTATACTCTACACCTTAAATTCTGAGCATACATCATTTTTGTATGTGGACTAGAAGAGGCTGTTGGCAGTTCATCACCTTGTGTCTGCAGTTAAGTTATATGACTAGCGATCTAAACTCAGAGTACTTCTTCTTGAATAGCAAGCTCCATAAGTATACCTTGGAAAAATTATTGAAAGTAACTATCTTGCTTTGGTTAGGGGACATTTTACTTAAGCAGCTTCAGGGATCTAACAAACAAACATCTTCATGCTTGATCCTTTCAAGCTGTCATATGGAACTCAATTCATACTTACTGTTGCTGAAGTCTCATGGTTTGAAATGCCAGGAGGATAGAGCTGGTGAATGGGATGCTGATTCAAACGGGGAAGGGAAGATTGTTCCTCAGGCTTGATTCATCAATCAGTGATCGTCCTCTAAGTAGATGGTGTTTTGTAAGGAATATTGCTCGGGATCGTGTAGAGTTGGAAGGAATAAATAGGCAAATGTTTTAAGTGAAGAAAAGGTTTACTTGTAACTTGTTTGCCTAAACCTCCACTCACAAGACATTCTTCCTCTCTTATAGTTTCTGAAGGTTTCTAGGGATTTAGGAGCTGACAGGAAAGAAGGATTTGCATTATAAGACTGTGTGTTCAGAAGAGGGTTGGCTGATGCTGTAGTTAGGACTATGAACCGGTAAATGTAACTGACAGAAATTGCATGTAGGGCTATCAAAAAGCGTTCTCATGTATATATTCACACTACGCTAATAAAGAAGCTGTCTAGATGGATGTACATGCAAGTTCTTCTAACAGGCCTCACCATAACATCAGCTACCTTCCCCCGACTACCTTCTGTATAGGTACAGTGTGAATATAGCTGTAGACAATACATTTCAAAGACCAGTTATAGATAAATAACCCTTGTTTTCATGCTGAGATATACCCTTCAATTAAATATTTTTTTAAAAATTGAAAGGTTATATTGACAAAGAAACTTCTTTTATGCCATTATCTTTGTTTATACACCTTTTGCATACTATTAATGCAGAAACAGAGTAAAATCTTTATTTTTATTAGTATCTCTCAATCTTTAATCATCCAAATACCTAACAAACTAATGGCCTGAATATGTTTATAAAATTCTTGGGATAAAAGCTTTGCCCTGATCTGATGACTCCTTTTAATTACCTGCCAATAAACACATACTTATCAAGACTATATAGTTCTTCATCAGCAGACCTTTTTATATTAAGTTTATAGTCCACCTTTTATTTCAAAGGACTTTACAAGCTACAAAGCATGCACAATAGTCATTTTCTTTATATGGTGCTTGGGGGCATTACACAACAAAGTACAAATAGCTTATCCTTCACCTCCACTGAAATGCAGTCACCTCTGAAGTGAAAGGTGGCAGCTTTTTAATAGCAAAAGAAAAACACTGTATCTAGTTAAAGCTGCAAGCTACATGTAGTTAGAAAGAATGTGGTTGTTCAAATGCGAATCTTACATATGACTTATTATTCATTTTTCTGCTCTCCCTCCCCCTCTCACTTTACATGCCAGGAGAGCAAAATGCCTTAATGTATGACCTGCTCTTTACTTAGACCTTTTAGTTATCCTCTGCTGTTTTGCAGGACTTTCAGAACTGTTTGAGCTTGATCCCTCTATGTTAGCCGTGAAAGAATCCAACAGCTGCCGCTTCATCTGAAGGATTTCTGTGGGGAAAAGGGGTTCTTTTAAACTAATTCCTCAGGCTGCTCACAACCTGGACTTTCCCCTTTATATGTCCTCCGTGGCTCCCTAACACTTTTGGGACTCTTTGAGCTGCTTGAGCTGTCTTCCTTTCCTGATGGTGGCATTTTCTCTTCAAAGAACAATTTTTGCTGCCCCTCTATTCTGTGCAGGGAGAAAATGCCTCTGAAATCAATGTGGTTCTGCAGCCTGGTAATAAGCGTTTAGAAATATAGATCTACTTCTTGTTTGTTTAAAAATTGCTAAATCCTATAGCAGTTAAACAGGTATGAAGTGATTTTCCTTTAATGTTTCTTCCTTCTGATAGACTGTGCAATGAAGCTGCGTCAGTTTCAAAGGTTTCCCACTCCCTGCCTAGAATAGAGCTGTTATAGCAATAGCCCTTTGAAAAGGAAATGGCAAATGGCACCAGCAGGACAGGCAGACAGCTTAAGTCGCGTTCATGTAGCCCCAGAAGTGCTTGGAAGCAGAAGACGACATGTGAAAAAGGGCGGAGGGAAGAGAGTCCAAGCTTAGAAAACATCTGTTGAAAGAATTAATTGAAAAAGTCACCCCTCAACAAGCAAAGCAATAGCAGTTGAAAGCAGAGGATAACAGCTGCAAAGACAGTAGCTGTAGCTGTAGAGGGCTCCTACACTTGTGCAAATACTGTGAGACCTATTATTTAAAACAAAATTTAAAAAAACCAAAACGTGTTCAGACTGGAATCCTCTCCTTTCAAAGAGACCATTAGGAACACATTTGGTTTGTTTTTTATAAGCATTTCTTGTGTTTAATATGACCACTCTATTATTAATTCCTGGATGACCATGTTTATGAGCATGGATCTCTCTAAGCAAGGGGCTTTCAGGATTTTTAAGGCCTTACTGCTGTGCCTCTACTGTCTGCTGCACACTGGTCCTGACAACGCCATCTATGCTTGTAAATAAAATAGTTCAAGACGTAATCACCTCACAAATGGCCAAAATCTCTTCCCCTCTGCAAGCCTGCTGGACTTATCAGTACTGCCTATTGGGAACAATTACTGACACATCACAGCCAGCCAAACCATGGCTGGGCAATACCTGGGACAGAGCTGCTTGGAGCTGAACAAAATCATTCCAGGGAGCATCCCAGCATTGAACAGTACGGATACTCATTTCCCACTGCTTGCATCCGTGGCCTGACCCTGTTCAGTTTACTAGCATAGACATATTCGGATGTCCTCTGAATGATGCTCATCCCCCTACCCACCTCCACTAAGTAGCAAGGACAGTGGTCCTTGCTGTGAAGTCCTGACTATCTGTGCATGCAGAAATGCCCAGGCACGGGAAACAAATAGGAAAGATGCAAGTAGAAGAAAAGCTTTTTATGTTTTTGGCAGTATGCAACTGCCTAAAGACGATTCTTTCAGACAGGATGGCTATAGCCATTGATTTAAAACTAGACCTATGTGTGTTTTGCTGAATGGACACAAAAGCATTTTGTTAAATTCTGTGTAGCTTGGTTCTTGAGCTTATGGAAGGTTCAATAGATCAGGATATTGGACTACTTTGTTTTATACTTTTCAAAAACTACCATGGGAGGATTAGTGTCCATCTAGAAAATTTTCCAAGAAAGACGAGCATGGAGAGTAGTAGATTCTGCAGTTAACTTAAAAAATGTGGTAAACAGTTAAATAATCATAAAAGGTTCTATCACTTCTCTATTGCTCAGAAAAATTGTGAAGAAAGAGTTGTACAATTGCCAAATAATTTTACCTTCAGTAAAATCCTTATTTTTGCACTTTTTTAAACATGAAATGTGGAAAAACATAGTTCTTATTCCAAAAAACTATGTCAGTTTGTATAAAACCTGGGCAATGTTGCTTGATATAATTTTTATGCCTGATGATAGGAAAAAAATAACATTTAGGAGGTTATTTTGTGTTTGGCTTATTTTTATTTGTTCACCTGTTTCAAGAAATGGCTGAGTTTAAAACCACAGTAAACAGGCAAGCACTTAAAGATGCATGTGGGAATTAGACACAGATTTCTCTCTATTGTTAGTAAGAACTATGCATCTAACACTTGCTCACTGTAGTGGAAATAAACTTGAGCCTTAATCTAAAGTGCATTGCGAGAAATTACTTTATTTTTCCATTGGAGACTATTGTGAATGATGCAGTTGTAGTGGACAAAGCAAATCTAAAGGCAAGTGAAGTAAACTGAAAGACCACCATTGGATCAGRGGCCATTGGACCAGGGACCACAGACAGAAACAGGTGCTCCTTAACATATCATCATATTAAAAATTTAACACCACTGATCTCTCATAAAGGACTGAAATGTATTAGTTTTTCTTTTGAGACTACATCTATCTKTTTTTTTTCCTCCCCGCCTTAAATTCTGTTTTATGTAAATGTTCACCAAACTAAAGAACTTACCCAAAATCAGTGGAACTACTGTGCATAAATGGACATGAGCCTTTATTTAGGTAAGCTTGTATACCAATTGTGCAGGCAGCCAGTCTCTGCAGTGTTTTGGACTGTTCCCTTACTCTTTCTTATTTTGTTGCTTAACTAGACATGTTATTAAAGTGACTGAAAAACTAATGTGAGAGATACACTATGGAGGTGTTTTCTGAATGTCTGATTACTAATTTTCCAATCTTGTGCACAAGTTTGCTCTTGCCTTCTAAGTGCCAATTTTCAAATATGAATAGCTACCATGAGACACCTGCTTATGAACACATTTTAGGGTGTTGATTCCCAAGACATAGCTCAGCAACTTTGAAATTCCTAAGTTATTTACTGAATAAGGATAGCTTACTAAATTTCTAATAGCAGATTCAGGAAATGCCTTTAAGCACCCAGGTGTCAATGTGTTGGCCCATTCTAATTTCATAATCTCTCTGATATCTCTTCCTGGAGCCTGAAGAGGAGCAGAGTGTGACATACTTTAACATCACCATCTTAGCAGATCATGTTCCTCCTCCGTGGTCTGCTGGTCAGCAAGAAGCAACCAATGATTCTTGATTCCAGGTTTCCACAGGTTCTCAGCCTCTCTCTTAGGCCTTCATTTGGTCTATAGCTTAAAATATATTTTAAAAGAAGTCACAAAAACTTTTAAGTATTACTTGTACTCTATAATTCACATAGAAAATCCTTACCCACAATACATTGGGCAATACTTAATAAATATTACCTTATGAGCATATTAATGAAGGAGCTAGAGTCAGTGAACTGCCTCTCTAACTGCCTATTATGAGTTAGCCCTGGTAGACAGCTAACCCCACACAGCTGCTTGCTTGCTCTCCCTCAGYGGGATGCAGGAGAGAATTGGAAGAGTAAAAGCAAGTGGGTTGAGATAAAGACGTTTTAACAGGTGAAGCAAACCTGTGCGTGTAAGTAAAGCAAAATCAGGAATTCATCCACTATTTCCCATCGGCAGGCAGATGTTTAGCCATTTCCTGAAAACAGGGCTTTATCACGTGTACCGGTTACTTGGGAAGACAGATGCCACAACTCTGAACATCCCTCTTTCCTCCTTCTTCCCCCAGGTTTTATTGCTGAGAGTGATGGTATCCCATATGGTGTGGAATATCCCTTTGGTCAGTTGGGGTCAGCTGTCCCGACTGTGTCCCCTCCCAACTTCTTGTGCTCCCCCAGCCTACTCGCTGTCAGGGCAGCATGAAAAAAAAAGAGGAGGTGTTGATGCTGTGTAAGTACTGTTCAGCAATAGCTGAAACATCTCTGTGTTATCAACACTGTTTTGGTCACCAATTTAAAACAACGCCATACGAGCTGCCACAAAGAAAATTAACTCCATCCCAGCCAAATCCAGTGCACTGTCTCACCTTCACATCTTTATTTGGATTTCACATAATCAGCTCAGGGATGCCAAGGAGGTAAATTCTTTTGGGGCTTGTTTTTAGAAGAATTAGCTCAAAGTTAGAGAATCTTGAACAATGCCATAGTTTCAGGTAACGCACCACAGCTTCTACCAGACATGTAAACATGCAATGCAGGAAGTCACTACAGTAAGATAAAGTAAATATAGTGCATTATAAAATAAAACCTGTGGGTGAGGCAGGATGACAAGAGGAGAGCAGACAATCAGGAATAAAATGAATCAGTAACTTACCAGTGGAGGATAAAAATCTGGAGGGGTTAAAGGAAAAGAAAAAAGAATATGTTAGCATAATAAAAAGAGTGAAATTAGAAGAATAATTAAACTTAGGAGCACAAATGCCTTTCACACCTCAAGGTTGAAGAAAATTGCTTGAGTAACATGAAAAAGTATCTTGTGGCAATTCAGAGAATATGAAAATTCATCTCAGGAAATTTTGGTGATATAGATCAGAAAACAAGGCATTTTCCTGGAATTACCTAATGTAGAAGAAGTATATTAAGGGACAAATGAGAAGATCAAAACTATCTAGATCCTTGCTGAGTTCCCATACCAAATGTGCTTAATTATGCAGGCCAATATATCAACTCATCCTGAACTTTTGCTGTCATGAACTGAGTTAGTTTTTCCTATCTGAGAGGATAAGGCATTTTTTCCTTCACAATCTAAATTACAATGGTTTCTGAAAGATAATGAGAGCAAATGACACTATTCTGGTGGATGCACAAACTGATGACACAAAATATTGCAAAAGAATCAATAAGCGTTATAGAAACAATGTTTCCTTGTAGGCATGAAATTTGACATATTGATCAATTAGAAACTAAAACGTGACAAAAAGGTCTCATTCTTCTTTCACACTTGTTCAATATTCCTTTGATGTAAGTGGTATTTATTCCAGCATAAACTGTTGTCGGAAGAAACTTAAACCTAAAGAATGTACACTGTATTATCTTGTAATTTTGATTGCACCATCATGTAGAATAATTTTGTAAACATATTTTATTGGCTTTCAAATTTGTGAAGGCTTTGTTAGCATATTGTTTTGAAACAAAAGGTATAGCTCTTGCATGCCTATGCATTCTCTGATTATATAAACTGGGCAAAATCCAAAGTGATTAACACTGGTAAAATAAGAATTCATTTCAGAGAACAAAATGTATGAATCATAGCCCAGATTTTATTCAACAAACTTCATATGCTGTTCTCAATTACACTGTAAAAATGTTCTCAAATAGTTGTTTCACTGAATTAATTCTTTTAAGTGCAATTAAAACTGATAAAATATTAGTGAAAGTAGTTGAACAGATTGGACAACGTACAACCCTTAGAGTCAGCTTGATGAGGATAGCATACTATCCTTTCATACATGCAAAGGTTGGTTAGCAGTTCTTATGTTTTGCAATTGACTGTTTGCAATTCATAACTACTTAGTACTAATGAGAATGACCAAAGTTTTAAGTTAATTTATACATATCCAGCTCTTTTTCCTGACTCCCACCATTCTGTTTCACTCAGCATTAAACCTGAAAGTGTATTACAAGCAATTAATTAATTGTGGTATATGATACTTACTTATGCATCAGAAGAGCTTTAGAATATTAGCAAAATACAAGCTATCCACTTTGACTTGTCAGCAGCAGCTAAGTATCCACTTTAAAGGGTCATGTACAAAATATAGACTGATGCCTGGTGGGAATAATGATTCCTTAAATGCAGAATGAAATATCCAATAGATAGCAGCCAGTACAGAAGGCAAAATACCAAAACTGCCTGCAAATGAGACAGACGGTATCTTTAGTTCAATAACTGAACTAATGGAGGGTAATTTGGCACATCCTCAAGATCTACTCTGCTTACAGTTACTGTCTATCTATAATATGTTGATTATCATGTTTAGAATATTTAGACCAAGCTTTATAATTTATTTGAAACATGTCTGTAAATAATTGCAATGAGTAGGTAGACTGGCATCAATCAAAAGAGAAATAAGTTCCACATGAATGACAATAAAGGATGCAAAAAAGGTTTGTGATCCTTAATATCTTTTTGCTTAGAAAAATATTGTTCTGTCACTTTGAATTAGTAGAATTAATTTGCTCTCTTTCATTCTACTCACATAAAATGCTTTAGATTATGAGTCTGAAAAAGGCTCCTACTTAAAAAAGAAGGTGAACAGTTACACTCTTGATTCGTACACTAGCACAATTTAAATGGATAAAAGCTATATTTTAAAGTACAAATTACCAAAATGTATGTTCACTGCATTGTCATTCTTGTTATTGTATTTTCAATATGGCAAATAGTTTGAAAGGGAGGCATAGCAAACCCAAAAGTAAATTTCAATTGTTGTGACGCAAATTTCTAGTGTTTATTAAAGTTCATAAGTGTAGTATAGTGTTTCTGTAAATTTTCAGGACTGAACCAGGGAAGATTTTGTGCAAAAAATCCACAGAGAGGCAGAAAAGGTAGTTTAGGATTAATAGAGCTTTCTTTACACTGTTGAAGTTTCATGTCCTATCTTAAAAATTTACATTCTGTCATTGATTGCTATGATTATGTGAGAGAATTCGCTGTGTATCTTTGTACATTTTAACCGTGAAGTGAATTCTTCAAATACTCCATTTTCTGGAAAAATCAAGCCTGGTTTTAGTTACCTTTCCATGAAAACAATCTACATTTTAATCCATTTATTTTTTTCACAAGAAATCTATTTAGTCTCTCTAATATTCTGTATGATAGAGGCATGTATTGGCTCCCATTTGCATGTCATTATAGGATGCAATGTCATAAATGTTATAGTAAAATAAGTATGTCCTTGTCTTCTATAGATATTCAGTCTTAAACTTTAGGGAAGAAATAATGTACACTAAAGGATGAACTAAGTTGTTACTACCAGAGACGTATCAAATGTACATTCATAACTTAGTGAATCAGTTGTCACTGTTCTGTCCCGGGTACTGGAGATCTATAATTCACTGGAGTATAACTGTTGTTACATTGACATGTGGAAATAATCTATGAATGTTTTTGTCTTATCTACTTTGATCTAATTTTGTCGGGACAGCAGTGGAGGCTTTTTTGTTTTCCGATTTTACCAGAATGAGCACCATGAAACATAAATCTCTCTCCTTTACATCTCTTCTAGGCTTGTGCTTCCCATTTGTCTCTATCGCTTTAACCTTGATGTGAACCTTTGCTATGGCCGCAGCTCCAGGATCTGAAAATCCTTCTCTCACCACATTGCAGCTCTCCTTATCTCTGCCAGGTTCTGCTCTCTGTCTGGTCTGGCACTCCCAAGCCGACATGTCTCCTGGTGGGGTGCCCTCCCCCAGCATCCTAGACCCATGTGCTCCTGGAAATGTCCCCAGCTCTTATGCTACACACAGCAAGGCACAGTGACATCTCTTATATCCCCTGCTTGACTAATTTCATTGCTGTCCAGTAGGCATCTGGGGCCTACCTTTATTTTCAAGATACTGTCCCTGTTGTGTTCCTTATGCCGGCCACTTCTGTGTCTTCTGTGTCATTACTGTTGAGGCCAGAACCCCTCTACAGCTGCAAGCATCTGGAATAATCTTCAATATTTATGCCTCCCCACACACTATYTGGTTTTAAGTGTCAACTGAGAACATATGCTTTCTTCTTCACCTTAATTCCTATGCCATTGGTGTTTGTTTCTTACTCAACTCTCTGTATTTTTAATTAAACCTATAAAATAGTCATACAGTTTCTTTAAATACTCTATACAAAACTAAGTTGTATTTATGCATTGGTAATTTACACTGCATGGATTTTATAAGCCTATTCCTTTACCATTCATGAGAATACCTACTGTTTATTTAATAACTACCATATTATAAAGTACATATGCTATCTATAAGCTACAGAAGTCTTAAAAACCACACAACCACACACTAATTTAGCATATAAAACTTTGATTTTTTTAAGAGTGATTTCACAGAACATGTGTAATAACGAAACCACATACTTTTCCAATTTGCCAGTTATTGTTGTTGTTATTTGTTGTTTTCAAACTTTGAAAGTTGTATTTGATACTGAGAGAAAAAGTAGGTTTTGGTGGCAAGAGAAAACTGGTGACTTTTTTTTTGTGCCTTTTTATTTTCATATTATGGAAAACTAGCAGGATATACATGTAAGTAAACAATGTAGATGTTACCACATGTAAAGTCAATTTCTTGCTTGGTGTAAGGAATGACCAGTTTGTTTTAAGCACAAGCAGATGTTTCTCTCTGACCATCTGGCCTTTATTAATCCAAAATCCTATGCTCCCTCATATATGCAGGGAGGAGAAAGGTTGTAATGATGATTTTTTTTGTGTTGGTTGTGGGAATAAATCATAATTGCGCTACTTCTTGGTAGCGATAATAAGGAAGCATGAAAATAAAACCTTGCAAGTAAAGAAAAAAATTTTTAAGTGAGGTATGAGAAAAGGATTTCTCCATTCAGCAGATCAGCACATTTGGCAGTTCTGATCTGAAATGTCATGAGCTCATCTCATCTCTGTTCTGCACAGAACCTATCATTGAATGCCTATGTGCAGCTGACCTGTGGGGAGAGCATGACTGAGTCTTCAGTTATACATCAGCCTTGTATACACTGTCTGCAAAGGGGTATGTTTTATTCCTCAGTGACCAGTTTTCATCACCTCTATATTTTAATCTATTCAGCCAACATTCTTTTTATCTTGATTGAGCTTGACAAATTGGAAATACTAAGGTCAAGAAAGAAAAATTCAAGTAAACACAAACCTGCTTGATTTGGCTTAAAAACTCCAGGATACTTTCTTGAAATTAAATTTTCATTGACTCTGCAAAGCTATTAATTGTTGTAAATTGAGCTTAAATTTTGTTAAAAAGTGGTGTAAATATCAACAGGTTCTTACAATGATTTTTATGAAATTCAAAAGTTTCAAGAACTGACACCTTTCCTCACTCTTTACACTGCAGACTAAGCAAATGAAGATCTGTTTTTTTAATCATAATGCCAATGAGTAGGACTGAATACTGCCTACAGAGACCAGCTTCAAGCCATACAAAAATACCTTTTCAGAATTGATTCATATGCAAATCCATTCTAACTTATATTTTCTGTTGTGAGATCCAAATATTTCTGCCTCTCCTTCACAAGCTGAAATAAAATGAGCTAGGTGCTGGAGACATCTTTTATGTCAGCAAGTGTCAGTGGAGCAAAGCTACAGATTCTCCTGTAGCCCACTGATTGAAGTTAGCCAAGTAGGTACTTTCACTGCAATTACAAATCTCTTCCCTTATAAATGTGTTATATAAAAAAAAGGTTGGTCTATTTTTCTTTTAATATTAGTTTGCTTTAGAAATTGCACTTGCCTACTGGAAACACTTTTGTTCTCATGTGAATGTGAAAATTTCTACCTTTCTGAAATATGAAGATCAGCAACCTATCATACAAATTCCTGTAGCAAGTAAACTCTTGAAAGTCTTGTTTTCTACATTTACTGCAGCACATTAGGCTTTCACTACTTCTACGAGTTGCATTGCATACTTTGTGCTTAATTTTCTTTAATTCATTGTGAGACACAAAATATTAACACTGTCAGCAGGAAGACTCAGACTGAAAGTGAAGTTGGTCGCTACAGTAAGAAAGCCAATTTGTGTTCTCCATTAGATCATTGCGAATCAAGACTAACTATATTGACTTCAGTGGGGAAAGGAGTTGACAGACTTATTGCTAGTTCTACAAAATGAACCATGCACCTCTAATGATACAACAGCACAGTTAATTGTTTAACTCTGGCTGAGAGGATGATAGCTGAGAACAGCAATGGTGACTTCCAAGGTTAGAGCTACAGGTGAATTTTATACAGACTTCAAATGGGTGAATCCAGCTAATTTAAATGGCTAAAAATATCTGTTCTCATTTTTTTTTTATTTTGTAATCTCAAATGTTGCCTGTCTTAAATAGGACTTAATGAGAAGTTAGTTTAGGATCATTGTTTGGCACAAGCCCCGAACTCTTCTTCCCATCTACACATTCTCATTTGGACAGAAAGAGATTAATCTCTTAAATAAGCTAGGCTTTTATTTATCTGTCATCGCTGTTGTATTTGAGTGCAACACAAGCATTAAAGACTTCTCTGAGGTGAGGAAGCAGCATTTTAGAGATCAGAAGGGTTGAAACACAAAGAAATTAGTCAGAAGTATCCTTTTCAAAGACCCAATATCAGGCACCAGCTATCTGATTCTTTCAGAGTACTTGGGCTTTTTGGCTAGATCTGCATCTGCCCAACCATGATATCCATTTAATTCTGCTGAAATCAGGGGTTTCAGGTCATGTATGGAGTGAAATACATACTCTTAAATCAAGTACCCAAAGAAAAGACAATAATTATTAGCTTTGAAAACACCGGTCTGAGTTACCTGCCTGCTGTCACCCAAGAACTTTGTGGCACAGCAGTCTGTAGAGCAAAGGGTTTCACAACAACCCAGTTTCTCAGGGTTATGTTTACCTAAATTAGATGGAAGGTTAATTCGGTAGTTTCATTCCCCATCACTTCTGTATGCACCTTCCATTTTCTGCAGCATATGAGAAAAGAGATCCTTGACAAAATCAGTTTATATATAAAGTAAAATATATTAACGTAACCTTTGATCTGAATCAGGCAAATAAATTTGAGAAAAATAGTATATGATTATGGAAATAAAGACTGTATCATAATGCCATATCATGTTGGTATGGGCAGCATTAACTACATAATTTCCTAACATACTGAGTCATATAACGTATACCAATATCTATACACACATATCTTATGGTTTATCATGATCTAGGGACTCATACAGTCACTAACCAGACCCTCACACTTGGATTAGCAGACTAGAAATATCACCTGCTCTGCTTCAAAAAAGGAGGAGACATATTGTTTTCCACTAGATTTCACTAATATTTGTTCACATCTTAGCTTCTCATGTGATGTGATTTTCGTCCTTACTTGTTCTTAATTCCTCAGCTCTAGTAGTTGTAAGGTAGTTTAGTTCTCCTTCAATGAGGCATGACTACTCCAAATTACTTTGCTTTCTCTTCACATTAAAATTATCAACGTCGACTCTTGAGTGTTAGATCTCTACCAATAATATTCACCCTGAAGGTGAAATTGCAACTATAAAAGCAATGTAAAAGAGTACTGGACTTATCATTGAAAATGCACACTCAATAAAGTGTCTTTAAAAAGTTATTTCCCTTCTTTTCGACCAGCACATCAGATCCCAGTCCAGAAGTACCTCTTCAGCAAGACACAATCTACCCATACCTCGCAGAGAGGGTCTGTTCCTTGAGCACCACAGGTCTGTGTCCCCATGCAACAGGGTTTTTGTAAAACTAGTGTCTGAGACAAAACACACTAAGGTCAATGGAAAGGTTCAGAGTGACTTCAGATGTCTTCTGACCAAGCTTTCACAGAACGTGAACAGAATAAAAAACCATCAAATGTCTATGCTGTTATATAACCATTTTTTCTTCTTAAATCTGCTTGTTCCCTGATCACCTTTAAGGTGATGTACCATTATTTATGATTGAGTTTTTACTGGCCCTCACTCGCCAGTAGTGACCGAGCACAGAACTAAATCGATCTTTGTCAGGCCTGTAATTGAGCACTTCCCTAATTTATGAGACAGCTTTTCCATTAACAACAAAATCTTGAGAATTAAATAAAAACAGACCTTCACAAGTGCTGCTGCATTGGTGAATAAAATAAAAACATTGATAAATGTATGCCCCTTTTCCCAGGCTGACTTTGAAAAATTCTGTGTCACAGACCCAGGTCATATTCTGACAACAATTAGGAACACTAAAATAAATAGTTGGCAATTCTTTGTTATGACAGGCTATGCAAAGTTGGGTTTTTTTGCCAACTAATACAGTAGTCTATGACTATGAATTATGTTATTACAGTGTGTCTGCTAGTTCTTATGTATCTATACTGTTATGCCCCTTTCAGGGCATGATAACTTCTTTGTTTTAAATCTGATTCAGATGAGACTTGATGAAATTTTACACAGAAGGATGGAAATATTTCCTTAAGTTTTGCTGGAATTGTTTCCATTGTTAAACTAAACCACTTACTCAAAACTTGGCCTGAACATTTTTCCTTTGGTCTTTCTAATGAAGCTTTGAATGTATCATCAATTAAGACACTTAAACTAGACCAGATAAATCACTAAAAAATGCAAGAACCATGACAGGGATTGATTACTTAATATGTATTTTCTACAACTAAGGTCTGCATCCTTGAAACTTACGTTCATGTGAATAGCTCATTGATGTCAATTGTACTGGTTTTGTCAAGCCTGAATCAAGCCTTATATTTTATGATTTTGTGAAGTTAAAAAATAATGTTTAGTTGGTGCATTGATTTTTCTACAGTTATTCTCTTCCACTTTCTGGATGTGTTTGGATTTGGAAAAGAAAAGTAATCTCATTACAGAACTTGTTGACACAACATTTTCAACATCTCTTTGAAGTGAAAATGATGTTTAGAAGGTGCTTACTTTAAAGTAATCCAAATACTGACTCTTTCAGATTTATTATTCTTAATAATGTTGCATACTTTTTAATTTTTTTTCATTCATGTAAACACACACACACGTACTATCTATAATACTGGCAGTTTATAAACTTCTGTGGACTATGTAAATGTTTTGGATAAATCAGCATTGAGGCTAATGCAGTCCCTCAATCAAATTGAACCTAGTTTTTTGGAGCACCATAGGGATCAAGAAAAAAGAATACATCATACATGTTGTAGAAGCAAGAAAAATAGGAAATAGGAGTTTAGTGTCTAATTTTTTTTGTCCCACTGATAACATTTTAAATTTGAAATGTTTAAACCGTTATCATTACAGATATTAAGTATGGTTTTTTTTCTGTTTTTAAGAGCTCAATAGTTAAAAAATATGGCAAATATTTGATATAGGTATATGCACATAACCACAAGCACAATAGAACATGAATGTACACTAGTGGAGCAAGAAAAAGGGATAGAAAAGTTCTCTAAATAAAGTTCATAATCCAAAATACAGATGGAAATAAAGGAGTTAATATCAGCATTTGGTGTTCCAGAGAGAGCACTATAGCATTCTAGTGTATATCTGTCCATCTGAAGCATTGTTTACATACACAGAAAAAAAACTAAGCAAATCAGATTGGCAGTTGCATGTAAGTAGCATCAAACTGTCTAAAGTCAAGCCTAAAACATCAGTCCTAACCCGTAAAATTTTGAAGTACTGGAAGGACGATCAAAATTGAAATCGGAAATATAAGGCAGGACTGTTATAGGGGAAAAAAAAATCCAGAACACACGTATTCAGTGGAAGTGAAAACCTTTGGGAGAAGTAATCCTCACAATGCAGGGACAGAAATGAATCTTATAAGTCTTATACTGCTGGAAAGGGTGTTGTGAATTTGGTCTGTGTTGTGTATGTAAGGTACTTCATCAGGAGGCATCCCAGTGCTCCCATTTTCTCTGCAGCTGAGACTTGCCCTCCCTTTTGGGTGAAAGAGAGGGACAGCTGGCATCAGCAGCTCTTCTTCCTATATTTTGAGTCCTCTGCCCTCACTAGAGGAACAACAAAGGCAGGACACCTAACTTTCACACCTTCTGGTTGTGGCTCAGTGTAGAAATCTTACTCCTTTGGTCCCCAGACCCCACGCAGTCAGCTGCACTCCCATACCTACTGCTGTATGGGAAAGTGAGGGAAACGGAGCCAGAAGGGAAAGCAAGCGAACAAATGGAAAGTAGTCCAAAATCTCTTCATGCAAAACCGATCTTTCCTTTAACAGTGGCCAGTGAATAAAACTTTTAAACCACCACTCTTTAGACACTGTAGATTCAGCTTTTTTAGCTTCAGTTGCACATGCCTGCATTATATCAAGGCTCTACTTTTAGTATCCCCAGCCTATTACCTAAGCACCTCTTCAGTTGCAAATCTCTAGTGACCACAGTAATGGTCCTGGGCTGTACCCCCCTGTCCAGGATTACTTCACCATCCTGCAGCCAGCAATGACAGTTGTTCTTGTGTCCCTTCAGACATGAGGAAGCTTTTTTCTTCTGCATCCTTTGGGCCTCCTGAACTAGTATGAGCTCCTCTGCTGTCCACGGCTCCAGATACTGAGACAGTGGTTTGGACTATTTTGTGGCAACTGGAACAAATTTTTGTCCCTAACTTAGTAACCTAATGGCCCATTCAGAACAGGACAGTGAGCTCTTCAGTGGTTTACTCCCCTGATCAAAGATCAGATCTGGAATTTGACTAGTTCTGTTGATAGTAATAAAGAGGTTCAATAGGGAAATGGCTAGGTAAAGATTATAAAACATACTATAAAGAGACAGTTTTCCACTGATTGATTCTGGAGAATCTTCTTTATCTCTGACATCTACGATCCCATCTTGCTGACCATTTGACTGGTTTCAGTTTAGATGTTAACTTTCTAAAGGTATCATGTTTAATGTGAATGTCTAATTCACCTCACCCTCAGTGGATTATTGGATGTTGTTTAGTAATATCACAAAATCACAGAATCACAGAATGGTTGAGGTTGGAAGGAACCTCTCTAGAGGTCATCTGATTCAACTCCTCTGCTAAATCAGGGTCACATAGAGCAGGTTGCCCAGGGACATGCCTAGTTGGTTTTTAAATATCTCTACAGATGGAGCCTCCACAACCTCTCTAGGAAACCTGTTCCAGTGTTTGACCACCCTCACAGTAAAAAAGTGTTTTGTGTTCAGCTGGAATTTCACATTTTTTAATTTATTCCCATTCCCTCTTGTCTTGTCAGTGGGTCTACTGAGAAGAGTCTGGTTCCCTCTTCTTCATTACCGTCCATCAGGTGTTTGTATATATTGATAGGATCTCCCTGAGMCTTGTCTCTTTCAGGCTGAATAGTCCTAGCTCTCCTAGCATCTTCTCACATAAAAGATGCTCCAGGCCCTTGATCATCTTTGTGGCCATGTGCTGGTCTCGCTCCAGTAAGTCCATATCTTTATTGTACTGGGAAGCCCAAAATTTATGGAAGAGACCAGTGGTCTTATTCAAGCAAACAGTGGACTTGTCACCATTCTACAGAAAAAAAAAAGCACAAGCTAAAGTAGCACAAATGGGTACCTTTATTGGTTGTTTTTTATGTCAGCAGTGAGATGAATTAGAAGATAGGCTGAAATATCCTCTTACCCCTACTTTTAGTCCTTCACTTCCAGTTAAGGCATGCAGTTTGCTCCCCCTGCTCCCCGCACACCCAAGAGCACTCATTCTGTGGATAAATAGAGGTCTTAAGTTTCCAGGGTTGTTAATCTGACACCTTTCACAACACTAAATTGATTTAAAATTCTAAAAACAATTATTCATACATTGTATGAGGCATTTTCATTGGCATTGCATCAGAGCCGTTTGTCCTTTGAATATGATACTGTGTCAAAAGAATCATTACACTTTTATCATAATGTTTTATCAATGCTTTATGCCATAGAGATTTTTTCCCTTTGAAATGCTTAAAGAAGATACATTTTGTAAAGTAAACGTTTACATTTCTAACAAAATATTTCAGCTTACAAGCTGTCAGTTTTAGAGAGTCAAAGAAGAGAAATAAAATCTTTCAATATTCTATCTAACAATATCTTTATATCTGTATGCACACCAGAGTTATTTTTTAACAGCTTTATGGACTTATGTTTTCAATAATGTATAATTTTTATGCAGACTGACAATGTCTATGCCAAGTTTTAGCCTGATACAGATTAAAACAGCTAAGGTATAAACCCCTGAAAAATGGGGTTTATAATGGAAATGGCAACTGACCCTTAACTGTAGCGGTGCTACCGGATGCTGCTATAATAAGCTTCCCTAGATGCCATGGTGTAAATGTATTAGCT
>JASVER010000004.1:22009602-22114602 GCA_030449065.1 Oceanodroma leucorhoa | reverse complement strand
TCATTGCTTTCTAAAATGCTGGAGTCA
Organism: Oceanodroma leucorhoa; assembly: GCA_030449065.1. Lineage (NCBI taxonomy): Eukaryota > Metazoa > Chordata > Aves > Procellariiformes > Oceanodroma > Oceanodroma leucorhoa. The sequence goes on along the minus strand of JASVER010000004.1, from coordinate 22,114,575 downwards.
TGCTGAGTTGTGAATGCCAGATAGAGTTACCTTTCTTTGCAAAAGGAGACTCTTAGAATAGATTACAAAATTCAGAAAGCTTAATGTTAGATCATGTTAAATTGGTGACCCAAATGATGAAAGATAGTATTTTCCAAGTTAAGGGCAATACTCTTCTTTTGCATATTATGCTATTAAAAAGATACTATACAGCAGATTTCAGCCTTTGAAGTACATTTTCAATAACAAATACATTATTATACTAGTATATTTAACACATCTAAAAAGAGCAGAATAAATAGATGAAGGCATTTGTACTCKAAATCCTTTGTGTCAAACTGTTACAATAAATTTTGATATTATATTTTCTTTTTTTTTATTCCTGTGGATATTCATATGAAACTGAAGATTGGTTCAAGAGATTGTTTCACTCAGAGCCCTACCCTGCCATGCAGTAGTCACAAGGGCATAAGCTTTGAGAACTGAAATGTTGTGGCAGCCTATTCCTGGCCGGGAAATGTAACAGGAATGCCCTAGACTGGATGTCCCATGTCTCAAGCCTAGTGATTCTTTTGTACCACAATTCAAATAACTTATTGTTATGTTTTCTGAGCAGCAAGTTTACATGGACAGCAACTGTCATGCCAGTTGACTCTGCTACAAAGGTACATATTAATTTGTCTCCCACATAAGAAAAATAGAAGCTGTTTAATATGTTATTTTGTGATTAGGGTCATACAGGACTATTTGCAGAAATTCAGCAGCTGTTACTTTCTGATCCTTTTACAACATTTATGTAATGAAAAAGTGTTGCATCATTTAATAGATGGTCCTCATTTATGTCGTAATTCTTGATTGATTTAGAAATTAACATAAAGGCAGAAACGGCTACAATACAAAATTAAAAGGAAGCAACAGGCACATATTAAAGCAATACAAATTTTGATCTACAAATCTTTTCCTTTGGAAGAAGAGAATTAAGAAACAACAGCAATACTGCTTTTTGGATTTTCTTCCCTCTTATTTCTTCAAGATGCTAGAGTTTGCCAAGAATATCAACACAAATCTGGCAAACATTCAGTGGTCTCCTTCAGACTAATGTCATATGTACTCCTCATCCTTGTTATCTCCCAACAACACTGAATATCTGGAGTAGGAGCTCTACAAAAAGAGAAAAACTTTAAGTTGTGTTATGCTTTACTGTGATGCTTTCCTCACTCAGTGGAGTAAGGAAAAAAGCTCCTCTGAGATCTTCTTTGTAGCTTCCAAACATCTTTCTTTAGAAATCTCAACCTATGCTTCACCTGTTTTCACAGATGTCCTTAAACAGATTGAAACTTATTTCACTTAACTTTGGTTAAAAATGAGTCATTGAACAGAATTTAGGCATCTAAGCTACTTCTGCAGTCAATGGAGAAAGGTGAATGTCTTTGGAAGGTGCTTAATCTCATGCTACAGAAGGGACCACAAATCTCTCTTGGAAGTGCTTAGATGGATGGAACTCAGTTGACCAGCTGAAAGTAGAAATACAATTTTTAAATSGTTAAAATTGAACTAAGCCCATCTCTCCCACAGTCATGAAGGTGTCTGAGGGAGAGGGAAAGAAACTAAAGAATTGTTAAATCCTCAAAAGATTTTAAAACTTTTCTAAACACTGGAACTTTTTTGAAGTTCAGATGTTTAAATGGCTTGTCTCTATCTCTTATAGTTACATATATCTAGACATCTAATAAAAATTCCTAAGGAATTTCTTTAGAAAATATTCCTCACCCACAGATCAGCTATTTTTCAGGGCATAGTGACTGATTTTATGGAAATTTAATGCTCAAAGAAAGTATATATTGGACAGCACTAGAGCCTGAAGTCTTTTATTTATTTAAAGAAAAACAACAGTGTGGTTAATGGCAAGTCAGTTATCCAATATCATCCCCCTATTGTGCCTTGTTTTATGGTAGGTTTTCAATCTTTTATAGTGTGGAACATATTTTAATAGACAGGTTATTTAGAGTCTGCCTTACCTCTCCCAAATAGCAGTCACATAGACCACTTCCCTTCTTTTTGACTGCCTGACAGTTCTCTGGTAACTAGACTGATCTCTTCCAATGAAAATTTATGTCAGGAAAGTATGTAGGTCAACATTTTCAAAAGTGAATATTGACTTGAAGTGTCCACCTTGATACACAGAAGTGACCTTCTTTTTTAGAGGAGAGGTAACCATCTTCTGAAAATCATCAAATTTCTTACAGATTATAATATATGTGTAAGACATATCCAGACCTCTTTAAAAATTCTATTTCAGTTTCAGAATTGAAACAAAACTGCAAATTTTAACAAATTTTCACTTCAATTTCAACCTTTAAAGTACTTAATTTGGTTCTCAAAAACCATATTGCAATGCAACAGTGAACATGACCATAATGTTATTTAAAGCAATTTCTCAATGAAAAATGTCTCTGGTTTCAGCATGCCCAACCCTTTCATTGTGGAGGTATGATTCCCAGACATGTTGTGGCCAAGTTGTTCCAATTAACTGCACCAGTTAGAATTCAATATAAAGAACACAAGGAGGTTCCAAACAAAATCCAAATTTTCAAAGTTGGACTCCTAAAATACAGTTCCAGAGTCTATGTAAATGCACATGGAGTACATAAAGGCTCCTGGATACTGAGACTACTCCGTAGTCCCAAAAATCAGTCTGATATCCCTTGGGTGCCAAATACTGAGATACATTAATTTGGACACTTAACCTTGAATTTTATTGCTTTCTTTAATAGTAGCATTTCCTAACATTATTGAAATGCAGCTTTCTGTCTGTGACTATGAATTAATTGACTACTTTTCTTGTTTTCTGATGTGAAGATAGTATGGATACCAACTATGCATTCTCAAGATATCTACTTCAATTAGCATCTGAAAATTATTTTAAAGGTATCTAAAGTTTCAGTAAGAAGTCAGCTATTTACTCTTGTTTTCTACGATCATTCYGTTCCTTTTTAAAATGTAAGTTTGTTCATACACAGTTAAAAAAAATGGTTTTTATTTTGCTTTTCATCACCAGTTGAAATGGAAAATAAAAGTGCTAAACTTACTGTTTGCAAGGAAAATTGTAGACATACACATACAATGTACATTACATACATAATTTTATACATATATATGTATATATGTATATATATATGTATATATACATATATGTGTATATATGTATATATGCTTTTTGCCTTTTTTTTTTTTTGGCATATACTTAACACAGTATATGATCTTGTTAACAGAAACAAAACAAATGCAAAAGACATTATGCCTTATGAAGTACCCTGCTGTGTTATTCTATTGATGATTCATTTATTTTTGTTTGGTTTCTTTAATGACTGTTAGTACAAAGAGTCTGTGGCCTTTTAAAGTTGTTCCATACATTTTATTGCCTTTTACTTGAACATTTCTTCCCACTTTGTTACAATAATAAATAAGTTCATTTAACAGCAATTCAAAGAAAAAAAAAATCTTTTTTTTCTGCCTCTTAAACTTCAGCTGCCGTGTCTACTTTGGGTCCCTTTACCTGCCGTATGAATGGTATTAAGAAAAAATACGTATCAATGTTGCAGAAAGGAAAGTTCARTTTTAGGCCTTTTTTCTCATACCAAAGCACAGGTGCTTCAGATACACCTAATTATAGAAGTAATTAAAGTTATTACCTTACCTGCTTATTCAAGGGCACAAGGACTTCTAATGGGAACAAATCAAGATATAAAGACTTGCTGTCAATTAGGCTTGAAGGCTTGAGGAGATAATGAAGGAGGTTTGGAGTCAGGTTTCAGTTCTGTGCAATAACAAAAATAGTAATTCAGCACCTCTTACTTTTCCTGGAACTATCCCAACAGTTCAGGAGAAGAAAGACAAGAAGATTACCGGGGTAACATGATCTTAAGGGTACCAGAGAATAATGGTGTTCTCCTGTAGCCACATCTATGGCAGAGCCTGCTGCCAACAGAATATGGGACCGCTACAAATATAAGCCCATCAACCTGAGAACAACAAATCTGTTCAGCTTCTTGTCACAGATCCTGTCAATATAGCGCAGGCCGCAGAAGGACAGGTGAAATGTGACTCTGCTGTGGGCAGTGCACTCGTGAGTCCTTGTCTTAGTAAAATGGCATGACATGACTAGTGCTACTTTCACAGAGATGTAATTTAGGACTGACAGTACATTGAAAATATCCTTCTGCTACATGTTTTCTTAGACAGTGTGCCTCCGTTCAAGTAAGGAAAGAGGAACTATGGCAACTATAGGGCAAGATAAGTGATTTACTGAGCTTCTATACTTGTTCTATCATTAGTTCTATCATTTTCAACCTAGCAGGTTCAAAAAAGGTATGTCATACTGACTGGGAAATTTCCTATTTGCTTATTGGCTTTATATAAAGGTGTACATGCACATAACTCAGGATAGACAACTACAGAGTTTGTATATTAACAGTCAACTGAAAATATCAAATGTGCATCGCTTAATGAATTAGATTAGTCACACATTTTAAATATTCTGTTCTTGTTGTCTGATTTCATTATGTATATTTTACAGCAAATTATTAGGAAAGTTGCTTGATAAGTTGGAAGATAGTATATTTCAGTTATAGTCATTATATTTTGTTTCTTTGGGGCTGGTACTTCCAAATATTAATGAAAACACAGAGCCTCTTCTAAAAAGCAACTGCATATAACAGGGAAAATTAAATGTTAGAAAGGAAATACTTATATTTTCCTTTTTGATCTGATAGCTTCAGGTCTGCAAAGAGAGGAAAACATTAAATCAGGATAACAGTCTCTCTTTTATTGCATGTGTCCCACAAACCCACAATGAGTTTTATATGCTAGCGCAGTGGGAATTTACAGCAGCAGGTGCGTGATACCTGGTTAGAATCTGTCCACACCAAAGTGAAACACCAGCATGCCTTTGATTAGAGCCAGGACTGAAACATGGGATTTCTTTACTTTTACAATAAGTCTGATTTTTTTTTCCAAGAAAAATTGGGAAATATGTCATAGTTTTACACCTACGTGCTTCACAAGCTACACATTTATAATGTAGTTGAGGGGGATTGGTCTCACTGGCCAAGCCATCCCACAGCGCTAAGTTCCTATGACTTCCATTCCTATGCTTATTTTCCCAGCCTGTGATGTCCTTTAAAAAGCCATCAGGAAACAAATGGGGTCTGGATGTTAATCCAAAGCCAGGACCTTGCAAACAGATCCATTCACACATGCCCCATTGATGTCACTAACTTTGCAAGATGCAGAATTTGGGTCCAAAGGGTTATGTTAATGCTGTATAGGGACTTTAAAGAAGCTCTCCAAGATTAGGGTAGGTGTGAAATAGGTTTCTTCCTTCAATATGCTGAAACTCTTCTGATGTTCTCTGGGTCAAACTAAAGAAGATTTGAACCTCAGTGAAAGTTTTAGGAAAATGTTTTATTTAGATAATTCTCCTTGTCTTTTATTTATTTTCTCTTTTCCTGCCACTCCGCTCTTTTGTTAAAAGAAACGTCAGCAAAACCACAGACTCTTTTGTAGTTTCCTACTGATTACTCCCTACCCAATGTCCTAATCCTCTATTTATTACATCAAAAGTGGTTATTATAGAAATTACTGAGGTTATAAACAAGGTTATGATTTTAGTGGTGGAACAAGCAGTAGAAAAAAATGGGCATTAGGTAAATACGTAACCCTTGTGCGATTTATAATTTGTTCATGAACCGGTAATTTCTCCTTTTAAAGTCAAGAGGTTTCATATAAATGCAGTCAAACTTGCAACATTGACTCCAGGATAAACACTATCCCAAAGTCTTCCCATTGAATCATTGGTTTTGATTCCAATTTCCATAGCAACTAGGACTCAGCTCTTCTGAAGTGGCAAAGAAGTGTTAATGGACTTTTCACATTGTTCAAAATTCAAAGAATTCTCACTATGAGGTGAGGTAGCAAAGAGTTATTAAGGGAAACCCTGAAACTTGGCAAACATATAGACAGCTAAATACAAACTTCCTACTTTAACTAGTTAGTTTATCTAGCCTAAGGCTTAAAATACAGATGCTGAAACACAACAGTAGAGATCACTCCATTTACTGTCAACAGGAGACCACTTCTTCAGGAAGTGTTTGTAGCCAGGCACAAGTAAGCACAAGGCACAGAACAGCTGATCCCACATCACATCTGTGATAGACATAAGCATTACAGAGTTGTGTCCCCTTGTGGTACTCTAACTTAGAAGTCCTACATTCTGGCTCCTGCTCCCTCAGTCATGTGTCTGCACATGTATAATATTTTGCATTAGACYGCTTTTTGTCTAAAAAAAACATTAACAAGGATTAGGAAGTTTCAAACTCTGTTAGAGTAAGGGTGGTCTAAAATTCAGGACTGCTACTTTTTGGACAAATACCCTTGTTTGTGTAATTTAAAACATTCCCTAAGCTGAAGAATGAACTTCACAATAACTAAGTCTCTTCTGGGGTCTCCTGCAGGTGCCCAGCAGCTTCAGCTGATCTTCCTCAGTGTACATTGCACCACAGTGTCAGCACAGAGGGAGACGCAGGCCAAGCAAAGGCACAGCCAGAGAGTTTTAGATTCTTCTAGAGTCAGAAGAAGTAGGCTTTCCATGACATTTGCTTTCTAACTATGACTAATTTAGATTATAATTTCCTCCAGGCAGGGATCTATCACTGTTTATTTTAGAATGASATCTTCCACATACCATAAGGTTCTAACATTCTCAAAGTAGGAGTAGAAAACAGAATATATATGACATTTCAGGGAGAATTGCTTACCTTTCTGTTGTTAGTTACTGAGTCAAAAATCTCCCTCTGAAGGCAATAAGAGACACTTGCATGAGTAATGATCAAACATGGACTATCTATTAGAGCCATGTATAGCTCATCTTTTTCTTTTTTTTTTTTAAGGAGGTTCTTCTTTCCTTCTCTCTTAAACATATTTGGTTCACTATATTTTCCCTGTTTGCATCACTATATTATTCCTTTTTGTATATGTACAACAAACCTCAGTATACTCCTAGTAACTCAGTCATCTGAAAGCATTTAAAAAATCCTTTGCATTGCACAGTTTCAGTCTTGTGACGAAGAACATAGCACTGTTGTTACTGATAAGGTTAGCAAAAATAAATACATATACTCTCTAAATTTTCTCTTTTTGCCCTGAAGTTCTCTTTCCAAGGTGATTGTGCGTGATTGATAACAATCTTCTCAGACAAACTTGCCTTCATTTGTTTATTAGAGTGAATGAATGCCATTCTTTCTAGAGAAAATGTCTCTTTGTGAAAATACTGAATTATTGGCACCATATACCTCTTTGATGACACCTATTCCCACTTAAGTGTCACAAAAAGAGAGTGGAGGATAGTAAGACATGAAGTCCAGGGGCACTCACAGCAGACATCATGACAAATTATGTAACATCAAGCACCTGGGAAACCCATGATGATTGTTTGGAGTGTCAAAATATCTGCAGACTGTAACAGGAAAGTGCTGCCTGCTTTCTCACTTTGTTTTTTAAATATTCCATGCACTCTTTGAAGGCAGTCCCGTGACAGCAGACAACAAACTGAACTTCAAAGAAATAATGGATTTTGACATAGTGCATGATTTTTTTCACTTTCCTTGAATTTTCATTCTCAAGTTTTACACTTTCCTGGAGCAAGAGGCAATCTGTCAAAAGGACATAACTTGAACTGGTCAACAACTGGGTCCCTGATTCCCTTTCATGTTGCAGAACTGAAAGCAATAGATATTATGTTCTTTTTCACTTTAAAAGTGCTCTTGATTTGTGCATGCAAACGTACAAGGGGCAAATAGAGAGTGCCTTTCCCACATGCTTCTCTGGTTAGCTTGCTTATAGGTGAGAGATCATTTTCGTTACCATCATGATCTAGAATCTTTTTTTTTTCCTTAGTAACCCTAATTTTGTTTTTCTGATAAACCAACAAGAATATGCTGACCACAAGAAATAGCACATTTAAAATAAACATAGGGAAAATGAGCAGTCAGATCATTGCTGGCCATCCCCAGAAATGTCACTGTTGTTCATGCATAGACTGAACCTTGTGAGGTGCTAAACACTGTACCTCCATTGGCCTCACATTGCAAAGACAGCTCTCTAGGAAACGTGGGCCGTTATATCATGTTCTCTACAGGGATTAAAGATCAATATGAGCAGCTTTGACGCTTCAGAGTCATTTGCCTAAACACATACTATAGGTACAGAACAAGAATGGAGTTTGTCATATACACCTCTCTCCTGGAGAGAAGCTTAAAGTGCCCTCTTACACAGTGCAATTTACCCTGAGTGCAGATTGCATTACAAAAGGGTGAATGGCCTCTACAAGGCAGCTATTCCCACTCCTTTGCAGATGCATGGGGAGTGAGTAATGTCTGGCTATGACCCTTGCCCCGACATACTGACCAGCACAGCCTGGCTGGTGCAGAGAGAAGAAATCATCTGTACCAGGTAAAAGGCTAATGCAGTTTATTTTCTTCCTGGAGCAAGGGGTAATCAGGGACTATATTGTGACTCTCTGAGTCATGGTTCAGTCCCTGATCTCCGGAGACAGGCAGAGAACAACTGCTAGGGATAATTCAGTAGCATGCCCCATGAAAACAAGATGTTAAATACAGAACAGAACGTTACATTTTAAGGACCAGAAAAACTACCGAAAAATGTGCAGAAGACACATGCTAAATGGTGCAGCCTATTTTCTTTTGGGTGACTTTTCCCCCTTTGTAACTACAGCATGCTCTGCCTTGCCCATGTTCCTGCATTGTCCCAGACTATTATCACAGACAATCTGATCATTTCTACAACTGCATTGATTGTAACTTTCAGTAACTATTTTTCTAATTTAATTTTCCATATTTTTCCACAAAAATCAAAAGATAAGCCCAGGTTTAACCATTTAAAATACATTTCTTTCATTTCATTCCTAATAAGATATAGAGTTCTTATACGGGAGATATTTATCCAACATAACCTTCAGTTACAGCCAAAGGCTTTTTTAACATGGTTCTATCTGTTTATGAATAATTACAAGATTGAGTTCAAATGTTCCTTAAAATTTTAAATAATAAGCTTTTCCAGGTTTTTATCTTGCTAAAAAATATTTTCATTTATGCTGCTAATTTATTTGAAATTGTATAACAAAACTGTTGCAAATGTTGATTTTTAGTCATCAGTATGTACGAACTAATTAACTGATTTTTTTTGTTCCATGCTGTGGGACCAAGAATGGTCACTGGAAGTGTTGCCGGAGTGACATCTTGGACAAAAGATACAAATCTCAATATATAGATCTGATGTTATCCTCCTGCAAATGTTCYTGAATGCAAATTATTATTCACTAAACTTGTTCTAGTGCATTTAATGAGACTGCTCACAGGAGTGTAGATTGCTTGTATGATAAACATATTGCAAGATCTGGCCCATATACATGAGGCAATATTATATCAAACAGTGGAGATTCTATGTGAGATAGGCACATCTCTGGTCCCCTCAGGGTAATGATCATTCAAGGGTGTGCCTAATGCATCCCAGTACTTCTATTTTTGGCTCTCTGAAAAAGTATAGGGAGATTTAGTAAGCATGCAATACCAGGCTTGCTTTTACTGTTGTTGATTAGGGATCAGGCAGACAGTTTCCTTCTTTGACATCACTTTATTGCAGTTTTCAAACAGACACTTCGCACTTTGTGTGAACACCAACCATAATTTCTGTCACGATTCGTTAAGATCCAGCAAACCTTCCTAAGGCTACTGATGAAACTCCAGCAGTTAATATTCAAAACATGAAAATCTAGGCTTGGATTCTAATTTGCTACTGATGCAATATTAAAGCAATATATGTATAAAATATTAATGCTGTATTTGTTCTGAATTTATTTTATTTAATTTTTTACACACAGATAAAACCCTTGCAGCCTTAAAACAACATGTCTCATTTTCAAGGATGTCCTGGGGGGCAAACAGACAAGGAATATAGACACAGCTTGGTAACCTGAACAATAGTGTGGCTGAGGAACTGTGCTGAAAGATATACTCTTTCATGAGCAATAAGGGGTTTGCTGATAAAAATAGAAATGTCGTCTTATCTGTTTGACCAGTTGATAGGATATAATTTCTAATACTACACCCTTTAACCCATCCATAGAAGAAGAAGCCTGGAGAAAACTTGGAGATAAGGTCCTTCACTTATTCCATCGGTATCAAGAAAAACTCAGATTTTCTTTTCTGACAGAGTCTTCCTTTTCAATAATCAGATTAAGTAATGCATAAGAAGTTTTGTACGTGCTAATTGTTCTGATMAGGAAAGAAATTTTGTGGTAATTCTGACTTCATCTGTAATGCTGCCAGAATCTGAAGCTTTAAAGCTAAAAAACCCAAAGTCTTATACTCAGAATTAGATCAATTAACAGTGTATTTGTACAGTTCAGAAAATGTTAAACTCTTGTAAGTATCACTTTTTAATTTTCTCCTCACAAATACGAAGATAGGATATGCTGTGCCATACTTGATTTTTGGACACCGCCTGCTCAACATTCATCATACCCAGTCTCACTGAACTCTGACATTTATTTAGAGATTTAGAGAGAAATAAAAAGAAACTTTTTGTCTGTGTCTCTATGTCCACTGTTCAGCTATACTCAGTAGCTGCAATCTGTAAAGTTTCCAACTATCAGTGCAGTGAGGTCCTGGAACAGTAGTGGTGACAAAAATAATGAACTGCATTTTAAATGGAGTTTAATAAGCTTATGAAAAAGATTATATGATGTGGCTTCCTGGAATACCAGGGGCCTGAAATTAATGTTCTCAGTGATCCCTCACAGACCTGTGTTCCTAAATTTGAAAGGCTTTTTCCCTTTAATATTTGAGTTGCTAAGCTGCATAAAAATCCTAATATTACTTCATTTTCTTAAATGCTTTCTTTTCTTCAATCTAGGGACTACATTCTGATTTGTAGACACACCACCATAATGTGGGTTATATAAAGATACAGTTATAAAAGGCACTTTTATAATGCATGAAACAAGGCCTCTAATCTGCTCATATTCCAAACTAATCATGAAAAAACCTAGCAAACTACTTGGGGTATGAGGACTCAAGTTCTGCACAAAATTTTCAAAGTGACAGAGTAACAAAAAATCAGATGTGTTTAAGATATCATTCATMATTTTGCAAATCAATTCAGGAATTATCTTATGAATTGTTACCTGTCTGTCAGTTCCTGAGGTATCTAAGATATAACATTAACATTCTGAATGTTCTGAGAAAATTTTCTTCCATTTGCAGTGCAAAATAAGTAGGTGATTTATTTGAAGTTCTTTAGGATATGGAGGAGCCTTGAGCTTTCTACCCTCAGGATATTAATAGTAACAGTATTCCTTATTCATTGCAGCTAAAGGTTGCTCTTAACTTCTCCCATATTTGCACCCTTTCTTTTGAGAGAGAGAGAGCATCCAATGGAAACACTTATGTAAGTGGCAGATTTCATGTCCTGCTTTGCCTCAAAGCTGCCTTCATGGAGAAAAATAGGGACTTTCAGAAGGGGGATTGTCTGACGGGCTCTGAATATGCATCCTCTACTTGGACATAGAATCATAGAATCATAGAATCATTAAGGTTGGAAAAGACCTCTAAGATCATTGTGTCCAACCATCAACCCAGTACCCATGCCCACTAAACCATGTCCTGAAGAGCCACATCCACACGTTTTTTGAACACCTCCAGTGATGGTGACTCCACCACTTCCCTGGGCAGCCTGTTCCAATGCCTGACTRCCCTTTCAGTGAAGAAATTTTTCCTAATATCCAATCTAAACCTCCCCTGGAGCAACTTGAGGCCATTTCCTCTCGTCCTATCACTTGTTACTTGGGAGAAGAGACCGACACCCACCTCTCTACAGCCTCCTTTCAGGTAGTTGTAGAGAGCAATAAGGTCTCCCCTCAGCCTCTTCTTCTCCAGGCTAAACAACTCCAGCTCCCTCAGCCACTCCTCATAAGACCTGTKCTCCAGACCCTTCACCAGCCTCGTCGCCCTTCTCTGGACACGCTCCAGCACCTCAATGTCCTTCTTGTAGTGAGGGGCCCAAAACTAAACACAGTATTTGAGGTGCGGCCTCACCAGTGCCGAGTACAGGGGCACGATCACCTCCCTACTCCTGCTGGCCACACTATTCCTGACACAGGCCAGGATGCCATTGGCCTTCTTGGCCACCTGGGCACACTGCCAGCTCATGTTCAGCCGGCTGTCAACCAGCACCCCCAGGTCCTTTTCYGCCGGGCAGCTTTCCAGCCACTCTTCCCCAAGCCTGTAGTGTTGCCTGGGGTTGTTGTGACCCAAGTGCAGRAYCYGGCACTTGGCCTTGTTGAACCTCATACAATTGGCCTCGGTCCATCGATCCAGCCTGTCCAGATCCCTCTGCAGAGCCTTCCTACCCTCAGGCAGATCAATGCTGCCACCCAGCTTGGTGTCGTCCGCGAACTTACTGAGGGTGCACTCGATCCCCTCATCCAGATCATTGATAAAGATGTTAAACAAGACGGGCCCCAAAACGGAGCCCTGGGGAACACCGCTTATGACCGGCCGCCAGCTGGATTTCACTCCATTCACCACAACTCTTTGGGCTCGGCCGTCCAGCCAGTTTTTTACCCAGCGTTTTTTTGGACATGCTAAGTCTGAATCATAAGCAAGGGAAGAAGAAGAGAAGAGATAGGTCTGGACCTAACTGGAGACCAGTCATCTCAAGATTGTTATTATAAGAAAGTAGAGAATGAACAAGGGATAAAATAAGAGGGAATTTTAAACACCAGGATGCACAGGTCTGACGAAAAAACTGTCCTGTGTAAGCAGAACTGGATCTTGCATTGGACATAAACCAAAAAAATGAACAGTTATTTAGTCATTTGAATTAAAAGAGAACAAGAGAATAATASCATTGAATCTTATTAGAAAAAACAGTCTAAATCTGTCCCACAAACTAAACTAACATCTTGCTTCAGTTTTTAATGAGTGTGTCAATCCTGAATGTGAAAAAGGTGACAGGATCACTAGTGAATTAAGAAAACATAAAAGAAAATTCAAGCACCTAAAGTAGAAGCAAAGCTCTAGCAGCTTAATGAACTAAAATCAAATCAGATTGCATGATGTCATTGTAGAAATCTGAAAGAGCTACCATATGAAATGGCAAGATCTGGTATTAAATCTTTTAAATAAATCTATTAAGTCACAACTCTACCATTTTAATGCAAAATAGAAAATGTAATTTCTTAATTTGAGAAAGGCAATGAAAATGGTCAAGAGTCCCTGTAATTTGATTCTCATTTTATGCAAGGCATTAGAATGAAATGCAGTAAGGGAAGGAACTTAAGCAGYAAGGGTTATAACTACATAACTCCTCACAGAGCTCACACCACTATGTGGTTGTGTAATCACTGTTGTATTTGGAAGCCATAATAACTCATTCACATGGAATTAAACTGAGTAGTTGTGGTGGGTTAACCTTGGCTGACTGCCAGATTCCCACCCAGCTGCTCTCTCACTCCCCCTCCTCAACAGGACAGAAGGGAGAAAATAAGATGGAAAAGCTCATGGGTCAAGATAAAGACAGGAAGATCAGTTACCAATTACTGTCATGGTCAAAACACACTTGACTTGGGGAAAATTAATCTAATTTATTGCTAATTAAAAATAGAGTTGTGAAATGGGGAACAAAAACAAAACTAAAAACGTCTTCTGCATCTCACCCCCTTCTTCCCAGGCTTAACTTCACTCCTTCATTCCCTCCTTCCCCTGGCTACTCCGAGTGGTGTAGGTGGGATGGGAAATGGGGGTTGTGGCCAGTTCATAAGAGTTCTTCTCTGCCAACACCTTCCCATGTAAACCCAATACAATGGTTTGTGTTTATTTTTAAAAGCCTATCAAGTTCTCATAGCTACTTTAACTTAGTCATGTTGAGTAGTATACACATATTTAGTTCTATGTAATAAGCATATACTTAAGATGTATCTTCCAAGAAAAAATAATCATTAAAAACAATGTATGTGTGATATAAATTAATATATTCTTCAATAACTAGTATTTCAAAGAGTTCTTAGGTTTTCTAGTTTGTTTGCTTTCTTTAATAGGAACAAAAATTCTCTGAGTTTTAGATTTATTGATGGTAGTGGTAGTAGGGCAACTGATCAGATTCTTTGATATTTTTAATTCACTATTTGAAGGGAATAAAGGGTTAGGCCTTTAGTTATCTGAGGCAGGATCATTAAACTGATTTGAAAAATGCAATAATGCTCTAAATGGACATTTGAGATTTCTGGGAATTCAGAAATGGAACAGTTGCTGAATTTTGTACCAGATTGATAAGACACCACTTCAGTGCTACATTTTGTGATATTTTCATATTAAAATAGTTGTGTTCAAGTGCTGGAGTCTGAAATAATATTTGTTTAAGTAATAGATAGGGTGTGTATATTGTTGCAAAATTCCCTACCTTGCCTTGGTAATGTTACTTTACTGTCAGACTAGGAGGATATCTTCTAATCATTCTAAATTAGCTACTTTTTAATGTGCTTTCTATTGATGTCTTCCACTAAGACTGTAACCAATACAATCTCTTTTATATTAAGAGGAGTTAGACTAGCAACATGTTACATGTTTAGTGTACTTAAATATTCATCACTGAAGAGAACCTGACTACCCCAGTTATTTTGCAGTGTCCCATGTTTATAATAGTAAATATTTAAAGATAGAGAGATCAAGTCAAATTTGGTGCTGCAGAAAATATTGCTACTTTTTAAATGCCAATGTTGTTGCCATTTTGTTGTTTGTTTTGTTGCTGTTTAAGAGAAATTCTTCTCATTTTGAAAATATTTCTTTCCTTTACTGCAAAGTGCTTTATTTTGTTAAGCTTTGCATGAAAGACTGTAAACTTCTGTGGACAGGGACTTTGTCATTCCAGATTTTTGTGAAACACATTACATACCTTAAGCATTGTACAAAGATAATAAACACTGCCCTAGCGAAAAATAGGAAAATCCCAGAGAACAGTTTTAATCTTCTAAAATATCTAACAAGAAATGAAAGATTTGTTCACCACTCAAACTAAAAAAAAAAAAAAAAAGAAAAAAAGTAAATTATTTTTGAGTCATCTGAGAAGAAATAATAGAAGTGACTTTATAACAAACACTTGAGAACTGCTGAGGCTGCATTTTAAACACTGATAAGTACTGTACTGGATTAGTATAAGCCCTACAAAAATGTATTCATACAGAGGAAAAATTGTTAAATTGTTTATTTCATCACTAAATTTTTGTTTCAGTAACCTTTTTTTCTGTTCTACTGTGGGTGTACACAATTTTTGTTGGCATGGTGTAGAAGGCTGACCATTGGCTATGAAAAAGCTCAATAAATCAATAGCAATTGTTATGATAACAAGAAGTGGGACACTGTGGAATGGCAGCTGTAGCATTATGCATGAGTAGAGCCATGACTTGTTTGGGTCTATTAAGCTAGTATTTATCTATGATTACATAGGGAATTTAGTCATAGAGATGGAAGCTGGCAATTATGATCTAATAATTAACTTACTATCCCATAAAGATATAATAAAAGTAAAAAGAATCAATCTATGTYTTTGCACAGTTACAAATAGCTCTACAAACAATACTGATGTGTCTTTTTCATTTGTCATGTAAAAAAAGAAACTGTATAATATAGATCAATGTATAGTAATAGGGAAGTGGTATGAGAATATGAAGCAAGCTCAGTACTCCTGAAATATATTAAACTGAAATCCAGGTAGAATGAGGGCATATTTTTCAAGGAATAGTTAGTTGACACTTCTGCTTACAGTCCTATCAACCTCCTCTGAAGAGACCTCTTGTAATTAAGAAAGGATAGGTCATCCTCCAGGACAGTTCTTGGTATCCTTGAGGTTGGCTTTTGAGTTGCTGAAAACATTTGAGAGATATTTGTTGTTTATGAATGAGACCATGTACACCAAATCACTGCATGGATGATACCCAACACTCCACATATGTGTGAAAGTACTTCTCGGTTATTGCATTAAAATGTCTTAATGAATCTGTTACACTCAGATCCTGGTCAAAATGATATGGACTGTTCAGTTGTCTCTTCTTGGGCTAAAGAACACAGAATTGTTTTGCTTCTACTCTAAAAAAGTTTACTAGTAAAAGTAAGCATTTATGTTCCAGAGATGAACTGTTTTGCTATAATTTATCTTTTGACATGTATGAAGGAAACTGATAGCTCTTTAAGTACTAAGGAGAAAGTTTTGGGATAAACTTAAATATTTACTGACTCAGACTTTTTAATAATTACTATTGTGCATTGCCATTCATTAAAGTAATATCAATGAAAAACACAATGAAATGTTTCTTCCAGAAGATTGATCTTAAAACTCCACAAAACCTATGCAAGTATCTAGCTTTAAACATATTTAAAAAATCGCAAAGGCTAAATGTGTAACTGCTGTTCACAAAATCCCAGAATACTACAAATAGGTTGCATTCAATGCATCTTAGGAGATAACTCTAAACAGATAGAAAAGAATGGGTTTTTGCACAGCAAGTAGTAAACTTCAGAACCTCCTGCCACAGGTGGTTGTGGTGGCAGAGAGATCCAGCACATGCAAAAAGAGATTAAACAAATACATGGACAACAGATCTGTGAGAAGGTAGTAAGATACTGGACAGGTATATCCAACAACTAATGCAGCAACTGTGGATGCTGGAAAACTCTGAGCGAAATGCACTTCAGAGATCAACAATGTTTGTGCTCTCTACCTAAATAGGCTCTTGTATTGCCACTGCTGGAAATTAATACTTACTAAATTAATTCAGATTAATACAGGGCACTTCTTGCATTCTTAGCCACTTGTTCTTATATTTCATAACTGATAGGCACGTCTGTCCTTGCCCAGTTTTAAAGTAAAGAAACTTGTAAAAGCACATAAAGCATTCCCAATTTTCTTTACAGACTGTTTAGGTTGAGAATGTGTACAAATGTTTGCAGAGCTTTTTGCATCAAGATCATCAATTAAAAGAYTGGCCCCAGCCCTAATTTCTGGACAACTCCTTTCAGAGCAATACCCTTCCTTTTAGAACAGTTCATGTTCTATTTGCTTGTTTTCTAACCACTTATTTCCACCTTACAGCTCCTGTACTAACTCCCATCCTTACCATCTTAACAAATAATTTTGAAAGTAGCACTGTACAAAAAGCTATTCTGAAGTCATGACAGATTAGATCTACTGCGTTTGCCTTGTCTGGAGAATCAGTTATCTTATCAAGAAAGCTATTGGGTTAGTCTGGCATGATCTGCCTTTGGTGAACCCAAGATGCATTTTATCTCGTTTTCCATCTACTTCCTTTCCTAGTTATTAATAGAAAGTTACATTGGACATGACGTGCACTTCAATTAGTTTCATAGTTAACTGTCTCACACCTTGAAGTACACCTAAGAATGTAYCTGCTGATAATGTAAATATACAGTGCATTTCTTTGACTATAATAAAGTATATCTTGAATATGACAGATTGCTTGTGACTTGTTACATGCATTTACACAATATGGTGCTAAATTACTGAAGAAATATGAAGCCTTAACACTACCATAATATAGACAAATATATGTGAATTTGAAATAAAATACTTTATTGTGTTAATAAGAGACTGCTTGCTTATGCATGTAAAGACCTCAAAAAAAGAAATAAATTGCTCATGTTAACCTGATTATGTCTTTTCCCTGTTTTGAAGTGCTTACTCATGCTTACTGCAACATTCTTTAATCAAAAAAAAAAAATATTAAAAAGTTTGTTTGTCTCTTTCAAATGGTTTTCTCATGATTTTGGAAGTGAGGAGAGTGATCCAGGTACCAAAGCATAGTTGCCTCATGACATTTTAGACTCTGTAGGGTATCCTGGCTGGCCTCTAGCAGCCGTTCTGAAAGGTGCAGAGGCCCATAGGTCTCATGTCATATCTACTAGGTTCTGTGCATGCCCTGGTGCCACAGTGAGCCTGTATGTTTAGCCACCAGAATCATTCCAGAAACATGGCACATTCCAAATAAATTACAAAAAGAAAAGAGATTGTCATTAATACAATGCATTCACACATACTGCTAATACTTGGTACACAAACCTTTAGAACAGGCATTGTTATAGGTCAAGTAATGGAAATTGGTGTATAAATTGTTTATTCCTGAAAGATCCCATATTAATTTTTAACATACTCTTAAAGAAGGTACTGAGAAACTCTGATCTATTTGCAACGGGAACACAGTAACAACTGCCACCTCATTGCTATTATGCTATCACCCTGACAAAAAACAACAAGAATTTTTCAAAGAGACAAATATGAAATAAAATAAATATTCTTAAAATCCCATCAGACTTGAAAAGCAAAGGTCTTCCATTTGGGAAATCTGTATGCCATGTTTGAATGATTCATTTTTGGGTATTAATAGCAAAGYCATCTATGTCAATCTTAATTGCCATTATAGGGTACAGAGTAGAAGGCATTGTAATTAGGAATGTAATTAGTCTTACTATTTTACCTCAAGAGGCAAATCTTCAGATGCTCTGAATACATCTAACTTTCCTAAAATCAGGGGAGCTACATTCACCTTAAAAGTCCTTTTGGTCTGGAAACAAACAAACAAACAAACAAAAGAACATTTTTTTCCCAATCATCTCTTTTATTTATATTTGCAATATAATTAAAATAATTGCAAATAGACTGTTCCATAACAAATTTGAATCTAGTTGGTTATATCCATGATATTATAAAGTTTTGAGTTTTTTTTTATTCCCTTCCCTTCTTTTCTCTTCCCTTTGAAATATTTTCATTTGAAAAACACAGAATGTGCTTACTTCTAGCAAGAAACTAGACTTAATACATTATTCTCTGTTTCTGTACCTGATTTTCCCGATGCCTTTTACTGTAGAGGCCTTTAAATTGCTGTCAAAGAAAATTTCACAAAGTCAGCATGCTCTAAAACTTAGCAAAGGTAGGAGAAAGACCATGTATGGCACACTAAATTATTATGCTCATCATCTTAGTAGTCCTGATTCTAAGAAAACAGCATGAGACCATTATGGAAATGGGTCAATATTGAAAACTGCATGGTCATGTATGCATATGTCCTGGTTTCAGCTGGGATAGAGTTAWTTTTCTTCCTAGTAGCTGGTATAGTGCTGTGCTTTGAATTTAGTATGAGAATAATGTTGATAACACACTGATGTTTCAGTAGTTGCTAAGTAGTGTTTACACTAGTCAAGGACTTTTCAGCTTCCCATGCTCTGCCAGGTGCACAAGAAGCTGGGAGGGAGCATAGCCAGGACAGCTGACCTAAACTGGCCAACAGGGTATTCCATACCATATGACGTCATGCTCAGTACATAAACTGGGGGCAGTTGGCCAGCGGGCAGCGACTGCTGCTCGGGGACTGGCTGGGCATTGGTCAGYGGGTGGTGAGCAATTGCATTGTGTATCATTTATTTTGTATATTCTATCATTATTATTGTTGTTATTATTATTATTATCCCTTCCTTTTCTGTTCTATTAAACTGTCTTTACCTCAATCCATGAATTTTACTTTTTTTTTTCAATTCTCTCCCCCATCCCACTGCAGCTGTGTGGTGTTTGGCTGCCTGCTGGGTCAAACCACAACAGCATATATATACATATAATTGTGTACGTGTGTATGCATAGCATATACAGCTACACTATGACTGGAAAGTTATTTCTGTTCTGATAAGAGCTAGGTCTCTTTTGTATTTATCTCACTATAGTAAAACTGCAAGTTTGGACCTAGCAAGCAGAACCACAAAATAGATTATATTGGCTGGGGCATTTTTCATATTTAAGATTCCACTTTGTGTATAGAAAGAAGCTGGACCGTGCAGTACTACCCGAGATTTTCACTTCTTGCACCTTGAAGAACATAATGTTAAAATACTAAAAGTAGATAATAAGTAGCTTCTATAATAATTACAGTGATTCATAAAAATATTCTGTTGAGTTAAGACACTATAAGAATGATTAAAAATGATTAATAGGCTAACAGAAAAGACTTTTACATTTTAAAAATCAACAAAAATTCTTAAGACATAGTTTTCATTGTTCCATTCTTTGTAGGCTGTTTATTTAGGCTATGAGTCTGTGCAATCTTATAGTAATATTTAATTTTGTATGAATAGGCCTACTCTTTCCACATGAGAGTATTCATATACATAAAAATAAGCATGTACCTAATAGCACTGACTGATGAATAAGAATGACTGCTTGTGATGGWTGGTGAAGTTAATGCACCCACAAAAATCTTTAGCATAAGTTAAGTGTTTATTTAAGTTGGATCTAGTTGGTCTGTTGCAGTGGGGAGGACAGCAAACACTGCTGAAATGGTAGAACTAGTAATTCAGTAGGGATTTAGCTATTTGATATACAACAATATACTATGGAATCATAGGTTAATAGGATATTTCAGGTTGGAAGGGACCTCAAGAAGTATCAAGYCCACCTTTTTGCTCAAAGCAGGGTCAATTGTGAGATCAAATCAGGTTGCTCATGTCTTTATCCAGTCAGGTCTAAGCTTCCAAGGATGGAGACTGCCCAATCCATTTCCAGTGCTTGACTGTACTTACGAGGAAAAAGTTTTCCTTATGTCCAGTCTGAACTTCTCTTGTTTCTATTTATGCTGGTTGTCTCTTGTCTTCCCAGTATGCAGCACGGTAAATAGTCTGGCACTGTGTTCCTAGCTGTTGACATACTTGTGCTCATCCTGAGGTCACTTTGTACAGCTAAAGCGTTTTTTTTTTTCTATTTCTGTAGTTTCACTCAAGGTAAGTTCAGGCCAGGTAATTCAAACACAATATCTCAAGTCAAGAGAGATGGTGAAGAGAAATCCTATGCTAATCTTACCCTTTATCATTCAAGGTAAGCCTACTCGGTACAGTGGAGAGATTGTTGTATAGATATATGACCTAACTTGATATGAGATATCGGAAGCTGTGTTAGTTCTAACTTCAGCCTTAGATGTTTAGCCAATGTACTGGATTTGCTGAAAACTTGCCTTTTGTAAAAGGGAGAAACTGGAAAGGTTTAAAGTTCATCGCTTTGTGATTATTTTATATATATTGGAACTGCTTATTCAGATTTCCCAAAATACTAGCCCTTGTTATCTTACAGAAAGCAATCTGTCTTTCCTTTTTCTGTTTATTTGTTTTAATATTCTTATCCTTATTACCTTATTAATATGATACTTTGGGCTTTTCTGCCAACTTTTGTCCAAACACAAATCATTTGTTCGTAGTGTAAAGACTGAAGAATGCATCATGTCTCTGTCTTAGGTGTTGCTTTCACTATCATCCTAAGGAATCAACCAGATTCCAGGATATAGGCTGCCCAATTTGAGCTTGAGTAATACTGTCAGGAGGAACAGAGTGGTTTTCTCTATCTGGAGTGTAGTTAAATGTAATGTTCATTACAATGCAGAACAACAGTTCAAATCAGTTAAGAAATCCTACTTTTTTACTTTGTATCCAGATGAAAATTTTCCTACTAGAGAATTCTTTTCTTACTGTAATGATTAAAACCCAAAGCTATCATGGACTGGTGCTAGGTGATTTCTGGAGTGTATCTCCCAGTTGGATTTTACCCAAAACAATTTCAGTTTGTGCTATTTGAGAACACTCTGTGATGTGAATAAAACCATAGTAAGTAGGAACAATCAGGAAATTTGTTTCAAAACAATGTAATAAAATACTAATGGAGATGCATCCATTGAGAACTGAAATGCACTAGATAGAGGATTCAGGAGCTAATCAAGAAAACAATAAAATCTTGTATATCTTCTTAATTTTGAAAAGGAAACCTTAGAATATTCAAAGTAACAATTAAGAAATATCTACATTTTATTTTATTCTCTCACGTCTTTATATAAAAATATCATGTTAAAAGTCAAGAGATGGCTGTAAATGTCTATGGACATACAGTGTAGTGCAAGCTCTATTGTCTTGCTTGTACTTCTGAAACAGATTCTGTGGGGTGACATGTCATGTGGAATTTGAGAATAACTCACTTTCATTACCTTGACTCCAAATTAATAAAGTTATAGCTGATTAACTAATTCACAACACATTAAATTGCTGAATTTGTTTTCATTTTAATAAACATTTATCAGTTATTTTGAAGAGAATCAGAGCTCCCAGACAGACACATAACATATTGTTAATTTAAACTCTGCTTATACAGTCATTCCATAGATATTTCCAAGAAGAACCTGAAAGAAACACCTTTAAAATTAATATTCAAAAAAGCTTTTGGCATTCCCATGCACAATTATTTTGTTGCTAGCTACAGAGCTTGCTACAGCTATACTGGCAGAACCTTACACACTTTTAATGCTATATGTTTTACAAAACAACTGACAGTATACATCAGAATACAGCAGAAATACATCAGAAAAATACACAGCACAGAATACATCAGAAAAATATTTATAAATCAGCTGAAGGAAGGATAAAGAAGAAAGCCTCAAATTACTCTGACCTCTAGAAAATGAATACAGCAAGAAGAAAAGAAAACTGTATCTTTGAATGATAAAAAATATTTTGAACTTTTTTCTTTCCAGTCATCTGATAACTAGAAGGGAAAATTACCGTGCATGCTTTCCAGACAAAAAAGTCCATACTCCTGTCTGAATTTTACAGTAACTCAAAAAATTCTTTGTGACTTTAGTTATACAACAGCTGAGTTCATGGGATTTTATTTTATTAGGTTTTCATTTGTTTCTAAGTAATCCCGGAGAATTTTTTAATACCATTATTCCTTTCCATTTTTAAGAAAGTAAAACCTTCAGCTAAAGCTAATAAGCTATCTTCAATTATTACCAACATACTCCTTTCTTGGAAATTTTATTCCACAACATTAATTTTTATTTTGTTAGGTTGATAAATACAGTTATTTTTGTATCAATAGGCACAGTCTTCTGAGGCAATTATAATAAGATCACACAGGCATTCTTTTTTAAAGTTTTCCCTTAGTCAGATTTAGCTTCTTCATACTTAGCTTTCTTCATACTTAACATTCTCGAGTTCTCTGATGGGATATTTTCATAAATGCATGATCACTTAGAACTACGAGAAACTTGACAAATTCTTCCCAAGAGAAAAATATTTCTTTTAGGTATTTTAGGTTTGAGTAGTCTTGTATTAGATATTGTAATTTTCCTTCAGGAAGTGATTTCTAGTCACATCAGCATTGTTGGCTTACAAATAGCCCAGTAAGGAAAAACGTTATGATGACATTTGGAAAAAATGCAGTCTAATCATAAACACTTTGTCAAACACTAATCAAAGGTGTCCAACATATATTTTCTGGTTTTGTTTGCTTGTCTCTATTAATAGTACTGTTGTGATGAAAATGGGAAGTCTACTTCATAAGGTCTGACTTGTGTGAAGTATCCTTCCCTTCACCATCATTGTTATTGTGATGTCATAAAACCAGCTCTTTTACTTTAAGTAGGAAATAATAAAAATAGTGCGTGAAGCACTTGAGGGAAAAAAGTAAATGCGTCAGATASTCAGTTACATCTGACCTATGGATGCAGTGAAGGCAGTCTTTCAAAGCTTCATGTGACCTCCTATTCTCTTGAAATTTGCAGCAATACAAGTTGCAAAGAAATAACTCTATCTTATATTACATAAGTGTCGTGGTTTCACCCCAGCCAGCAACTAAGCACCATGCAGCCACTCACTCCCTCCCTCATGGTGAGATGGGGAAGAGAATGGAAAGAGTAAAAGTGAGAAAACTCATAGGTTGAGACAAAGACAGTTTAATAGGTAAAGCAAAAGCTGCGCAGGCAAGCAAAGCAAAACAAGGAATTCCTTCACTACTTCCCATCAGCAGGCAGGTGTTCGGCCATCTCCACGACAGCAGGGCTCCATCACGTGTAATGGTTACTTGGGAAAACAAATGCCATCACTCTGAACATCCCCCCCTTCCTTCTTCTTCCCCCAGCTTTATATGCTGAGCATGACATCATATGGTATGGAATATCCCTTTGGTCAGTTGGGGTCAGCTATCCCAGCTGTGTCCCCTCCCAACTTCTTGTGCACCCCCAGCCTACTCACTGGTGGGGTGGGGTGAGCAGCAGAAAAGGCCTTGACTCTGTGTAAGCACTGCTCAGCAAAGACAAAAACATCCCCGAGTTATCAACACTGTTTTCAGCACAAATCCAACACATAGCCCCATACTAGCTACTATGAAGAAAATTAACTCTATCGCAGCCAAAGCCAGCACATTCTCCACCCCTTATTCCATACCTTTTACATCATGCTCAGGTCCCACACTATCCCATACATCGTCATTAACCACAATCCCCCTTCCCATTCTTTGATATAATATGCAGGTATCATTCCTCTAGTCTATGGATCACCTATAAAATGTCTGTAAAATGTCCACAAAATGTCCACTGAGTTCATTTAGTCCATGACTTTGGGCTCCATCTGTTATGGTGGTCACTCAGGACAGGAGAGGTGGTATGGTGCATGGAGTTACTGGGCACCAAAGCCAGCTCAGGTCAGGTCACTGCTGCACTTGCACTGCTTCTTGTAAGTCCTTGTCCTCCATTGGATCAGGTGGTTCCTGCTATAGTAATTCCTATAACATGCAACTCAACTCATTAGTTACAAAAATTTAAAAGTATTTCCATTACAATCTCCACCCCAAAACCAACATAATAAGTTAGATGTAAAGTCTTCTGTGAAACCTCTTTATGGAGAATGAAACAGTATCACACCTTCTGTTTCATTACCATCAGCCCTACCAGCAGCAGTGAGACATTTAATAAAGATGTAGTTATGCCAATTCCATTTGTTTTGTATTAGTGAAAAATTGCCCTAAATTATCTCCTAGCTGTCACTGGATTAAATTGTCCCAGTATTTTTAGATAGACATTTGAAATCAAGGGAGGCAAAATTAAAATGCAGAAAATACCGAGACAGGGAAAAAAAGATACTAATGACACTATTTTCCTTCAGAAAAGCATCAGTTATGGAAAGTACTGGTTAAACCGTATTTAATCTCTAACCAAGCTGGATGAAGTAGGAATTTCTTTTAATCCATAGGTTTTATACCAAGAATACACTATTATTGTACATAACAGCATAGCAATTTTTACACAGGCATTCTAGAATCAGCCCCATAATTCCAATTTAAGTTAAAAATTCTCTCTTAAAAGAATATCTGGTCTTGATGTTACAATTTAATATGACAGACAAGTCACCATCGGATGATGTAGAATGAGTTCCCTACATCGTAAGAAGATAAATTTATAATCTTCTCATGCTCTGTGCTCTTTCCCTCTATAGTGTTCATTTTTCTCTTCCTTACTTTAAACAGCAGTATGCATATATGCTGGTTATCTTTGCTGCCACAAAAACCAACCAAAGAACCAAACAAAGGAAAAACTTTTTGCTTAAAGATTGTACAGTACAGTACTCAGTGTATTTATCCACTTAGCCACATCAGGTCTTTAGGTCATATGCTCCTTAAGGTAGATTCTTTGTTTAGCACTTGCAAATGTTCTAAATTCAGTACTCTGGAGAAATAGAAATAACTAAAGGTGAARAAAATAAATTCTGTGTTTACTTCAGCATTTTGAAATGGAACCTATTCAGCATCATCGATCTAAAGAGTTTAACACCTTTAATGGAGAGCTTTTGAAAGAGTTTGGAGACATCACCAAAAAAAATACAATACAGATAAAATAAGGAATAGAGAGAACAATCAGCTGCAAAAAAAGATTTACTCCAGTTTTTGTATTTCACTCAGGAAAAAAAGAGAAGTTCTAGGGAAAGGTGTATTTCTTTCTTTCCACTCAAAAGAGATGGTGGACTACGATGAACAAATGTAAATTAAAGCTGGTGGCTAACATCAACCCTGTGTTAGAAAGCAAGCGTAAAAGTGCTAGAATGTGTTAGAAAGCAAGCATAAAAATGCTAGAATGTGTTAGAAAGCAAGTGTAATGAACAGTTTAGACAAAAGAATCCTATTTAGTTTACTTACATGTAGAATAATATTCTTCTCAAATTCTTCATATAAATTTTATGAAGACTTTATCAATTGCAAAATGCATATCTAAAGTCATGCATATATTATTAATGTTTTGCTGATGAATGTGGTAAAATACTAAGCCTCATAGTGGAATACGCATGCTAGTAATTCATTTGAAGACATTCATATACTGTACCAAGCTCCAGCTACTTTTTTACCATACCCTCAGCTCCTGCAAGTTGAAGGAGCTGAAGAAAGTCCTGAAAAAAAAAAAAAAAAAAAAAAAAAGGTGTACTATCAAGACCAAGAGGCATAGGCTCATCCAAAGTAATCATATAGGTACTAGATTCAGAAACATGAGGAGAACAGTCAAGTCTTTCCTAGGCTTTAGCACTTATTTCAGTTTTATTGGCTCAGTGCTTGAAAGATGGATAGTCCTCTACTGCCCCATGTCTAGTGAGCAGCTCTGCAATGATCAAGGGAGAGAATCGCTGGCAATGGCGGTTGTGTAGATGTTAGCTCCTCGGGAAAGCAATTCAGTCCAGCTGCATAATCACTGATGCCTCTTCGTCATTAAGTAGCCCTGCGAATGATGATCCAGCAGTGTTTCCAAACTTGAAAGTCTTATTATTATACGTAGCAAGACAGCGAGTTTTGCAGTTACTACCTTTAACTAACTAACTAGTCCTTTAGCTACTACCTTTCTTGTTCCAACAAAACGTGAAGTCCTGTTCAAATTAAAGTCTCTTCGCAAGATTTTTCCCAAGCTCAGCAAAAATCTTACATAGTGTCGTTGTAATGACACTGTCTGAAAAGTTAAAGGCCTGTGAATCACAGAGAACCTATACGATAATCCTCCATGGTTTTTTGTCTTTTCTGGCAATCCTGCAGATGTATCTGACCCTGGTTGCCCTCACTGGGTCTGATCCCAAGCCCCACCCGCAGGCTGGCAGCCTCGGCCTGTCCCTGTCCCCAGGAAGGCGCCCGCTGCCCAGGGCTGGGGCTGCCCCCACTGCCTTGCTCCTGTCTGGGGGTAGGACGGGTGGCCAGGCCTACCCTGCCCTGCCTTGCCACCCTCCACGAGGGCCCCCATAGCTCTTGGGAGGGAGCCCTGTAGTCCAAGGGAGCCCCTGACCCTCGCAACTGTGAGCTCAGACAGGGACTGAGGGGCCCGGGCTGGGCTGAAATGGGGTCCTGGGTCGTGGGCAGGCTGGGGGACGCCCCAGGGAGGCCAGAMAGGGACAGGCCCCCTCAGGGCCCTGATGTTCAGTCTGGGAATGTACATAGCCGAAGGGGAAAGTTTCTGCCTGCCAGAAAGCCATATAACCTATGTATATGATAAACCCCACTTCACTAGCGAAGTAGTGAGGTGCAGCAATACTTCCATAAGAATTTGTTAACARACATCTTATGCATCCTGAAATCTTGCAATATAATAAAAAGGGGGCTACCAATACCAATTTTTAGCTTAAATGCTTGCAGTTATCACTAAGAATGCTGCTTGTAGTCTAAAGGTTTACAGATAATAATAATTCAGGAAGATCAAAAAAAGTAGAATACATTTTAAAAAACTGATTGTTTTTATTTTATTTGAAGCAAAAGACCTAATTTCAGTGATATGTGTCCTTATTCACAAGTGGAAGATGAATACTTYACTTGTCAGTTTAATCTAAAAAACTTTACGTTTTCTTCAAGAAATGCTAAAGTAAGTTTTCATCACTTCTGATTTTTCCACACCATTTTTTCAGACTAATCTGTTAATTAAATTTGTCCTTAAACCAAATAATTTGGGGAATCCTGAGAATGCATTTTTAGGATAAAAAAAATCCTAAAAAAAAAAAGACAGAATTGTCTTATACACAGACAAAGAACTAAGTCTTATTTAGAAAGATTTTTGTCATCACAATTTTGGTCAGTGAAAAGCATAGGAGATGCTGAAATAAGCCCTCAGCTAAACTACTTGATGCAAAACACAAGATGGCCAGGATCTTGAAGAATGTTGCTAATGCAAAAAATTAGTCTGAATTTCTCTTTCCAAAAAGTTATCTCATTTGCATAGCATTGATTATTCTCACTCAGTTTGCTTCCATCTCCTGCAGTGCAAAAATTATGCAGATATATCCAGTTTTTATCATCTGTTTTCTGTGTCTTTCTCAAAAAGGCAACTCAAAAACTATTTTTGGTTTCGATCCGTTTGTACTTGGAGTTGAACATCTGTGAAGATATCATAGCTGCAGTTCTAGAGAACTGGTTAAACACAGTACAAATATCCCTGCAATATTTCTCTTACATTTGTATCAATCACTTGCAAGGCCGGTCTCTTCAACGGTTCCTTACTTTCTACTTATAGCTTTAGTCTGGAAATCAATGCTGTCAGTGTGTCACCTTACAACACATAACTTCAACCACAAAGAACTCCCAAGGGCCTTAATGTTGCTACAGGAGTATTCAATGTGAAATCAGCAAATGTATCAAGGAAAGACGTAGAGCACTTGGACTCACATGTTCTTCATTGTCTTTTCCCTCAAACTTCCTGATATCTAGCCTTAAACATTGTAGAAGAGGCTCATATGTGATATGGTATCCAGGAGGAAGAAAAAACAGAAGGAATATGGATAGCAGGTAGTGCCTGTTTCCCCATGTGCTCATTCCAGATCTATACTGTCTCCAAATAAGGAAGCCTGTGGGAAAATTTTTATCTAAATATGATCACTTCTTTTGGGTTGGATGCTGTTCCCCATGCAGCTTAAAATGCTAAGGCTGATTTCTCTTAACTTGGTTTGTCTTTCCAGAGTTGATTTATTGGTATGTTCAAGTTCTTACAGCCATCATAAGTTGACAAATCCCAGAGCCTTCACTCAAAACAGCACTCTAGTGTAGCAACAAACGGTCATGTGGTGGAGAGCTGGTTTTTTTTTTTATTTAGGTCGTAGAAATAGTTACTTTATTCTATTGAAGACTTAGAACTTCTAGACTCTATTCTCTACATAGTCAATGGAGAGCAGTTTGTGCCTTCAGAGGGAAATTCAAAGTGTGTAGGTTAGATGCCTAGCAGTAGGTTTAGAATTGCCTCAAAATATACTTTTAGTACAAGAAACTTAATTCTTTTTGTACCTATTAATTAGTTGAAATGTTTCTGGAAACAACGAAGTGGGGCCAAATCCTCTCTGTTTACTAGTTCTGTAATTTTACTAAATGTAGTACTTTGAAAAGCAGTGACACTGTGGTATTTTCATGCACAATTTGTGCAATGTAAGAGGCTACCTCACATTAAAAAGTTCTCTATTCATTGAGGTGATCTTATATATTTCTGTATTACAGTATGATTTTCAAAGAATAATAGRTAAAAATCCTGCCATTGCTTTCCTTCAGTGAATTCCTTCTAGTTCTTTTGTTACTTCCTACACCTGTATGAACTAGTTTCAACAGATACAAATAATTTATGGACTAAACAGGGAAAAATGTGGGAGGGAGGTCTTTCTTCTGAGGGGGGAAACCACAAACAAAAAATCTCAACCTTCTGGTAAAACATCATTATTCAGGTAAGATTGGATGCTTATTATTTTGTGATCTACTACAGCTTTGCCTAAAATTCCCTTTTTTTTTTTTTTTTGGTCAAAAATTGAACTGTTCTGTTTCATATATGAAAGGTGCACATTAAAAGAATATGAGCTAGCAAATATCTTTACTGAAGCACTGTTGGCAGCCGAGATCACTGACAACTTCCTGGCTGTGATTCATAATCTATATTGGTGCCTTTGAGACAGCAAGCTATTGATTTTTCCCAGTCTATAATCCAAGACCATATACACAGCTTGTTAGACATCTGTGGGAATATAAACTGAGTTTTGATACAATTTAGGGAGCTTCTGATAGCGGGGCACTTAGTTTTTGTCTTTGAGAAAATCTTTACACATCTGTGTAATCTTGAAGAGATTTTTAACAGATAATTCAATAGAGCTTGGGTTGTTTCCTATCTTTTATTTTCTTCTTTTTTTTTTTTTTTTGTAAACTGCTTCCCTGGGTGGAACTCATACGAAGCAAATTTCAATTGGGCAATAATATTAAAACATAGGGAAATCTTTCTAATGCTATTATAGCCTTTTTTCTTCTTTTTATTTCCTTGGATTTTGTCAAGTATAATTTGGAAGTACTCTTGGTTTTTCATGTTTAATATCTTGTCCATTTTACTTGCCCTTTCCAGGAAAACTTTCCTGTCTTTACTGCAATATGCATGGTACATATACACAAATAACATTCAAAAGAACAATCATTAACAGCAATGCAGTTTCTCCATAATAAAAACATTTAAGAGTAAGTGCGCTAAAAAATCTTCCAAAAAATATAAGTACCTAAAAATATATTTCTTGGGTTCAAGCCACTGCACACACTCCCTGATTTATTAAAGTAACTACACTTCGTGTTAATTTTCTGTCTTCTGAGAGTAAGCTAAGGAAAAGGAAGAGGCTAATACAGTTTGAAGCTTATTCACTAAGATAGGAATGCCATAAGGAACAGTCTTAATATATGTTCTTTTAAATGTTATTTAATATTTGTCCAAGAATACTTTAAGAGCTACCATGTAAGGAGAAAATAACTCTGAAGAGCTTTGTGGATTTCAGAAGACAGAAATGTCTCCCTGCATGTCATCACATTGCACGTTAGTCTGGAAGGTTAGGAAAATATTTACACAAAGTCTCCAAAATCAAAATAAAGCATTCTTGACTGTATGTGAAGTATAATTTAGCTAAACTTGGATGATCCAGAAACCATATAGTCAGAACGGGGTAATTACTCATTTTCTTTTATACGATAGGTAAATTTTCTTAAAACAGTGAGGAGAAAAACAAAATGTTGGGATCATATATGTTTTAGCAAAAGTTTATGTTGAAAAACTGGACCAATTTTCATAAGTAGTAGGAAAAAAAATGAACTCTATATTAAATAATATGATAGAAAACAAAATCTCATTGGAGGAGACTGTATCTAAATGGAATTTTGCAAATTACCATTTCAAATCTATGTTTGAAAATAGTTTTTCATTAATTGTAAAGTTTTGTTCGGCTAGCTCATTTATCTATAACTTAATTGGTTTCCAGGAAAATAAATTAAGTTCCTAATTCTTCATATGTTTATACATTTTCTCAACCTGAGGATCATGAGTAGATCAACTGGATTAGTATCATGCTTTAAGTTAAACAAAAGACAATGTTTTTGCAAGGTCAGAGACACTGGAATGTGCAAAAAGTTAGAAATCTAGAAAAATGAGTAGATAGAGTATGTAAAAAGGAGATTATTAATTTTGTTTCAATCTAAATGAAACAGTATAGTGTACAGAATTACTGCCCACTGTTCATATCACTCTTATAGTCAGATTAAAGCTGAACTATGTACAGAAAATCTTTAAATAAGGTCCTCAAAAAATTAAAGCAGTTATTTTTTTATTCTATGCTTAGTTACTGTTTGGGATAATCTTAGTCCTTCCTGTCTTTACCTTTCCCACTTTCCTATCCGCCTGCTGGGAGCCAGTAAAGAGCAAGAAGAAAACTTACGTGGACTGACCCTGCAATGCAGACTCCAAAATGAAATATGAAGGACAAAACAATAAAAAAGCAAGGAGTTTGAAGTTTGGGATGCTAACTATAGGTCACCAGGTTATCCAGACAAACTAGTTTCAAGAGGGAAAACAAAGGATTAACTCTTTTTTTTATGCTTCAACACTTCAGCTCTAATGTCAAGCAAAATATTTGTTATTCATTATTTCTGGAAATCTGAAAGGAATTTGGATCCATTCATCATTTCAACACTGTGAGAGCCAGATCATCCTTGCTCGTATCACAAGAAGGTAAAGGAAAAGGAAAGTGAGCAGACACTGTGGTCATGAGCACTTTAGAAATGCATGTGATGATAAAAGTGATAAAGTAGGAGATGGAGTGTAGTTATCAACAGCAGGTAACACAGTTTTACTAAACAAACTGCTGTCCTTGGAGTAAGTAGTTCAAAATTTTTCTACCTACATACAGGTACAGAGTTCAGCAAAGGTTCATCTCGTTCAAGCTCAGATACATTTTAAAAAGTGGTTACATAATGAAGAGAAATGTCACTGCTTAGTGCATGTCTCTCTAGGTCTGTACACTTACAGAAAGGCTAGAGACAAATGCTCCTTACTTATAATTTTCCAACTGGAATGTTACATACTCAACTATACAAAAGATACAGAAATTGCAGACTGACCTGTTAGTTGCCCTTTACTATCTTCTAAATTCAGTATTGCAACAAAGGCTTTTTCCCAATGTGAGAGTGTGATTGTATTCAAACTCCACTGTGTGAGGGACAAGTACTTCCATCTTTACTCTTTTATTGCTCAGCAAAACTTGCACTCACCCTTCACTCAACCCCCTCTTACCAGCTGCCTACTGCAATAGTCACAAGCTATCTTTTAATGAATGTCATATGGTAAAAAATAAACACRCCTTTTGAGAGTTCATTTGTGTAATTAGTTACAGGAAAGGATAAGAATATGTTAACCAAAATGCATACACTGTTCTTTCATCCAGAGGGTCCACTGAGTGTCAACAGGTCTTATAAAAAGTCACTGTCCTCAGACAGGATATTCTAAATATCCTTTAAATAAGGATATCAGTCTACATATAGAAAGGTATCCACTGCCTGTATCACACCATTGTAGGCTTAAATTGTGCAAGCTTCTCAAGAGACCATACCTTCATTTTACCTTTTGGTAGCTTAGAGTTCAAGACAGCTTTTGTCCTCAGCTAAAGTAAAGAAGTTCTAGAGTAATAAACCTAGTAAATTATAATTCCTCTTATTTTTATGACCTAGGATCTGGAAATCAGCACAGGGCAGAAACTTGGCAAAACCCACTCTATATAGGGGTGCAATGTGTTGTAAAGRTCATGAGGTATATCCCAGGGAAGGGAGTCCCAGCATATGATTATCACTTGGATTTGCGAATGGGTGAGACTTGCTATTTGGAAACCCCTTTTTTAAGGCAAGTCCTAAGGTCCAACTGCCTTGCTAGAATTATGATTCTAAGAAGCAGGGAGAGGGAAAGCAATGGTGACCGCCAGAGTCTATGAAGAGAGAAGGGTATACCTTTTCCCTTGTATGTGAGAGACCAAGTGAGTCTATAAAACTCAACTTCCTACTTATTTGAGAGTAAGACTGTCCTCACAGGCAGATGAAAAGCAGGGAATCTTCCCAAACCAAACACTGAAGGGGAATTTTTTGAACTCTGTGAAGGCATCCATGATTTGGTAGAATTAGCAAATGACCTGTAAGTATATATTTTGAATTGGACACTTTATACATCAAAAATAAGAAAGGGCATGAGTCCCTTAAATTGTCACCATATAATTGTATAAATAATAGAGAACTTTGAATATTTACTATAAATAACTGAAACCCTGCTATTTCAGAATTCCCTTTAGTAGTCCATTACATAGAAGGACAAATTCAGTGAGTCTTTATCACTCTTTCTCTGAGAATTGGAAAGAGGTAACTATTTCTTAGTTTTCAGATACCTTCAGAAGCTCTGTATTTAGTGGATTTAAATTAGATCGACTAACATTGCAGAACCGCTAATTCACTAAATCACTACTTCCAGAATAAMATTTGTGTTATCTGCAGATGAAAAAAATGTATAAGAGAAAAACTGAAAACGGGGATATATTTTGTTTGATATTTTTACACCAGCAACGACAAAACTAACTTCTGAAGCTCAGCCATCTCTGCTTTAGAGAGGGATGATTATTGTTCTTTAACTTGATTTATTTCTTCTCAGAAAAATATATTGTATATTCTTGCCTCAGATATGGAGAACAATAGAGGGAATACTTGCACAGTCCACACGGATAAATTGGAGACCACAGGTTCCTAGATAAGCAATTATTTTAATGAAACATTAGAATATTTCTATGAGTAATTATGAAGATTGTAATTTAATATGAAACATGTTAGGACTCGTGTTTTAGTGGGTTTCCAGTTTTTAAAGGATTCTTTTTTTTCCTAGCAACTCCCAGAACTCCCATTCACTTCAATGGTAGCTGCAGGTGCTGAAAATCCATTTGAATGGTCCATATTGATTTGAAATTTTGCAGTGGTCTTTCTCTCACACACATGCTCACACGTGTTCCTCTTTACCCTTCTTTCTTTTTCCCTCCATCTGCCCAAGATTAAGGCCAACCTCACCAGACACGGATACTTACATAGTGGAGGTATGAATGTTACAAAGAAGCAGTTAAATGAACCGGGGGAAAAAAGAGAAAAAAAAAAAAGTTGAAGTTCTCATGCATTTTTTTTTCCCCCAGAACTTTTTAAAATAAAATGCAACCTTATAGTGAGGAGGTACATTTCCTAGAAAATTAACTGAGACTCAGGGTACATGCAGATGAGTGAATTCTTTTAGAAGCACCTCTAATGCGTTTTTACAAGGGTCATTGTGTTTTACAATGTGACAAAAAAAAGACAAAAAAAAGAAACTAAATCACATTTTTACTAGACTTGAAATAAAAATAGGCAATTGGAAATGCATTGTAAACAGGATTATTCAAACTCAGCTTGCCTTAAGATAGAAGCAGCTTTTAAGCAGGCTGTTACATAAAGGTCCAGTATTTCTGAGATTTTATGAGAGTAATCTAATGCATTGGTCAGACAAGGTTAAGAATAATGCCCTTGCAGTTTCCCTAGATGCAATGATAGTATTTGATGTGAATAAAAAGGCTACACTTTCTGGGTGTTGGTGAAACTGAACTGCACAGACATCTATTTGGAGATTTGAGTATGAACTTCAATATTTCTCAGAAAAAAAAAAAAACAAAACAAACCCTAATAATAAAATATCCACAGCTTTTTTGAATCTTTTTTCCTGAGTTTTGTGCTTATGCTTCATTGTCCATCTTTTCCTCCTTTCTCCACATTAGCTTTCAAAACACTTCCTGAGGCTTTTAGAAATGTTGTAAACTTACTGTATTATTACTGATGCACACAAGCAGGAACATAAATGAATACTGTATGTGGATGATATTCTTCTTTTTATATCCCATCCTGATATTTCAATCCCTGCTATTACACTGTTCATAAATCAGTTTGGGATCCTCTCTGGCTTTAAAAGTAATTATAATAAATCCAAAGATATGTTTATGTATAGGAGGCCAATTGAACCCTTTGCTTTTCAGTTTCCATTTAAATTGGTCTCCAGAGGTCTTACCCCAGGTTATTTATTCCTTTTTCTTTAGATCTGCTGTACAGATTTAATCTTGCTTCTCTGCTTTGTAAAATTCAATAGACGTTGTACAGGTGGTTTTCGTTCTTTACTTTTTTTGTTAGGGGAAAGAGCTGTCATTAATTAAAAACAAAATTCGTTTTGTATTTTTTCTCTGATAATAAATAAACTTACCAAGAAATTGTGAAGACTGGCTTAAGAAATGCTTCTAGGTGCCTTGAAAGCAATTGCTCAACTCATTTACTCATTTTAATACAGCACAAACAATGCATTAGTCTGCTCTGYAATTTTTCCATTTGCCTGACTGTTAAGTATAATTCAGCTTCTAAGTCCTTTCCTTCTGCATCTTTCTGACTAATTAATTTCTCATACAGAAGTCATATCAAGGTAAGTTTGCATGTCAGTAGGTGTGGATCAGAGCAAGAGAACTGCATGGCTTTGTCTGATCACACAGACTTCTGATTTCACAAAGCCATTCTTCCAGAAATGCAGCAAATGCCAGAGTACCTTGAAAGAGGTCAGCTGAGAAAGAAGATGCAAATCTTAGCAGCGAACTGTTAAGAGCAATGTAAGAAATAAGGGAATTTGTTTCATTAAACATATACCTGAGGAACACCCTTCCACAGCATTTTATTTCACCTTTTTCATTTTATCTCCCTTTATTTCTAAATAAAAAAATGTGAGGCACATATACAAATTCAAATTTGTGAGTAAAAATGTCCCTTTTCAAGCATAATAACTCATCAAATGAATATCAAATATTTCAAATCCTTTACATTGTCTTTGCCAGTGAAACATATAACTTCTCCTTTACAATAGAGATAAAAAATAGTGCTTCATATGCTTTGATTCTGAAATAATTTCCACTATGAGAAACCCTACTTCAACAGTTTGATGAAGCATATGAGGAAGGATATTTATGAGGAACAGTACTGTGCTGAACTTAGTATGCATCAAGACAGTTTATGTCCAGGAGCTGCCAGAATTTGCAGTCCAGAAGAACAGAGAGGAGAGGAGAAGAGAGGAGAGGAAAGGAGAAAAGAGCAATTTTGTAAAAGAGGCTTTTTCTTTCTTTAAGAAAGTTGACATGTGTAATTAATCACAGGAGTCCAGAGGCTGTGACTTTAAGAACACTGCAAGTTATCATAAGAACGAGAAAGAAATTGTCAAATGGTGGT
This sequence comes from Oceanodroma leucorhoa, assembly GCA_030449065.1. NCBI lineage: Eukaryota > Metazoa > Chordata > Aves > Procellariiformes > Oceanodroma > Oceanodroma leucorhoa. Next base: position 22,078,056 of record JASVER010000004.1, on the reverse strand, counting down.
CTGAAAATTGGGAGCTTTTTTAGAGGTTGAGACTGTAGAATTAAGAAATGCTGGACTCTAATGAAAGATGAACCAGAAAACCAGACTAGAAAGAAGGGCCCAACCTGCAAGGACAAGATAAGCAAGTTAGCTTAAGAACATTTATTTAATCTCTCACCAAAAAGATTCAAGTTTTCTCTCTTTAAATTACAGAGAATGTTTGTTCTTTTTTTGCTTTTTCATTTATTTTTTGTTTTTAGTAGCACAGTCCTAGAATTTGGAAATCCTCTGGAACATTCATTTGTAAGAGGGTGGAACGCTTCTACTTCAGGGCTCTGATTAGCTCACTGTCACATCATGACGTGCCTCACCATTTTTAAATTACCTCACATATTGTTTGGAGAACTGATATCTATTTGCTACTAAAGGATACTAAACAAGCTGGCTCAAATTTTCACTAATTCAGATTAATAGTCCCAGATGAACCTGGCCTGTTTACAGGACAGTCCTTCCTGACAATGTATTGCACAAACACATCATAAATATCAATCCCAACTATATAGTAATGAAACTCTTCAAAATGAAAATAATCTCAGTGTTCTAGATACTTTCAAATGTCTTTGTTTTTCTCATTTTTTCCCAGTTTTGAGATTTCTGTTTAATTCTGAACAACTATGTTTTGGAATGTCAGTTTAATATACGGATTTATTAGCTCATCCCATATTCAAGAATTTCCATAGCCTTATCCTGATCTACTGGTGAAAAATACAGATTGAGGAAATGATCAGTGTGTTTGCATATGCACTAAGATTAATGCCTTCTGAAGCAACTTAAAATCCATCTTCAGTCTAGCACAAGCCTTTACTTGGAGTTGCATCTGTCTTCATGAAATCAAACTGGTCTTGGTGGTATGTGTTTTGGTTTTTTGAGTTTTTTAACAAAGAAAAAATAATTTCTTATCCATTTGTTTCCAATTGACTGACATCCTCCTCTGTATCTCCTCCAATGGAATGAGCTCCTTATAATGTTGAAACTGAATTGAGACCTTGAAACGTATTTTAGAAATGTTTCTTTCTTTAGAAACACATTTTAACACAAATGAAGCTATTGATATTTTACTGGGAATAAACATCATCTCTGTAGACATAGTCTGTAGGATCCTGAGCCTATTAGGTTCTGAGATGTCATTTGATTTTCAAGTGAATACTTAGTGCTGATTTTGACCTTAGGACTGCTTATGGGGTGTACTCCTGTCTGCCATGGAGACATAGATTTTGAAGACATTCAGTGTGCTACCTGTAAGGTTTTAATAAAAAAGAAGGCTAATACTGTGGGATTCTCCTTCTGAGGCTGTCCTTCTTCCCATATTTCTTCTGAGGATCCCTGGATATAAAAATCATGAGGCTGTGCTGGAAGGGTTTTCTGTTTTGCAAACCTTTCTTGGGGAGGAAGGACATGAGAGTGGCAGTAAGCATTTTTCTACTGGATATATAAGTAGAGGTTCAAAAATTTCATTGAACTATCTATATTATTGCACAACAATTTGGATGGTAAACAGGATTTGTTGTGGATAATTACCTTTGGATGTAATCTGAAAGCTCTCTGAGTGTCTGAACATATAGGGTTTAGAAATATTAACAGGTGCCTCTCAATGTCCTTGGATCTCTTTCAAATAGTTCTTACATAATATCTGTGTGTGTGACTACATATATACAAATATATATGTTTGGGTCTGGGTTTTTTTTACCACGATTGTGGTACTCCGTAAAAGGAAATAATTTGATCCATGTCATTCTAGGATCAGTGAGAATCTTATCATTGATTTTTCTATGTAAATATATTCAGTTCTCAACCATCCAACTCTGATTTCAACAGAATTCAGAGCAGGGATAAGTCTCTATCATATATTTTTATTAATTAAAAATATTAGGAGTGAATAAACAAATGAGAAATCATTGTGAAAATCAATAAGGAAAAGAATGGTGAAAATAAGGCAGAAATTCAAGAGTAAATGTGGGCTTAGTGGTATATTATCTATGTCTTTTGCAAAGCTGTAAAGATATACTTACAAACTAGGTAATAATTTAAATGGGGAAAATTAGGAAAYAAATTTATTAAGAGGCATGGTTTACCTTAAAATTATTGCTTCAGAAATACTCATTGCTGAAACTAAACCTGAGGGAATACTTTTCCACTTATTATAAGCCTGAACCTTGATTTTGAAGTATGCTGAGTTTTGCTTTTTGGGCTGTGTGCTTTAATTGTTTTGGCTCAGCACCACGCTGAATTGCAACCCTGGCCTTTAACTGCTGAGAAGATATAACTCTAGTAAACAGAACAACATATCCATGGCAACCTACAGTTTTAGTTCTAACTTTTCAAAACACAAAAAGGTAATTATTTTTTTTCTTTATATTTTTATATTCCTGTGGCTCATAATAGCAATGATGACCTCCTGGCTGGGCATTTCCAAGCTATTAATGCCAGGCTGAGTTATGCGACCTTGACTTCACCTGCAGCCATTAACTTTTCTATCTAGYCATTAACTGCTGAGAAATGCCCTCCCTTTTGGTCATTATTTCTTATATATGCATTTCTTAAATAGGCATTTTGTGTAACAATTACATGTCAGAGTAATTTCATAGTTTTTTATTAATAAGTACTATCTTATCTTTGTGTTCAAGCCACAGAGATCCTTTAACATCTAGAAGCTTGCACATCATTTAAGTTTCTAAGGAAGAGGTCATCATTTATGCACAGGCAAATGGGAGACAGAGGGCTTAAAACATCACATTTTACATGGGAGGAAAAAGCCTTGCATCTTTTGAGTTAAATCTATGGAGCATATTCAGAAATGCTGAGGAATTCATTTTTAGATCGGGCATTTAGATGTACAATGTATGCCACAATACCAGCTAGAAAACCCTTAGCGTTAATAGTAAAGGTGACCTCTAAGTTATCCCTTCTGACTACCGGATCTTTAGACAAAATGGTTAGTAATTTCACTGGGATTAATTTGCCAGCATTTTGCAGACCCTTATCTTATTTTCTGGAACTCATAGAGGGATCAGAATCCACATGATATATTTCTCTTATCTGTCAGTGCAGCAGCATAAGATAAAAGAAGATTCTTATTGAATGGATATATTTTTCATTGTCCTTCATACCATAGATTAAATGGGACTTGTATGATTTTTCTTTTCCTGATAGAGCAAGCCATACTTCTGCATAAATAACTTCTGTGTAATTTAAGAACTCTTATGAAGAGCTCAGTAATCAATTTTTTTAGATGCTGTAATTAGAGGTCTTACCTGGATCAAAAACCAAATGTTGCTGGAGGGGAAAAAGCTTGTAGAGTTATTTTCAAAGGTGGGACTTAGTTGTCTGCATGAATGACAAAGGATATTATCATATATGCCTGGAAATGTCAGCAACAGAGGAGTTGTTTAATTTGTTTGTTCCTGTAACTCAGACATACAGTTATACTTCTGTAAACAATGTTTGTTCAATGAAGTGCTTAGTCCTTTGCATAGGAAATTTCTCTGACAATATCCCTGACTAACAGGAAATATCTGTCCTATGAAAAGAAAAAATGTTTCCAGGAGATAAAATTTGATGTTCTTTTCATTGTTATTTTGTTTAGGTGTTTGGTTTATTAGAACATATCATCTTAATTTTGTACAATAGAGGGGAAAAAAGCAGAGAGAGGTGAACGAGGCCAAAAGAACGTAAACTAAAGAAGTAAACTCTGCAAATCTTGATAAATGCAACTCCACCAGTAAGTGACAATATAGGTGAAACATTTCTCTTTTAAACTTTTTTCCATTAGTTTTTTGACAGGAGTACACTAGTTCAGCTTTAATGAGATTCTAGTGTAAAAACTTCAGGGCTAAATAAAAGAAACAAATCAAAAGGACCGGATGATTGCCATTTAATGTGAAAGAATGAAAGTGCAAACAATCATTGTATGACATCTAGCTGTGCTAGTCACTGCAGAATGACAGGTAGAACAATTCAAAGTTACTGATCTAAAGATGGAATAACAGCTCATATGTTTGAAGTGCTCAGAAGATGAAGAAATAAAACAGACTCTAAGATAAGACATGGTTAAGCCTTTTAAATTCCATGCCTTATTGTCAGTATCATTTGAACGCTTTTGTACACTTTTTTTTTTCCCCTCAGAAACTATTTTATCGAAGGAATTACTTTTAAGAGCTGATTTTTATTATTATCCTTCAGGCTGAATGGTATGCTTTGTTTTTCAACAAGATGAGAAAAAATGTACACAATGAAAAGTATATTACTAGTTTGCTAAGCACACATATTGTATATATTCAGAAGTATGTATTCCGAGGATATATTGTTAAGCTGTGCATTTTAAGCAAGTTCAATAATTCACACACTAATTTACAGGTAGCCTGACTTTTTTAACATGCAACATAACAAATTTGTTATGAATTTCTGTTTATATTTTCCTTGTCTATTCTTTTCTTGGTATTATTTTAAGGCTCTAAGGAAAACCACCTATTCTTTCTTTCAGCAAGCCTTTTTATCAGTGAAATAACCTATTCTAGTTACTGCTGGAAACAATAATCTGTAATTGCTGCTTTCAGTCCTAATTTGGCCTGTCCCTAGTTTTTCATCTCAATCTAATCTAAACCTATTTGAGCAAATAAAATGATATTTACCTCATCCTCTGTTACAAGCTTTCAAGATTACAGGCTTCAGGAAAAATCAATACAAAATACCAGCTTAGCAGCAGGTTTGTGCTCAGAAAGAATGCTAACTTTTCTTTCCTGCATTTTCTGACTCTCTACTCCCCTGGAGTGAAAGCAAACCTTAGACTATAAGGAATGAAGAGGAAAAAAAAAAGAAACACAAAAAACCCAGCCTTCAATGATGTGTTTGGTTCATGGTTAGTAGCCACTTTTGAGCTTACAAGCCAAAGTGCAGTGCATGGTCAAGCTCCTAACCTTTAGCTTCTGCTTCCACACTACACATCTTACAGAGTTCACCAAAAGGAAGGATCTCGACCTCTCAGATGATTTTTCAGACTCAAATACCATCTTCATTTATTATTTATTTGCTTCAACCAGTTGGGATTTGAGGTATCATCATACCTGACTGACTGATTTAAGGAAGTAGCCACCTCTCTGTGGGGGAATCTCATGAGAATAAAATCCTATTACTTTCCAAAAAGATTACTTCATTTGCTGCCTGAAATAAGCTTTTGATGAAACATTTGAATGTTCAGTTTGTAAACAACCAAAAATTCTCAGCAGTGCTACCTTTTTTTTTCTTTTTTTTTTTTTTTTAAATGCTGGAAAAGATGCCTCATTGTTTTTATTTTAATTTTGTTTTGTTCTGTTGTTGTTGGGCTTTTTGACAAAGAAACCAATTAATACAGAAAGATGGGTCTTTATAATAATTAGACTGTACATACCAACCTTTTCAAATTATTTGTCCTCTCTCTTTTGTAACAAAACAGGGAAGTTCTTCCTTTTAAAACTTGTCTTGGATTTCTCTTTCATAGTTCTCGCTACAGGTTTCCTCTTCCCGCCCCCATCTTGTGAATAGCCTCTGATTTGAAAAATTATGAGGAGTTATTTGGTCTCTCTTTAGGCCCTGTGGGATCATAATCATGTAATAGTTATGTAGTGTTTGAAAGAAGCTCTAAACCAAGTCAAATATTTAACTTAATCACCCCTTTTTGAAATATTTAATTCAGGACTCAAGTTTTCCCAGATAATTAACAAAATAGGCATGTCTTTTTTTTTTGGATGCCTATATAAGAGTAAGACACACCCAAAAAAGTAGATCACCTAAGTTTTTATTTTTCCAAGAATAGTAGCAGTCGTATCAATGCGTTTAGGGGAAAAGAAAATCTTTTAAATAGGAGATTAAGACCTAATTGTATTCACCTAACTGTGGTTACTTAATTAGTACCCTAGTCACTCTAGGCACAGAAGTAATCAATGGAGGGAGATAAGCACCTTCAGAGTGCTGGAGTCTTAGGTGAACTGAACTGCTCTTTGGAAATGCTTATTTCTTTTCTTTGAATATAGAGGGTGGCTAAGGTAACCTCAGGTGATTCAGCCTAAACTTATTTAGTATAAATCCTAAGTGATAATATTTCTGCCAGCATCTTCTAAGACATAAGACCCCTATTCTGCAGCTCTTCTGYCACCCATATAGGTATTCTCCAGAAACCCAGGGCATCTGAAGTGTCTATTAGCTTCTAGTTCAACCCCAGCAGAAATTACAAAAGCTTAGGAAGAGTAGTTCCTCCACGTAATTACTTGATTTTTTTTAGAGTGATTTGTTAGATGCAAGTCTTTGAAATATAATAGAACATTATCTCACTCTTCTGGTGTGTCCAATATTTGCCAGTGTTTAGATGAAGTCAAGTCTCTCTCTTTCTTTTTCTCTCTAGTCCCCTTTACCTGTGGTAATGATTTATCTTGTAGTCTCAGATGATTATGTGTCTCCTTTCCAAAAAGCAAAATGGGACAGCTTACACGGCCTAGAGCTGTTGTTCCAAGATCTCCCCAGATTCTTTTATCACTACATTCAGCTCAGGTTTTGAACCAAATTTTCCTAATGAAAACCAAAATTTGAGAACTATGATTTTGTAAAAAAACACTAATATTTTATACCACTCTCTGTTGGTCCCATAAAACTTTGTGAAGCTTGATCCCCATTTTTTAATCTAACATAAGGTTATTGTTATCAAATTGTCTGTGTATCTGTCAATCATGTTGATAACTTTTGAAATCTTTGACCAATTTCAAGCAAATTTGACACACAGGTAAAAGTCTTAAGAATTCTAAATTCCTGCAGTAGGCTGATATTGCCTATCCCATCCATACACACAATTCTTCTGTTTAGCTCAGGACCACAACTGGACCTTCAGCTTCAGTTTATCCCTGTGTAATTTCTTTACTCTATTAGTTATTTTGAAGAATCCCTCAGCATTTTAGGCTAGATTTACAAATTTAAACTCACCACATCTATATACAATTTTGACCAAAACCTTGACCAGGGAATTCTGTTTTATTCCAAAATCTTTTTTGCATTTAGTTTTCAGCACTCCTGTAGCTGTTTGCAGACAAAGCTGGCTGAATTAATACAGTCATATAGTATAGACACAGTTATATCAGTTAAAGGTGTTGATACATTGGTGTAACTCCCCTGTGCTCCTCCAGTCCAATTATTGTAGCCACTTGTTGTTAGTAGTCTTGTATTTCACTGATAAGCTCTTCAGAATACTGGTATATTTATACAGTTTCTAATACAATGGAGTATTATCTTGTAAACCTAGGTACCATCAATATAGGAATCAACACAACTACCACTATAAATGGTAACAATGGCATTAATAGCAGTATTCATTAACAATGATAAGAATAACAAATTCTCTCAATTCCTAATCATGCAATTAGAACATAAGCTTTTTAACAATGTGCCACTGCTGTTTTTTGAAGAAATACTTTCTGAAGGGTTAAAGGTTGCATAACTCTATTGATATGGCTTCCTCTGAAAAGTCTAAATTGATAGAAAACTYTGAGAATGCAGAGACAAAAGAGGCAGGCTGATTCTTAAGGGAAGCTGCTCCTTCCTATTCTGAGCAGAGTGACAAGAAAAGGTAAACAAGATAATGGCAGAAGTCACATCTCCATAGCCACCAAGAAACCTTTGTCTTCCAGAAGGTGGTCAAAACCTAAAATTCTCCTGCAGATGCTGAGAATCAAAGCATGGCACCTTCAGACTTTAAAGAGCAAGTCTCAGCCACCTGTGCCACTGAACTGATATTTAAGTACCTTTTGTTATCTCAGGGTGCAGAGACTTGTCTTAACTTTGTAATACTGTCAGGCTCTATACTTATTGTCATCAAGGAGCATTGGATATCTTCATGTATTGTTTTTTCTCCATGAAAGACTGTTAAGGTCCTCATTTTTTGGTTTTACATGCCTAAAATATCAGTTCTAAAACCAATCAAAAAATAATTGTTTCTGACCCCACTTCTAGTAATCTAAATGTAGAATTTCCAAGATAAGAATTTGGATCTAAGTCTCACTGCTTTAAGGTGTTCAACTTAACTAATTGTTTCACCTCTCTGAACCTTAAAACCCACAGGATGCCACCCATAGGCCCTATTTTCAAACCTCAGTTTTGCAGCATTCCCTCCATTCTTCACTAGCAAAAATTCTTTCTTGGTGGTTTTAGCCCAAGGATCTAAGCTGCACTTTATTGTTCATCCTGCAGATACAATTGTGCAATTGTACCCAGCCAAGCACAGTCTGGGTTTCTGCCTAATATTAATTAAGTAGAATAGATAACCTCTAATACATGGCCTCTGAGTTCTGAAAGGCCAAATTACACCAAAGGAAAAAAGTATAAAAGCGAATGTCTTAAAACTAAACACTATTCATTCATATGGCCAGGACATACTGGAGAAGTAAAGAAGCTTTTGGAAGCCACACAATGCAGGACTGCATTGCCCACATGTGCAAATAATGATAGTCTGGAGGGGAACACATAAAGTGTCTTTCCAAAAAAAAAAAAAAAAAAGCAGACATGATAAAGGCTTCTACTTTGCTTCTGTCACCTCTAAAAAATTATTTTATTTCAACTCACACATTTTCCTCTGACTTTGCCCGGAAAGGCAGCAGGATGGTTAATTTGTTTGGGTTATTAAATGCAATTTTTGTGCCTTTCCATGTTCTTRAAAAGTAAACTTCCTAAAACACCACTAAGAATAAAAAAAGGAAAAAAATAAGGAAATTGATGCAGAATGGGTAATACTGAAGGAAAGCAGAAGTTTGGATAACTTTCCTTTTACTTTTCCATTGAGATAATATTTTTTTTCTGAAGTTTGGAATAGTTTCCAACTATTGGATTATTTTTTTCTCCCTGAGATGGTTATTTTTTCATATTTTCTCCTGCTGCTGGGGATTCAGTCTCAATTGGAGGAAGCAGGCACTGAGGTCAAATTACTGCTTAAAAAAGTGTTCAACCTCTATTTCAGGGATGAACAGAAAAAAGACTCAATAGTCTAAACAAAAGCAGAAACTCCAAGAGAATGATTTATTGGTAAACTAAATCCCACCCATTCAGAAGATGAGAAATTAATATTGTTAGGTAGAATATGATTCTAATTTAAATACAATTTAGGCATCTTTAATTTGAGATTGTAGGTATCTTTAAATTTAACCATTTACTTTGTACATGGAGGTATTTGGATTGAAATTAAATTCAGCATGCAATGCAGCTGTAGAAATCTCACAGTAAACATCCTTTTTCATTCTGTATTCTTAGCTTGCATTTCTTGTGCTTGTCAGTGGATTTTGCCAGACATGTTTTGCTGTATTTTAGTGAATAAATTGTAATTTTTAAGACCTTTTTTACTAATTTACAGAAGTAATTTCTTTTAAAATTAATATATACAGCAGAACATTCTGAGTTTAAGAAAATTAATTGTACAATGTAATGAAAGATTCTTCTAGAGCTAAGACAACATAATTTAAARTAGTCAGCTTAATGTTCTGAAATATAATTTTGCTTTTGTTGCAGTTGAAAAATGAAGGTTTCTTTTATATTCTGTATATCCCAAGATGATTTCAAAGCATTTTCACTTAGAAAAGCTAGCTGCTATTACATATGAATTTTCAAAGCTTGCCAAGGCTTTGGAAGGAATGATGAAAATTACTATTGCACGACCTTCAGGTTTTCTTTGTTTCATAAAAGGCTAAGATAGCATTTTTGTCATTTTTCTTTCAGCTCAGGTCTTTCATCATAAATATCAAAGCATGCAATTATGCCTGCTCATATCCTACCATATTCTGCCTGTTTTCTATCCATAGTGATGGTGTTCTCTTTTAGGATACCTTTTTCTTTTATTTTTTGCAAATCTGAAAGAAGTCCCATGTTTTTGTCGAGTGCCATAAATTGTTCATGAAACGCATGTTGCACTGATTAAAAAGAAGAAGAGTTGATTAAAATGGCTTTTATTCTTTTGTTCTAAGCAAAATCCTAAAGTAATGTTCAAGTGTCAAACCTAACAGGATCGTAGGAGACTGATTTGGCCTACAGGTGGAATTTTTAAATAATGCTCATCATTGAAAAAAATGGGACAATCTTCTCTTCTGTTAAAATCTCGTTTCATGCTGAATTATTCCTGTTGTTCCTTTTTATTTTTCATGTGTAACTTGTTGTTCTGTCTTGTTTTGTGGTTTCATGTGGCCTGATCATTGAAGGTATAGAATGCCCATAGCTGCTGTTCCCTAAATTAAGTCACRGTTGCATAATATACCTCAAAATTAGGTTACCTCTATGCCTTAAGTACTTCAAATGAGCATCCATTTGTTTTTTTGCATGTGTTTACTGATCTATTCCAATTTACAAGCCATATCAGCATAGCACAGATGTTATAAATATATCAGACTGAAATACCCATGGTTCATTTGCTTCTGAAATGTTTTTTATTTGGTTTTGGTTTTTTTATGACCACTACCTTAGACACTAATAACAACTTATACAGTAAAAATATTAGAATTCCATTAATTGACTGAAGAAAAAAAAATTCTATCTCGAAAAAAAGAACAGCAAACCTTTGTTAGTGCTTGCAGGAACACACCTCCCCATTTTTTTGTTTATTATGCTCAGATTTTTATCAAATTTACAATGACACAAGGAATACATTCTTTTCATCAGTTTGAACTGTGCTGTCACATGAATGTGAACTTACTGGCTATGTCTTAAGTTAAATGTCAAGGGATATACATTTTCCACATAGAATAAAATTGATTTCAAGTTTCTTTTAATGGCAGTGGAGCAAAAAACCTCCACTGTATTTTTAAACCAAATAGAACCGCCCCAGCATGTGTTAATAAAAATGCATATGCCTAAATAGTAATAGTGTTACTCACAGTACCTAACATAAAAAATATTTTCAACAATAATAATTTGAACTATCAAAACCTTACTATTTAATAAGATTTGCTGATGTGAGATTGTGATAAAATGATTAAAATTGTTTAAAAAAAAAAAGCTTAATCAGTTTAATTAAGAGACTATTCAGACATTTTTCAATCCTTCTAAAAAAAGAACATGAGAAAGGAACAAGTGAAAGCGAGAGGCTTTCTGAGGGTTTTTTTTGCATGTACCTTTTGAAAAGTCCCTCCTCATCATATAAATACTCCCAGAAAACCCTTCAGCATAGTGGTTATATGTATCAATACTGCAAAAGAAAGGAAGATGACACCATAAAAGAATTCAATAATTCTTAAGACTTCTAAAATATGAATAGGAYTTTCAAGCAACGTTGCTTGCTTATGCAGTGTCCATTCAATTCACTGTGAAGTTGAGATGATAGGTGGAAATTCTTATATTATATATATATCCTTCTTCCTACATCACAGTCTGTGCTTGCTTATTTTCCCACATTGAATGATAAATATGCTCAGAAATTATTGTACATTGAAAAAAACCAACAACATGATAAAGTGTCTAAGAGCTATGAATAAAGYAGCTGCTTGAAAAACTTTTTAACGTCTGTAGCAACTCATGGAGGATTTTGGCCTCTGCCTATATGAAATCCATTTGAAGCAACTTGGCTTCTACAATGTCTCTGTATCAGCCAAAMACTGCATTTCAAAAGTTAAAACTCAGTAATAAAAGGATCTTATATTGAATAACACTTTAAAATGCATTTTGTTCTCCATCCATAATACTTGGATCCCAGAATACTTTAAAGCTTAGCCATGAAGCAACTAATGCTAAATTTCTTTTTAATTGGAAGAAACTCCTTAATCCATTTTAGCATTCCTTATGCTTACCATAGAATAGCAATAACACTGTTATTTTTTGCAGGTTGTAAATCTATGTCCCTATAAGCATATCATCATCCATGCTGAAATAATATCTTCAACTAATAAAAGTTTGCCTTTGCCTTTGTTAGGAAAACCATAAAAATGAATTAAAAAGTATGCGAAGTAAGAGGAAGACATTCTAAAGTATTCCCTTTTGCCAGAGGCAGGCACATCAATTAAAGACTGATGCAGGTGTAATATTTATGATCAAGGCTGAAGAGGCCAGAGCTTTGTTAATAAAATTGAAGAGGTATACCCAATTGCACAAGTGAAAAGTGTGGGTTCCAACCCAGAACCAGTCAGAATGCTGCAAAGATAGGGGGTGGAGGCTTTACTTATTGCTTTCAGTATAGGCAATAAAAGAATAATAAAATAAAAAGCTGTGCTGAAATGTGGTATAGTGGGAAACAAAGAACCAAGCAATGGAAGGTAATATACATAATAATAATTATGAATTAGAATGATCACTGGAATATCATGGCAGCAAAAGAATAAATTAGGCTGTGTAGTGGACAGAAATTAGAAAAGACCAAAATACTGCATAAAATATAAGGCAAGGAAAGGTGTCGGTGAAGGGGGTTCCAATTATGAAAATCTGTATATTTAAAGGTTAGTTCGCAAAAATAAATGTGAGCAAGTTGTATTACATTACTGACTTTACCACTAGGAAAAGAATATTGAATGCTTACCAGTAAAGAAGCTCAAAGATGTTACTAATTTGCTATTACTATTAATSACTATTTCTGATAATTAAATAGTAATAATAGTCTAATTCACTTAAACCAGTACGGTGCCTCAACAAGCCAGGTTTAAACATGTCTGATCCTTTAAACCATTTCTTTCTAGGATTACGAATTCTAAAAGCACACACGAGTAAATCGGAAGTGATAATATACAGGAATTGCTTGAAAACACTGGGGCCACTAAACAGAAGTGACCACAATATAAATTATTTCAAAATTGCAGGAATAAGACTCAAACCAAATACAAGTACTGTGACATCAAATTACAGAAAAGATTTTTCATTGGGTTTTGTTGTTTCTTTTAATAGCATAACTAGTCAAAATGACCCTAATATCAAACATGGGGAAAATTAAATTTTGACTCAGGATAGACATATGTTGACTGTGTTATAACAGAATTATGGAGAGCATAAGTTACTTCAGCAGAAAATGTAAGATGAAAGTCAGTATTTGTAAATGGCAAAATCTGCAAGATTACTTGAGCCAAGTTGGAAATCCTATCTTTGTGAACCCAGTAGAAAGAATAATAAATTCTGTCAGACAAAYATTTAAAATAAAATGAGAGAGCCAAGAAGACAAAAAAAAATCCTATGTCCAGAGACTAAAAAACAAATAATGTATTATTTAAGTATGAAAGAAACAGGAGTTACATGTGAAAATTGTGGTTCTTCGAGGCTTCCAGAGTCTTATAGGGCAAACTGTGAATGATAAGGACATAGTGAGAAAACAGTTCATTTCTTCCCAACAGTATTCATCTTAGGTCATACAGTATCTTCAAGAAGAGATCTTTATTCAGTGCTAATCCTACTGTACCATTACATTCAGATGCCTCAGTTTGTGGATGACACTGAGTTGAGTGGCGCATCTGATACACTTGAGGGAAGTGATGTCATCCAGAGGGACCTGGACAGGCTTGAGAAGTGGACCCAGGTGAACCTCATGTAGTTCCACAAAGCCAAGGGCAAGGTCTTGCACCTGGGTTGGGACAACACAAGTATCAGTACAGACTGGCGGATGAATGGATTGAAAGAAGTCCTGCAGAGAAGGACTTGGGGATAATGGTAGATGAAAAAATTGGACATGAGCCAGCAACATGCACTTGCGGCCCAGAAAGCCAATCGTATTCTGGGCTGCATCAAAAGAAGCGTGGCCAGCAAGTTGAGGGAGGTGATTATCCTCCTCTACTCCACTCTCCTGAGACCCCACCTGGAGTACTGCATCCAGCTCTAGGCCCCCCCAGTGCAAAAAAGATGTTGATCTGTTAGATAAAGTCCAAAGGAGGGCCATAAAAAAAGATCAGAGTGCTGGAACACCACTCCTATGAAGAAAGGCTGAGTTGAGGTTGTTTAGTCTGAGGAAGAGAAGGCTTTAGGGAGACCTTATTGTGGCCTTCTTATTAAAAATAAAGAAATAAACTGGGGTCAGTGACCAGAAACTAAATTACTGGAAGAAGAAACCTAAGCCAGGAAGTCACCAGAGAAAACAAGTTGTCTCACAAAACACCAGTCAGACCAAACTAGCCTCARTCCTTGACTAACCAACTTTGTAATCAACACCAGGAAGGGGGAATGAGGTAGGGGCAGTACAAGCTGTTACATAGGTCACCAAAAGTAATGTGTTCACTTCCAAGTACACTAAAGTAGTTTGGAATGGTGTATTAATGCAACATACTTATATTCAAACACAAAATCAGTGAATTTGAAGTATCATGAAGAAGTCTAACAGAGGAGAAAACCAAAAGTGACAGTGCAAAGGGATGTGGAATTTAGGTGCTATTAGATTTCTAATGAGGCCATTCACATAATATCTTTCATCAAATGGTACATAAAGAAGCCTGAATCCAGGGCAGTAATTYAGATATCCAATAGAACGTTAATCAGGAGACCTTAAGGACAAGGAAGTAAAAAAAAAGATGAAATATTATATAYGAACATATGACAACCCAGGGATTCGTTTTAGGACATCTACCAGTAATTAAATAACCAGAATGATCTTCAGTACAGTAAGATGTTTCCAGGGGTATGGAGACCCTTAGGTCTGTGCACTAGACAATTCTTGCTATGCCAAGTACTTCAGTGCATTTCTGTAGGACACTTGAAAGGTATGCTGGGACATTACCGCCCAATCCAACATGGCAGCTTGCTCTTCAAGGTCTCTCTGAAAAAACAATATCTCCTTCAGTGTACATATATATATATACATACATATATATATATACTTCCTGGTAGCAGGGAGCAAAGAGAAATTATCTTAAGACTTACAGCCTGGCTGGTTATCAGAAAGCTGTATTCAGCAGAGGAAAGACAGTTCTAGTCCCTCATATCTGACTTTTCTTAGCCTTAGCCAGAATAAATCAGGTAACAAGATTCATAAATGTTGCAGAAGTTAAACCTCATGTTTCTAAATCTAGTTAATTATGGCATATGTGTTTGTTTTTCCAGTAAAGTCAGTGAGAGGGAAGGATGAAGAGATACACATTAGTAAGAGTCAGGTGTAAAGGAGTTCATTTTTGCTTGATTTTCAGTTTCTAGTTAGTTAAGATTCTTTGGATCTTTCTGTGTAGAAAACTACCACAAAACCTTCCTAAATGTATTTAGCTTTTCTTGGGCTAATCCCTTAGAAACTCATTTGTAACTATCCATTCAATTAGCATAGCACCTATTACCCTTGAAATTCTAGGGCTTACTACCTTAGACAAACTAAAGCTTTAGGAAGTGTTAATTAGGAGTTACGGGACTTAATTAAACAGGAGGAGGAAAAAAGGTTTTCAAACACCATGTTGCATTGTAACATGTATTTCTATTCAGAATAACAGTTAATTCTGTTAGGAATAACAGTTATGATATTTTAAAGTTTGAGAATCTATGTATCAAACGAAGACAAATATTAAAGTTGACTTGCATAGCCTTTTTGAAGTGTGATACATTATGCGCAAAGCCATCTCAGTTCCAGCATTGTTATAAAAGGGATAACTGAATGACTTAAGCAGAAAAAGACTTTACTCATGTCCTGTAATTCATAAAACAAACAAACAAATTCCAAAAATGTCTGGCTGGGATATTAAGCATGCTGGAACCTCAGTCTCTAAAGGTCTTCGGTGCACAGGTATTCTGAATATTAAGGATTCTTCCTTCCACTGGTAAGAATCCACTACGAAGGAAGAAGATTGACTAAAGCTGTGTTTTGACAAGAAGAAACATTTTCAAAATATTATTTCAAGTCCTGAATAAAGTTCTTTTGAAGAAAAGGAGTAGCCAGTTTTTAACCTGCGTCAGTGAATACAGTATTATTGCACTTGGTCTTTTACTGTCTTTATAAGTAACGCTTATTTAAACTACTTCCAGTAGTGACATTGGTTTGGTCCCTCACTTCAGGAGGAAAATACCTGTCTTATGAATTAATATAGATATATGTAGATATTAGATATATCACGCAGACATTTTCTCATTCAAGTAGGTTGATCAGAGCAGCATTTTGTGCATGCTTAGAAATATTATCTGCTATGATAAAGATGTCTACCACTTTTATGAATATACTGCTCACAATTTTATCCTCCAAATCAATTTTAATTTTAGAAATGAAAAATGTTAACAAACTCAGAAAAATGTCTTCTGGTAAGTTAAATGGAAAAATCTACATGAAAATCACTGAAACATCTGACAAGCCACCTAAAACTAGTTATTAATGGTGTGATAGAGTAGCCTTTCATATTATGATCATAACTATGGGACAGATGTGTTTTGTTTCATCTTTATTGCAGCTTCAAGGTTGCAGTTCATCCACGGGGAATATACTGCGGCCGTGTGGAAGCACTCTTTGTGGTGAAACATTTGAGATCCAGTCTGTAGACACAGATGAAGCATGCAAAGATTAAGTTTTCCTGTAAGGTAATCTTAAAGAAGGATTGGTGTCTCTCCATTCTGTCTTGGTAACTGTAAGAGATAGGCTTAATACTATCTAGCCTGTAGAGGAACTGTATTTTGAATTATGCTGCTTCAGAACAGTAGGTAGATTCTACCTCTGAATAACTTTCTTAAGCATGGGTCCAGATCTATGGAAGTTAATGACACTTTATACTTTCTACTCCTTTGCTTGAGCTAGTTAGAGAAAGAATTGAGAGTCTTGGTTCCCTGTTTTCCTAAATAAGGTAAATGTAATAGAAGAGTCAGCAGGCAATAGGGTGAAGTTGATAGCCAAGTAGTAGTAAAGGCCAGCTGTAGATTAATAAATAACCAGGAACCAAGGAATTGCAGAAAAGGAACAGTTTTGAAGAATTGTTCCCTCCCCATGTTGCTACTGATGTGGGTACTGCACTTAAATAGTGCAAGTACAGCATAACCACAATCTCTGCGTTACATATTTTTCCCTTAAACTTTAGAACACAAAGTGCGATGGCATCAGTTAAGCATGATTGGAAACTGTCCTTTGATGTATTGCTGTACGTTGGTTATATTAAAACATTTCTTGCTGCAATCAGAAGCAGAAGAGACCACTTAATGCTCGATACATATACAGTAAAAACAAAGACATGGTAGAAATAGCGCGATCCTTTTAAGTTTTTATTTAATACATTTATAACCTATATTTCTTTGGGTTTCAAAGAGATTCAAAGAGTCAAAATTRCAATAATTATATCAAAAACCTGAAATGGCAATAATATAGGTACCTGCATTAAACAGAACTTAGGTAAACTGTGTTTTCTATTTTAGCATTTTTTCTTCAGCCTCCTAAATTACAAAAGGTACAGATGCCTTCTTATATCTAGCCTTGAAGGTGATACAGTGTATTGATTTGACACATCTTGAGACCTAATAATCAAGTACATGTTTTTATGATTGGCTGATGTTGCCTTGTGTCTGGCTGCCTAAAGAATGTTAAGTTGACTGAGGTCATCTATAGCCTATAGATAATCTACACGACTAATAAAAATGCTAAGTAGACTGTCAATCTGTTTTCCAATCATATCAAACCTCCTAATCCAATTTGTAATTTTCAAGATGAAACTAATCTAAAAAATAAAATAAAATATATGTGTTTACTAGAACAGAGTGGTATATTGCCAGTACGCATCTAGCTGCATTTTAACATTTGAGCTTTCTCTTGAAAGGCTATCATAATGAATATCGTAGCCTGGTAAATTTTTAACAGATCTTTATGGACAGAACATTGTACTGGTGATTATTATCCAAAGTAAAAAAAAAAAMCAGCTGTATCTGAGACTCAGATATGTGGAATGCATTACTCTGTAACCTTAAGAATCCAKTTTGTGCTTTCTCATAAGGTATTTTCAGCTGCAGATTCATATCTGAGGATGGTATCTGGTTGAATGTATACATTATAAAAATAATAGTAATATTTGGTACTGCATACAGTCAACTCCAAATATTTTCTTTTGCTGATGTGGTAAAATGTTGTATATTTCAGTTGAGTGGACTTAGAGACATAGAAACTGTGACTGCGGAATACTGTATTTCAGTGCCATGGCAAAACTCTACATGGCAAAAAAAGCTGTGGATCCAAGACTACCCTTCCTCAAACTCGTAGGTGTTAGCAAAGAAGCTGTGGTCCAAAGGTTCATACTGTCGGAGAACAAGTATTATATTTTCTTTCCAAGATGTACATCTAAAGAAAATGAGATGTTAACATAGACTGTGAACTTCCATTTTCATACTAAGTCAGATAATTTCCTAACTTTATTTAAGCTTGGTTTAATCTCACACATAGCAGTATATCGGAGGGTTCATTGATATATTGTCAGTCTTGTTCGGTTATGTGAATACAGATTTTACAGCATTTACAGTTTTTTTACAGATTTACAGATTTACAGTTTTTAATTAGATAATTAATATAACAAATCAAACACATTCATACATGAGAATCCTATTATTTAGCCTTTGTTTTCAGTCATACAGCTGTATATTACAAAATCAGAATAAGGAGTTAAAAATTTTAAGGCCTAAAATTTGTCTTGACTTCTGGTTCAGACTGGGGAAATTATGGTATTTTCCACCCGGCCTAATCTCCAAATTTTCCTTCCCATGAAAACCAGAGAGAAGGGGAAAGGCTGCAGTGTTGGGTTCCCACATCTCATCCTAAAATAGGATGGAACAGACATCATCCAGACCAGGAGCTAGGAGGTGCTCCTACACGCCAGCCACGCTCTACCCACTAAAGACTAGCTAAAAAGACATAAGTATTATTTTGCTTAGTAGAAGAACGACAAGAATAAAGTTACATGTCCTGTTCTAGGAGAGGAATTCGCAATACTGAGCAAAGTGCTCAACCTCCATATACAGTGAACAAGAAGAGCTTTGTACCTCATGATAGAATGTCAGGTGTACATGATGAAGGATGTAAAATGAGACAGTAGGAAAAAGTAAATTAAAAGTAAACATCTTGGAATTCTTTTTATTCGCTGTCAAAGTCTTTCTTCAAACAGCAAACCTCTAAATAAGTGAAGTTGTGAACTCTTTTGTAGTGAATTTTGAGTCTTTTGGCAAGACGGCACAATTTATTTGCCCAAAGGTATCTCTACAGCCATTTTAAGGCATTAAGATATCCTGCCTGGCTTCTACTCTCCCTCATAATGGAATAGATCTGCAAATCACAGAATCATAGAACACAACCATTGAATTGTTTGTGTTGRAAGGGACCTTTAAAGGTCACTAGTGCAATCCCCCTGCTGTGGGCAGGGACATCTTCAACTAGATCAGGTAGCTCAGAGCCCTGTCTAACCTGATCTTGGGTTGGGGCATCTACCACCTCTCTGGGCAACCAGTTCCAATGTTTCACCATCCTCATTGTAAAAAATTTCTTCCTTATATCTAGTCGAAATCTACCCTCTTTTAGTTTAAAACCATTCCCCCTTGTCCTATTGCAACAGGCCCTTCTAAAAAGTCTGTCCCCATCTTTCTTATAAGCCCCCTTTAAGTACTGATAGGCCACAATAAGGTCTCCCCGAAGCCTTCCCTTCTCCAGGCTGAACGACCCCAACTCTTTCAGCCTTTTTTCTTAGGAGAGGCGTTCCATCCCCCTGATCATTGTTGTGGCCCTCCTCTGGACCCGCTCCAACAGGTCCATAACCATATTGTGCTGATGGCTCCAGAGCTGGACGTAGTACTCCGRGTGGGGTCTCACCAGAGCAGAGCAGAGCAGAGGGGCAGAATCACCTCCTTCGACTTTTTACTATATTTTTCAATCCCATATGAGGGTCACAGCTTATTTTCTAAAGCTTATTTTCTTCATTACTCTTTTGTGGATCCTTTAGAAGTAATGTATAGATTTCCAGGATCTTTCAGACAGCTGAGGGGGAACATTCTTCTTTCAGGTAAACTTTGATGATATTTTCAGACATTTTACCACAGTCATTGTTTCTTTTAAAAACAAATAAATAAAAAATATTGTTTGTTTGTTTGTTTTTAAATAAAAATTAAATTGATTACGATTTTTATTATCTTCAGGATAGGGGATTTAAAAAACTCTCCAAATATAAAACAATATAAATTTTAAAAGTGCATCACTGAAATACTGTAAAGGGACAAAATTAACCTCCATTCTCAGTGACAGGGATTTTAACATGGGTAGATTTCTCCATTATACTTCTTCTTTACAAAATAAAATTACTGAAATCTACTTATGTAACCCATAAATGTGATTTTTCTTAACCTCTTTTGGATACTATAGAATCTATGGTTTTTTGTCAGGCCTTCCAACTTTAGGAATTGTTGATGCTATGACCACTTTAGCTGTAGTTGAACTATTGCACACATAATCCCCTAAACTAAGGATCATTTTCAAGTGATTATTTTCTAAGTGAGATAGTTTAATGTGCAATAAAAAATCTAAACTTTGACTTAGAGAAAAATGAAAAATGTTATTAAAAGTTACTTGAAAATCTCTTAGTCACTTATAGCTAAATTCTACCTACTCCCTACAGTGCAGAATATTAAAAATTCTGCCTTCCTTTCTTCCCAGTTTCGCCAAGTAGAAACTTACCTGATTGTGGTTTCAGCTTGTCGTGGTTTAACCTCAACCGGCAACTAAGCACCACACAGCCACTCACTCCCTCCCTCCTGGTGGGATGGGGGAGAGAATCGGAAGAGTAAAAGTGAGAAAACTCATGGGTTGAGACAAAGACAGTTTAATAGGTAAAGCAAAAGCAATGCACGCAAGCAAAGCAAACCAACGAATTCCTTCACTACTTCCCATCAGCAGGCAGGTGTTCAGCCATCTCCATGACAGCAGGGCTCCATCACACATAACGGTTACTTAGGAAGACAAAATGCCATAACTCCAAACGTCCCTCCCTTCCTTCTTCTTCTTCCTGCTTTCTATGCTGAGCATGACGTCATATGGTATGGAATATCCCATTGGGCAGTTGGGGTCAGCTGTCCCAGCTGTGTCCCCTCCCAACTTCTTGTGCACCCCCAGCCTACTCGCTGATGGGGTGGGGTGAGCAGCAGAAAAGGCCTTGACTCTGTGTAAGCACTGCTCAGCAGTAACTGAAACATCCCCGTGTTATCAACACTGTTTTCAGTACAAATCCAACACATAGCCCCATACTAGCTACTATGAAGAAAATTAACTCTATCGCAGCCAAAACCAGCACACAGCCAAAGAGAAAGATGAAGGCATTGACTTCACCCATTCTGTAGTAGACTCATGGCAAAAACCTGGTAGCTGTTAGGAGAATTGATGTTCTTTCTCATTCATGGCAGCCAGTCAGGAATGTTGAAACACTTTCTGAAAGAGAAGGAGTGAACTCGTTTTTAGCTATGCCAAAGTAAGGGTTGATGCAAATAATTTCACCTTACTCTGGGTGATGCTTGATGTTGCAATCAACTCCCAGAAGGCCATATATGAGCTGATTTTCAGTAATTTCAGTTAATTTTATTTAGTTATCTGTAGGTAAAAGAATAAAAATATCTTGGCTTTTTCTCTTGCTATCCCTCTAATTGGCAGAATTTCAACTCAAGTCTTTAGATCTGTGACTTTCATTTTTTCCTGACTGTGCCAAGAATATTTTTTGGCATCTGGCATTTTAACAGTAATACTGCCAGTGACCAGGCACTGTATTTTGTGATTTTCACAGAAGCATTTGATTTGATTGACTCTAGAATGCTGATTAGAGGAGATAAGACTATGATGCTCTTGAGGATAAGTCACTTAACTCAGATTCATGACTGTTTAACAAGAAAAGCACACAGATTTGTTGTACAGGGCAAGGAATCTGGCTTGGATGAAATGGACTGTGATGTCCGCCAAGACTCAGTCTTCAGACCATGTTTATTGAATTTATTTGTCAATGATTTATTCTTGATTGTATTAAATCTATTTTACAACTATCTAGATGATGCAATGTTACAACATGGTTCTAATTCATTGGCCATGGTAGGGAAGGATTCAGATAATTTATGAAGGAAACTTTAAAAAGAAAGCTTTTTCTAATGAACAAGAAAACTGCTAGYTATTAATTTCAAAACAAACCCCAAACACTTCTTCAATCCTTACTCGGGAAAAAAAAAAAGAAAACTCTCCACTGAAATACATGCTTAAGTCATGACTTAAGGGTTGGATCAACACAGTCTAGCTACTCTTGAGCAATTTTGTGTTGAAATGCTGTTAATTAGAAGCAGGTATCATTTTAAAAGGTAAGAAAGAACTCCACTGAATATATTGTACTTAAGCAATAGCTGAAGCAAGAAACAAAAAATCTGCAATGTGCTGTCAGATGAAATGTTGTTTAAATTTAGAAGTAAGAAAACCAGACTGTAATATCAATAAAAAGYTATGTAGATTTGTTTTATATTAATGCTATGGATAGATAAAATCCAATTTGCCTTTAGGCAAATTTTCAGATTTGTAGCTTGACAGAATATAAGAACACTTCACTGCAGCTTTTATGTGAATAAGTCAACTTACTTCCTCCTCAGTGAGTCTGGAACTATGCAAATGTTTGGAGAGGCCCCTGGTTATATGAAAACAATGTTGTTGTTTCTTTTAGATTTTAATTTAATATTCCGAACCTCGGAGGGAGAAATCATCATAGACTTATTTACCCTACAGTCAGTGTGACAATATGGGAGGGTACATTTAATGCCTTAGCAGTAAGCATTTTGAACAGACATCCGAAGGTGATAAGAACTGAAATAATCTTTGGCAAAATTCAAATGCAGCTTAATTGAATATTTAAAATAATTCACAAGGTATAACTGAGAATAAATTATGTAATGATGTGGTAGGAATGATTTGATTTTATACTTCCTTCTGCTTAGAAGTACAACAGATGCTTGGATATGGATAGGGCAACTTTCTTGCTGTGAGAGTCATTTGAGATGCAATACAAAGCATTGTACATTAATGAGGTTTTATTATCTCCTTTTCTGATACTTTCATGAATCAAATATAAAGGTATTCATATAACTCTTTAAAGCAGGTGGTAGTTTAGACCTTCATTTCATATTGGAATCTTCTGTTGTATTTTAATATAGACATTTTAAAAATAAAAGAGTTTTCATACACAGTGAATAGATCATATATGAGGGTATGTGACACAAGACATTCCTTCTTCAAGGCAGAAATATTTAGATGCCTCTCCTGTCTCTTGCATTTATGTTCCAGTTTTTGGTTTGGGGGATTTTTACTTTTTTTGACCTGTGGAGAGATCCCAGAAAGGTTAAACATCTATGCCATGAAAACCTGGTTATGCTTGGCTTTATATTTTAAAAAGTCAACACAATACCCTAAATCTTGGATGCATGTATTACTGACATCTAAGCCCTGTGTAAGTACTCCAAATGTTAGAATATGCTAATACTGAAAAGGAAGCAATATATGTTTATTTTGAAAAATATTGAAGTCCTGAGTGTTCATCCCACTTATCAGTAAGTACACACAGTCATCTCGTCAAACTGCAGCTTCAGTGAGAACAAACAAAAGAGTTTTAACTCCAAATTTCAGCAATGGACTTTGATACCTGTCATCAAGTAATGTAATTATAAATGTTGAAAATATGTTTCCATGTACACACGAAGCTAAGAAAGGCATACTTTGTTCGTAACTCCAAGTCTATTGCAGTCAAGGTTTAGCTTAGAGGGTCTCTCTCGTGGGTGTTTATCAGAGTAGCTCTGGTTTTGTTCTGCTTTCTGTCCTGTGTCTTCACTTTACCTTTACCTATATTGCGTTCCTTCTCCTGCCGTAACTATGCTATCAAAATCCAGAAAACACAGATTCCTTTTGTTAGAATAGCTTATTCAAGTCAAGGAGCTGCTAGAATAGAAGAACTCTTCTGCCACTGTATGCTAAAATAGCTGAATCCTATCTAGGGAGAGTATTGCCAGCATTGCTCTTTACATGTATCTATCCTGTACTCACACCTAAGTAWACAAGTCCTTTGTGTTAAAAATGGAAAAAACAATGAGTCTAGACTGCTTTCAAAGTCAGGAGTCATTCTCAGGAGAAGAGTAAATTCCTGAAGTGTTTATGCTGACTAGTGAAGAAGGAAAATCCTGGTGGTGAGGAGGGTTCCTGTATTTAATTGCTTTAACAAATAATAGAGAAAAATAGAAGACTTAACTCCATGGACCTGACTATCCACGATGGTCTCAGGGGCAAAGACAGAGGTGGCCTTCATTGCCTTATGCCTGACAGTTCAGTTGCCTCAGTCAAGCTCCAAATATGCAGACTGAACATGACAAGGGTCACTTTGAACTGAGTTATTCCTTTTTAATTGCCAGCTGTATTGACAAGTCCTTTGGGAGCTCAAGATTAGGGATTCTGAGAAATGTAGGTTGGCAAAACTCTGCTCTTAAACAATTACATTTTCTGATTTGCAGATCTTATCAAAGACAATGACATTATAAAGTTTCTAATTTGAGAACAGTAGCATCAAATACAAGTGTTCAAATTTGTTTTGGTAATATTACTTGCTGTGATATCTAATCCTCCTGTAGAATGGTGAAAAAGGAATCAGCCATGTGTTTGCTACTCTTAAAAACTTTCTTTTTATCTAAGGACGATATAGTTTCCTTTAATTTCTTTAAATACTTGTTGACAAAATTGTTATCTTTGCCAATTACTTTGAAGATCTTCTGAAAGGATAAGTCTTTGAGTAATAATGAAGATAAAGGTACAGAGTGTTTAACCATTCCATGATTTGGAAGGTAAGCAGGAACAGAAAAAATTAAATCTTAAACCGCACGTGAATTATTTTTTTTTCCTTATGAATTCATATGTCAAAGCCCTCTCCACATGCTGAATTTTTGTTTACTGTGAGTTAAATTTTTGCATGTACAGGAGATCAGACTATTGGAGCTGTGGTGTTTTGAGAGGATTTTCCCCAAAAGGACGGATCTTAAAAAACAAGTGAAAATGCCATGAGCAGGTCAGTTACAGATCTGTTTCAACACCTCTCAGGCAAACTAATTTTTCTGTTCAGTTTATACCTTAATTTATGTTTTGTGCAATGAATCACTGGAATAACCCTAACATTTACATTCCATAACTTTTGAATGTTTAAAATAGGAACCTTCATGTTGAATTGACAAATGGTTTGTATTAATATAAAATTAGATTTAGGAAAATCATTTAATCTATAAATGACATCTGGTATTTACAGCTTTAGAGTCTGATGAAGATAGATGCACTACCTTACATGTTTATAATATTTTGTAAATTTGCAAATGCATATTTAAATTGATTGTATCCCTCTCCCATCCTTCAAATGTCACTGGCCCTCTAAGGACCTAGTCCAAAGCTCACTTTCATTAATGGAAAGACTTATAGGCTAAATGTATAGCCTAAAATTAAACAGAGCCTAGGAACATTCCTGAGCTCTGGAATACTACCCTTTCTACTGTTAAAGTGTTAGTGTGCTCCTCAGCATGACTTTGGCCTGTCTCAGATAGCCTTTGGCTGACTAATTCCTGGATGTAGTTCAGGAGTTAGTGTGAGCCAGAGAAAATCTCTAACAGACACTTTGAGTGCAGCCACCCTGTTCTGGAGGGTGAAAGAGTTTAGTAGTATGGGTGTGGGGTGTCCTGTGCCAGTTGGCCTTGGTGTCTCCTCCTGAGTAGCCACAATGAACTCTAAACCAGCAAGTTTRGGGGGGGGATTAGGACATCATATATTCTCACAGCCTTGCTCTGTATAGACTTCCTTGCACAGGGCTGTGTTTGTATAGGACTGGTCAGATGCTTTTCTTGTTTTGATCATAAAATTAAAAAATCTTCATGGGAATGTCCCTTCCAGCCCCAATAAGTGTAGAATTCCTAGTTAAGAAAGGACACAATTCCACTAACCCATCCAAGAATAATAAACATCTGGAGTGGGGGGAGTAATTTCCTGGCTTAAAAGAATCAACAACTGGGGAACCGGTAGCCTCCAGCCCGTAGGAGTGTTCCTCTGTGAGTTAGTGTGATAGTGTCTGGGATCTCAGTGTGAGGCTGAGGACAGGTGCCAGGATGCTGTTATACTCTGAGAGAGAGTGTCAAGTGGGATCAGACCTTTTAAATTTAAAGTGGCTCTTTTGAGTACCCAGAAGACTGGAATCCAATCCCCTTGGCTTGGAAAAATGGTATATTTAAAGACAAATATTTAAAGAAACCTCTGGACTAATTCCACTTCTTTGTATTGTATTTATTTTTCTGATTCAGCTAGCATCTTAAATGTTTTTGATTTTGATTTATTCAGAAACTTGTCTTCAATTTTAAAGAACAACATTTTAAACAACAAGAAAGGTAAGGGTCATATGGATGCTCGCTCTGTGCATATGTGTGTGATTGTGTATAAATACTCCAGTAAAGGAAAATACATATTCTGCAGTAAAGTTACATTTATTACTTATTTCTAGTGTATCAATATTTGTTTCTTCTCTTGATCTTAAATATGTCGAGATGGAGAAGCAAGGGAGGGTTCGTGAAGTTCTTTACAATGGATTACTGTAATTAATTTTCATGTCAGGATTTAATCTATGCAAGTTTAAGCACTTTAACGTTGTTTTACATGAATGCAAAATGCAATTATTTATCATCTTTTCCTTCCTATGCATGTTATGCACAGGAACGTACAAAGCCTTTACAGTCTTAAACCTACGTTGCTCCACAACAAACTGTACTTCTATTACATACTTTCTCAACAAGGTAGAGACAAATATGTAGGCTGCAAGTTCTGAATGAACTACAGTTACAACTGAAAGCAGATACCCCCAAGGTACATGCGTGTGTACCTCTTTCACAGTGTGTACTCTCACACAGGAGTGAGAATTTTCTTTGGCTACATTCTGGCTAAAAAGCGTTTAGTGTTTAATGGATCTTTGTCAGAGTGAGAAACAGTCTCAATGCATGAGAGTCAACAGAGTCCCTGAGACATCCTTGCTGGAATGGGAAAGGACATATCATTCCTCCAGTTGTGCTCATAATTTAAGTGGCCAGCATGCTTGCGCATGTATCCCTCAAGTGCCAAGAATAGTCTTCAGTGCTCCAAAAAGACAGTGTCTGGGAGAACAAGTTCATTGCCAATCTGCAGAGCCAGAAAGAGCGTGCATTAGGGAAAGGAAGCATGTGTTTTATCTTGCCTATAATGCTGTTGCTCTGTGCAGTTCTCCAGTGCTTTTGTAAGGTTTATGGATAGTCTTGGCCTCTGAAATCATAATGTCTCCAGACACTGCTGCTTCTCAGCTCCTTTGCCAAGACAAAATAAGTCAGAAGAATATTAATGTTAAGTCTGGGAATATTCAGGGAACTTCTTCAGGTTGGTCAATCTTTTTTTCCAGTAGTTTAAACTCTACCTCTTTTATCCCTATCGAGGAAACCTAGGGAAAACAAGTTTTCTAACTTGAGCAAAATCTAGGTTTTATCAGCTTTGGAAAAAGAAGAACAAATTTTGTCTGTGCAAGTGAATAATCTCTGTAAGGCATATAAGAAATGCTATAAGCATTAATTTTTTCCTTTTCTTCATTTTAGTTCCAGTATTTGTGTCTCTGTTCAATGGTTCTATTTGAATTCTCATTTTGCTTTTCATCTCACTTTTCTCCACATTTTATTTAAAAATTTATTTTCTCTATTTCTTATCTCAGCTTGTCCTATAGGGATTCTGCAGCCAGTCCTGGCCCAGTTTAACTTTCACTCACACAGCTTTGAAACTGGTTGAAAATGGACTAAAAAATCACCTGTTGCTGGCTAAAATGTGACTGTTAATTTCATTCTCATTATTGTGTATGTTGTGTACAGACGTATATATCTGGACACTGTGTGACATGATCTTTTGGGTTCCCTTTCCTGCTACCTCTGACCCTGCCTGTACAATGCCTGCTTCACAACGTCATCTGATGTGAGCAAGAGTGAAGTTCCTTGGGTAGCAGAATATCAGTTTCATGCAACATAGATGAGAATGCGGTTCTCATTTAAATAATATCCCGTAATGAGAAGTTCTCTGAGGAAGCAAGGGGAAAATAAACCTGTGTCTGTAAGTTTTTAGCCAGAGACCATTTTATGTATGATATACAGAAACTGTAAGGAAATGCAATGGATTTGGAGTACTTTTGCCATGGTTAACAGATTTTAAATTCTTTATACAATTCTGAAAAAAAGTCTATAGCAACTCAGAGATACAAAATGTTTCCATATCACTACTGATAAAAGGAAACTTGAAAAGGAAAAGCAAGCAGTTGTCAAAGATCAAAAAAGACACCTGAAATCATCATTGTAAATATCACTAACAATCAATTAATGATATCTGAAATAAATGTGCATAAAGGAAAGCAATATAGAAATGAAATGCAGCTAATACGCCCAAAATTGTAAAATTATTTTAAGAAGTGCCTTTCTCATTACAGCTGAATGTGATTTTCCAGATAGAGGCATTGTAATATGACCCTGTGTGCTGTTCTGTGTGTACAATAAAGCAAGCAAAATTAATCCCTTCCCCTGATGACCTCTAGAAATGAAAACCCATTATAGTAATAATATTTGTACTTAGTCCTTGATGTTTTTGTGCTGAATCTGAATGCCATGAAATGATTGTATACAGTGGCTGATGAGGACACATGTACAGATAATTACATAAATAATCCCCTTTATATAGGTGCAAGGTGACTTTTTAGATCTGGTATGGAAACTAGTTGAAGCCTAATAAAACTTGTAATCATTTTCTTTACTGCTAAGGCCTGAATCTTATTATGTTGAAAGGTCTATTAGGAATGTTTCCCTTTTTAACATGGAATGTATGTAACTAGATCTTGTGCACAATTTTGCTGTTTCTAAAACTTGAATTAAGCATTGAAATTTCTGCCTAAGTTACTGGTTTTGGTGTTTGCCAAAGTATATATCGTATTAAATACTATAATACGTCTTTGTTACCAGTCTGCAGTTCGGTTAGCAAACCCCACTTAAAGGGTAAAAGATCTTTTAAAAAACAACATTATTTAGCTTGGAACAGGAATCAATACTTCATATGATATGGTAATGAAACACAGACTTTGTAACATATTGATGGACACTGAGAAAGTGTGTGTGGTGAGAGGAGTGGGTGTATTTGTGTGCATGTTGGAGGGACCACAATAGTATTAATAGCCTGTAAAGGAGGTTTCTGACATTTGGTAAACACATGAGTACGACACAGAGCACAATAGGAACTACAGTTCAGAAACAATGATCCGTACATTACTCTGGAATGCCATTAAATACATGTGAGCTTTCTTCTGTCAGCATTTGTATTTTCACAGGATGTAGCAGCAAAGCATTAGCTTTGTGGAAAAGGAAGGCTAAAAAGACATCCACATATTGTTTTGCTATTTTGCTTTACTTTGAATATTTGTGTATCTTTCTGATGTGGGCCATGTATCCAAGCCGGTTCGGTTTTGCACAAACTGTCTGGCTTTCTATTTGTCTAAGTGGTAATAAATTCCCATTGATCAGGGCTTAGTGGAAATTAGAACACCCTCCATGTGCCTCGGCYGGGGAGGCTGCTCCCAGCAGACTCTTGCTTGCATTAAAAGCCCACTGGAATATTTCAGAATGGTTGGTGTTGCTGCATATTACTTCGCAATGTCAATACCAGAAGGCCTATTGATTTGGACCCCTTTCTTTAAATAAAAGAAATGGTTTAGTATTTGAAAATAGTAAAAATGGCCACCTGGTGTAAAAATAACATTACCTCGTCTCTCTTTCTTAGACTGTCCATCAGTTTGGGAAAGCCTTGAATTATTGCAGACTGTAATTATTTATTTTAAAAAAAACATATACCATGTATGGTACTTTCAATATATTGATTCCAAAGGCTTATATTTGTAGCCTTCTGCTAAAGAATAAAACTTGAATTTATTAATTGCATTTTATTTTAGATTAAGATTAGAGGGATTTCTTTTAAGCAGTGTTTATAGGTTTTTTTAAGAGGGTGACCTGAGAAAGATAGAGACACATGCAAGACTTACCAGTCTTTCAGACCTGTACTTCTCAGTGTTGGTCAAGCACCACTGGCAGAGGAGGTGTGGAGAGGTCTCTTTCTAATGGTGATTTCCATATGAGTGTCAGCAGACTGCTAAAAAGTGAGAGAGAGAGGAGCTATGAAAGCAAAAAGGACAGATATGAAATGGGAGGCAATATACGCTATGCTGGTATCTGTACACATGAAACACTTTATAATTAGTTAATACCTAAATCAGCTGCTTAAATCCATATTATAAGGAACTAGAAGTCAAATTCATCTGTATGAAATAAAGATTGCCAATAAAGAGGGTATGGTTTAGTTTGGGGGGTTGTTTTCTTTTTTTCAAGAGGTTAGGACGGCTGGAACTCAGCCACATATCAAAGCGTGCCATGTGTCAGGGAGGTTCTTTATTCTCTACAGCAGTAGCTTACTATCTAAAAGTATTTTCAGTATTTTCACCCAGATTGTTTCCCACCCCTTCTTTTGGGTTCCATTTTCCTTTGCCC
The DNA here is from genome assembly GCA_030449065.1 of Oceanodroma leucorhoa. Taxonomy (NCBI): domain Eukaryota; kingdom Metazoa; phylum Chordata; class Aves; order Procellariiformes; genus Oceanodroma; species Oceanodroma leucorhoa. Next base: position 22,047,534 of record JASVER010000004.1, on the reverse strand, counting down.
GATCCTTCAGGATCCTTCCTGATACTTCCTCACCCCACCTAGAAGCTTTGCATATATGATATACGGTCAGTGGGTGATGAAGCCTATTGAAGGGATGCAGCTCCTTGGGTGGGCTGGGAAGATGTGACACTACTTCTTCCTGGCATTTTTCTTTGGCGTCCTTCTGGAGATCTACCACACTGAGGATCCATTTGGAAATCCTAGTACTATTCTATGAAAATAACGCAGCTTTCTCTTCTACCTTAAAATGTGTTTTTTTTCAGGAACAGCATCACTCATGCACAGCCTGTTAAATGAACACTTGTATTCAAATAACTTACTGATTATGCAAAACAACTCTGCCTGTTACGGTACACATTCAGTGCAGAAAATTGCTCTGTTAGTTGGACTGCTTTTCCCGTCRCAATGAAACATACATCTGCTTACAGCTAAAAGTCCAAGGGCCTGATTTACTAAAAATTAGTGATCCATCAGATTGATGGGCAATCTGCACTCTTGGTGCCTTGAAATTTCTTGCATCAGTCACCAAATCATGATTTACTAATAGGGTTTCAGGGCTTGCAAAATAGCACAACTCTAACCACATATTAATATTTAATCTGGCATTTTAAGTGCACCTAACAAAAGACCCCAGAGCTGCTGACAGGACCCTAAATTGTGATTTTCTTAAAAACGAATTGAGTATTTCCATAGTGGTTTCAYGTGGAAATCTGAAACAAAAAGAAATACATAAGTTAAGCCCTGCTCATGAACTTACAAGCTTCTGACTATATTTTCTTGAAAAACTGTTTATAGTTTGTTTTTTCATAGTCTAGCTTCATTAACATATGGCAAAGCTTCCTTTGGCAGTTTCACTGTCCATAGCTCATGATGGCAGAGAAATTTCGAAACCTATTTCTATATTGTGTGCAATTAAACAGTCTGTTCTTTAAATACTTAATCCACTTGGTAACTCCAGAAAGGTGCTAAATGAGGGTAAAAATAATGTATAAATCACAAAGACCTCTTTATTACCGTGAAATTCAGTAATTGAATCTGCACAGACTTAGTAAATTGGGCCCTCTGTGTTTTGTATAACATTTTTAAGTAACCAAGATAGGCGAGAAACTGAATTACATATTGATAGTGTTTCTACCATTTCATGGCTTAAACAGAGCAAGGGAGTGAGTTAATAAGCAACTTCTGCTGCTGCTGTCAGATGAATATTCTAATTTTACAAAACGTATATAGTGCATGCCTAGAAAAGGGTTTATTTGTTTCTTCAATTTTCATATGCCATAATTTATGAAAGATGTTCCCAACACCACCTGTAATAACAGAATGTTTATTAGTGTGCAAATGAGGGTTATAAATGATGTTGCTTATCTATGGAACAAAACACAAAAGACAACTTATTAGCAAAAGACAAATTGCTCAGCAAGTTTCAGTGAGCTGCTATGTTTGTCATGAAAAAAACCTTTTATTTGCACAGATCAATGCTTTTATAATCCATTTAAAATAATATACTTGCCACTAGGTGGCTATTTCTGATCAGATCATTTTACCATTTTAATTACATTTTTAATATCCTGGCTGCATAAACAAAGATAAATTACAAGCCTTGCACAATCTGGCTGCTAGCTCAGGCACAATCTGTAATAATATCAGCTTTTGTTTGTGCCTCCTCTAATTAGATTCTGAAATCTAGGCTTTATYAATCAATAATTTTAATTTCAGAATTGCCTTTTGATCTTACATTTCATGTTTGTTTGCAGAAAATGATCAGTAGGACAAAGCTGATAATTTATGCAGAAACAATCTCTCAGCAGAGTTACAAGCGCATTCCTAGCCATCAACACAACCCGGCAGACTAAGCTTGACACAGGTCTAATTAGCATGCAGATATGTGTCGCCTCATTGGCAATTCAAATTGCTTTTTTATAATGTACCTCAAATTGTGCTACTCAAACATTGTATTTGATTTCCAAAGCCCCCTGGGCATCCCGTAATGTCTCCCTTCATCCTGGGTACGAAGCATTTATTGAACAATCTGCTTCGACCCTGGCTATCTTTTCGAAAACACCCAAACATCGTAACCGTGGGACCAGCTTTTCCTCCTCGTCAGACAGCAACTTGTTCTTCTGCGGAGCGCCGGGTGCCACGTCCGCAGGTTTAGCGATGATATGTTACCTTGCGCGCTCCTGCTCCCACGGTGGCTGCTCTATAGAGGGCTTCGTTCCTGTGCCACTCATTTAAAAAGGGGGAGGATGTCTACAAAGCACACATTAATATGCGGCACATAACCACATCTCTGAATGCCAGCCTTCCATTCTTCATTAAACAAAATGGCTGGATTGCAGTGATTGTTTTCCCCTCCGCACGCGCGCGCGCGCGCACAGGCACACACACCACGCACGCAGGCACATACCCACACACCCCCCACACGCACGCCGGCTTTCTCTCTTTTTCTCCCTCACGCACACGCACGCACTTTCCCCCACGCACACAAACGCGCACACACACACACGACATTCCCTGCCGTCGCAGTGAGTTACATGCGAAAAGTTGTCTGCGGCATGTGTGACACGCGAGGAGATTCCTGCCAACGTCAGGGCCCTTTTTTGCCATGCAGCAACAAGTGGCAGAATCAATGGTGTACAGTTATTCAGCAATGTAATTCATTTCACTGGCTTTGGCTCCTAGCCAGATCCGCCATCTGTCTCTTGCTCTCCCTCTCTCTCTCTCGCCTGAATTTGTCCTACATTTCGTAATGTTACGTGCTTGCCATCCTTATTCTATGTCAGAGGTACAGCACGAGCCTCACCCCCGTTCCGGCGTGGAGTTCTCTGAGTTCGGTGGCACTTTGGATATTCCACTTCAGTGCCATGGGAAGAAAAGGGTAAGCAAAAAACAGAGGGATAGCTGCAAAGAGAATGGTGCTCTTCTATGCGAAAGCCAGAGCCTCCGCTTTTTATTTAAAGCATTGATATGGATCTGTCTCACATGGGAACTTTTCCTGCTTCATTAGAGTATCTTCGTTTTCTTTATTGGATGCTGGCACTGTACGCCACTGCACAGCTCCGTGGAATGCCTGCTGTTGGATACTTGCAGATCCCTGCCACCAAGCAACCTCCTGCATTGGAAATCGGGTGACTACTCCAGGATCTTATGCGTGCTTGCTGTTTGAAGCTGCAGAAAAGTGAATAATCAATTAAGTATTGATTTCTTGTAAGATTTGGTAAATTTCAAAGGCAGGACAAAGAGGATGGCTTAAGGAAAGCACTGCAGGGACTTGGCGTAAATTAGACAACTAACAGCAGTGCAGAATAAAATAACACCTCAACTGAATATTTCCTTGGAAGAATTAGCACTAGCTATTGGAAGACGATGGTGGATTTAATCAAGACGGCAGGCACGCTTGAGTTTTAACCGTGAACCTGAAAGAGGAGCTAATTATAACCACCTTTTTATATGGAGCTAATTTGACTGAATGGATGCAAATGTGCTTTATTTATGGATGAAGAAGCAAGCCTTACAGCATTGACTTTGGGATCATCGCATATGCTAAGCTTTACAGCTTCTCTAAAAGTCAAGCCTACAGTACATTTTTATTTACTGAGAAGGTATTTATATGTAAGCATAAGCTAGCCGTACAAAAGATTCATCAGAACAATGTACTGTAGCACTGAGGATCTAATTATAATTTTGCAGCATTTCATGTTTTCTCTAATTTGGTGCTTTTCAACCCTTGCTTGTGATGGGTTATAAAATGGGACAATAAATGTATGATTTACACTATTTGATTTTCATTGTGTAGTTTATTAATCGTACTGTAGTTTTCTTAACGTGTTTCTGAATTATTCAGCAGTAATTTATAATGAAAGAAGCAGAACTGGTGGGGTGGTTTTAAATTCATTTATAATCTTCTTACAGATCTAAATGTACAGGTTCTACCAGCCAATGAGCTCTATAATTACGAAAGAATGTTGAAATTTTCAGATAAATGGGGCACTGACTTTACAATGGGCACAATATTGTATAATCAGTAAAAGGAGGATTGTTATGTTTTGACTCTGTGGAGACTGGTCTTGGTTAGTTAACTCCTTCTCTGCTGATAATGGTAAGCAAATGTACCTTATACGAGAAAATAGGGGGAGAATGTAATGTATTAGCTTGATGTTTTGCTAGTCTGAAACCTTAGCATATTTTTTTTTTCATTTATTTCCATTTCTGTTACTTTTCTTTTCCCTATTTGCTTCTCTGGTTTTTGTCGRGTTTTTTTTTTCCTCCTGTCTTGCAATCTACATTCCCTGAGCAACCACAGGAACCAAGTTACATTAAGCTTCAACACAAAGACGATGTAAGAATAATGAATCCTCATTTGCATCGACATTTGTATTCAGATTTGCCAGGCTATAAACTTGGCAGATCAAGCGGAATATTAAGTAGAGGCTTCCATGGTAAATTGTGACTCTTGCAATTGCTGAGTCGTTTTTCCTATGTTTTGCATGTGTGCGTGTGTGTKTATGTGTGTGTGTGCATGTGTGTACGTGTGTATGCATGTGCATATCTGCAGTGGCAGGTAAAGTCTCATGACCACTTGATTTCTGAGAAGCACATTGGCCTTCTTTCTCTTTCAGTATATGATGTCAGTTTATGCAAAATGAAGCAGGAATACACCAGCAGTAAGCATTTTAGCTGAAGATATAGTGTGACATATAACTAAAGTATTAAGTCCCTTGCCTAGAGAYCATGTGAAAGAATTCTTTATGCAAATAGATAAACACTATTGCAAAAGCAAAGAGATCTTCTGCATCAGCTGGAGGTTTGATTTCACTGCGAGTAAAGTCCAAAGCGCAAACTGTGAAATAGCACTAAACCTACCTGCTGCATAACAAGATGCACTGTTTTATTTGTGATGGTGTTAATGCRTGCATGTATGTTTCCATTAAAAACTTGGGCCTTGGAATGCCTGCCATCAGGTGCTCTCCACTTTGGTTTGGTTGGACTGTCTCCAGCTTTACAGTAGTATGTGTGAGAGCAAAGTTGGCCCTTCTCTTCCAGAKTTGGACACTGAACCTTTTCCTTCACTGACATTTGCTGAAGAAGGGGTGATCCTAGCTATACATTTCCCTAAGAATTCCTCCCTTCTCTCTCTGGATGAGCCTTTTTCAGAGTGAATAAATGCAAAAGTGGAAGATTTACCTTATCATTCTCCTTTTTAACTTGGTGTTATTGAAAGTAATTTACACACGAACTTTGGAAACTTTAAGTTATCCGTAATATGGATTATATTATTTCAGAAGCAGTGAAAAAGTGCTCAATCAACAAGTGCTAAAAATGCTCCAAGAGTCACATTTGCTACCCATACATTTTAAAGCAGTTGTCTCAGGACTCCAACAAAGTTCTCTGGAGAGAACTTGAGAGTGGCACTGAACTAGGAGATGCAGGAAATGTTCAGGCATGCAGGAAATGCTTCCAGTGCCTTCTTTTTGTACATACCTCCTCCGTACCACACACATAAACATAGACCTAGCAAAGACAATGCCAGTACAGTCCATAGTGTGTGTTTTCATAATTGTTTATAACAGGCTTCTAYGTCAAAGAGGTACTATGATAGAGAAAAATCCTGGAATTTTTTCCAGTCCTTCCTAAACAAGTTGAGGGACTGAATTTAAAAACTTAATCTATGGCTTAATCCACTGAAAAGCAAGTGCAATGCAGTGACTAAACTTATAAACAATATTATATTGTATTATTATTGGCTATAATTTCAGCTGAGAAAGTCGTATCAGTTTTGTTTTCTGTAAAAATACACGAAACCCTAATACTGTTTGGATTTACTTTCATTTTGTTTTTACACGGTAATAGATAATTGATCATGCAGGGAATGGTCAGTTGTAATGTAGTGTTCACTAAGGGTGGAAGATGATATGCTGCTCATGTAGAACAGTAACCTATGGCAGGCAAAGGCTGCCATGCATCATTATTTGTTTGCTATTTTTGAGAAGCTTTAGAACTTGATTCTTTTAATATGGGGGAAAACATGGAATATGATGTCTCCTTCCTTTGAAAGAGTATTCTGGGCTACATTTCCAAAATGATGCTTAATGTAGAAGGGAAAGGTAGAACTTTCAAGATATGTTTTCATATTCCACTTCCTTATGCACATCATCTTGATGAGCTTCCTTATGCACATCATCTTAGTTGTTTGGGTTAGTATATGTACCTGCCATGAATTGGTTTGGAAATTTACCCTAAAACAGCTAACAAAGTGGTCCTTTTCTGAGAAGGGAAAACCAAAACAATATCTCATTGGCTTTCCAAAAAAAAAAAAAAAAAATCCAGTGGAAAAGAAGCCTTGAGATTTAAGTTACAAATCCATAGAGAATAACACATTAATAAACTGTAATGCTTTTGCTGGACATGCATTTACAACAGTCATGCACTAAAGTGAATCCTTTGAAAAATTAATTCCTGTTGGGTTTTTTTTGCCCCTATAAAATTTCCCCAACTTCTTGCTGCCTATGACTATAAAACCCAAAGAAAGGTGAGATGAATGAAAAGTACTTTAAGCTCCAAGTACATTCATCATATTCACTGACAAAAAGATAAAAACACCTGGCTAATATTTCCTGGGAGAAACTCCAGTGTGTTCTCTGGACTTTTATGTGTACTGTGTTGTTGAGTAAAATACTGGAGTGCTATTCATAACAAAAATGTACTGTGTGATGGGTATTCACCATCACCGGATGTGTAGCACAGTCAGCCCAGGCATACCATACAGATGCTTTAGAAGGAAAGCTCAAGGCCTGTTACAACATTTCAGTCTAGCTCATTGTGCTGCTAAAAAATTTAAGATTCCAAAACACAGAGCTCACTATATATAGTAAGGGTCAGATCTGCTGGGCCATAGAATTTAAAGGGAAGCTATCATTTTTTATAATTATTCTTCTGATCGAAGATGCTTTCGTGTAACATACAGTTGTGATAAGTATCACTCAAGGCTCGTGTTTCACACTGGAAGCTTGGTTGTCTGTTTCTATCACTGGTGTTGACTTCATCTTGGGACTGAATTGTAAGCTTTCTGCATCTGCAGGAATGTAGTTTCCTAAATAGTATTTTCTGCTTACTTTGTGCATGTAACAGCAGTTTGAACTTAGACAACTTAACCGTTTCTGTTCTATAGACAGTAAACCATTTCCTCTTCATGTTTTTTGTTTCCTAGACACAAAGGAGACAGAAATGATTTTTAAAAGAAGCAAATAGGTAGATATGCAAACCAGGGAGGAGAAGAGATAACAGATTGAGACTGGGAAGTGGCTTTTGCACTGGCTTTTTATAAATGATGAGTTAAATCTTTCTTTCCAAGGTGAAACTTATGTATTCTCTTGCTTTATCATTCCTTCAGTGGTATGTCTTTTGAGACACTGTATCTGTAATCTCCAGTTGTGCACGCTGCAGTAATTTACAACTAATAATTGAAGGTTTTGTGCAAGGTTTTCTAGTTTTGCTAAAGACTGTGCTGGGAAAGTATAATCCACCGAAATGTGTTATTTGTCGTACTTTGGCAGTCCAAGAAAAAGTTCATCTTTTCCTTAATAAAGTAAATATGCTTTCAATAGCAAGAGCTTTCACATGGCAAAGCTTTTAATTTAATTGCCAGGACTGAGTTAGCTATTTTCAGTTTCAAGCAGTCCTTCGATTACTAAAGACAAAATTGTGATGACTATAAATATTGTTAGATAATGAATAAACTGGATATGCACAAAATTCCCTCAGACCTGAGATGTCTTTCCGTTGTTTGTTACTTATTGCATCTTGTATCAAATTACACTGCAATCCTATAATTTGTGTTTGTATAGCATCTAGCATAATAAGGCTCCAGTTCTGATCAGTATCATAACATAAATAATAATAGAAATGCATCGTTTTAGACAATAGGCAAGCTTTCCAGGGTGGTTGTTTATTTGCATAATCAACACCGTCTCATTTAGTTTAGTGGTTAGTGATTTTGGCAAAATTCTGTGGTCATTAATTGTGCTTTGAATTTCATTGGGAATTTTGCTTAATGAGAACAGATTTTGATGCAAGGTCAGCTCTCTGAACACCATACCGACCCACGCTTCATTATTGTCACAGTGAGTCATATAGCAAGCAACATGGAAATCACTTTACTCTGCACTGAACTTGGCCAGCTCTAGGGCTGAATTCAACACTTGGGTAACAAAACTCAGCAACTGAGCACAGGGGAAGATTGAGAAAAGGAGAATCTAATTTCTGAATTTCAGGTTATTACAGTACAGAGGTGAGAGGCGGGGGAAAGTTTCTGTGAAATAAAGAAGGGAATACTGGATGCTGATAAAACATGTACAAGGAGATGGGAAATTAAATAATATTTTTACTGTTAACCTGATGTCTGTAGTTAAAAGAAAGAACAAGAAGCAGAACACAAATTCCAGTCGTTGCAACTTGCAATGTATAACTACCAGTTTCTCCTGGATCCGTAATTTATGTTGGAACCTGCAATGAATCATGCTACATAGAAGTGGTCCTAGGCTGCAGAAGATAAATCTAATGACACATCAGTTATTACTAATTTAGGGCTGCCTGCTTCTGCTCTCAGTAACATAAGTGGGAGTTTTTCTGTGGACTACATTGGGAGCTGTATTTGGTCTTATTCACAATGCACTGAAGTTACTTGTGCTGTACTATGGCACAGTCATAAACACTGAATAGGAGGTGGCATTTTAAATATCTGAAATATTCTGAGATGTGTTTATGGGACCATATTCAGTTTAAAGTTTACTTATCCTGCTCTAAGCATTTTCTTATTAATAGTTAACATAATCGTTTATCACTGTAGTTGAGAGAAGTATTTGATTTGTCCTTTCAGCAAAATTGAAGTTTTTGCATAATGAATTCTCTATATAACAAATAAAATTTCCTCAAAGGCACTCTTCACTTTTTAAACCATTGTAGTCCCCCTTATAAAATATAAATAAAATGCTGCAAAAGAGAGGTTAAAAAGGGTCCAGCTATGAAATTTGTTTTCTTCATCCTACATTTCTCAAATTTACGTTAGCTTTCCTTGGGTTGACAAGTGCATTTGTGTCCCAGCGAACCAGTAAATTTCCTCCTGGAAATCCTTGCAGCCAGAATGACCCTGGTGAATCTTGTATCCACAGTAAAAACATGGGGATGAACTGGTGTCCCACTGGCATCTTTCAGAATCTTCYTGACAATTAGCAAGCCCAATATACAAAAAAATAGAGAGGTAAGCTATGGTGAAGCTGTTGGGAAATCTAAGTTTGGGGGGAAAATGGGAAAAGTGAAGAAGGGCAGACCTATGCATGTGTGGTTGTGTCATAGGAGATGTAAACGGCAATGTCAGCAGAAAGGAACTTCCCCCATAGATCCACTTACATACAATAGGTAGAAGGAGACAGCACTCTTCTAGGAAAGTATTAACAAAACGCAAGAATATATAGAGTATATTTCCCTGTACTTTACAGTACAGGGAAACACTATTTACACTGTTCAAGCAGTGGWGTTATTTTAGAAATAAAGGACAAAGTGCTTTCTAGAATCTACAGTTGAGTTTTTTACTCTCTGTTTTCATAGCTTCTTACATTTTTTTAACTAAATACTTTGTTTTACACTTTCAGCAATATTGTGTATGAGCTTTAAGCTCCTACCATCAAAATTGGCTTCCATTTCTTATACATCTTATACATACTACTTCAAGAGCGCTTCTGCTCATACATAATGACTAGTACTATCTGGGTGACCTGCTGAAAGTCTTGCAGAGTTTCTCAGCAGGATCAAAGTTAAAAACAGAAAGAAGTTGTAATCTTCCTCATTATTTACAGGGAGATCATGAGTTCAGGGACAAGGTTGTCTTGTTCTCAATAAAAATGGGGGATTGTGAAAAAAAATGTTTAGCATCCTGTGGGGGTTTTTAACAAGTCGTCCAATAGTTTTGTCTCAGCTATGGATTCCAATCTTTTGTTCAGTCATTTTTTTCCAAATGAATCTAAGTTCTGGTGTTCCTTATTACTTGCATTTTCTTTCCAATTTATGCTTTAATCTAATTCTACACCAGGACRCTTCCAGATGTTTACTCGTGTGAAGCATTGAGTACCTTAAGCATATTCAGATCCTCAGCAGCACATAGGTTTTCCTCAGAATACCTTGTTATTTCTTGAAGACTCGGTTAGCATGTTCTGTGTCATTAAAAATGGAGTACAAGACRGTGATTCCTAAGTTTTGCTTTCATTGGCATTTTGCATTAAAGAAAAAATAAACTGTTTTTTTAAGCTAAATCCAAGGTTTTGAGGCTGGCCAGATATTTGGGATTTTTTTCAGATTGGGAGTGCCCATTTCAAAGGGACGTGAGTGACAGCACTCTCTGAAATCAGGCCTCTGTCCCAGCTGTGAAAAATGGCAGTCTCCAATCTTTAACTTTTACCTTTTGAAAGTATTAACTTCAGTCAATGGTGCATTTTAGATGGCATATCCTATTTCTTTAAAAAACAAACCATCGTGCATGCTGGATTTATCTAACACAAAAACCAAAAAAAACCCAAACTGGTTTTAATGTTCATTTTACAGTAACTACGTATTCATGCGCAATTACAGCGAAGATTTCTATTACTCAGGCTGTTAATATGGTAGGAAATGCAGTGCAGAGAAACAGTAGAGACAGTTCTTGTTTCTGCCCCTGAAAGGGCAATACTGGACAGAGCTGGCTTGAGCAGTGTTATAGCCAATACAAAAAGGGAGGGGTTTGTTCCACCAAAAAGAAGAAAAAATATTATCTTTTTATCGTCGAATCATTTAGAAAAGAAACCACAGGTGGGAATCCTGAAAGCTTACATGAGTCAGAAAGGTCAAAAACCAATTTCTGACTTGTTGAAGACACCCTCCTGATTCTTTGAAGTGTGATTTTTTTTCTTTTTTTTTTTCTTTTTTTTTTTCTTTTCCTAGTGGTATTCTTGGCCAGTCAGGCAGCTTATTAGACAGTCAGACTGCTGCATTTGACTTTTCTAAAGACTGTGTTAGTTTCTTATTTGCAGCTCTATTTAGTTTAAGGCTCGATCTGTGAAGGTCTATTTGGTTTGTATTTGGTTATATGTCTATACTCTTGTCATTACATCTGTCATACAGATCAAGACTGCTCACTGTGATGGTCTCTCAGCCCTATGATCTGCAACTTCCAAACATGCCTAATTCTGCAGATCTTCAAAACATAGTGGAAAACCCTATGTAAAAATCAGTTTTTTCATGAAGGTGTTGACTAACATAAAAAAATACACAATAACATTCTAGGGTGGGGATCTGCTTTTGAATGTATGACTGTGTACTGTGACATGGCCTTAATAATACACTCGGTAAAACTGTTGATAATTGCTAAATCAAACAAATATTTCTAAATAATGCATTTAGTCAAAGATCAGAAAGCATTAATTTTTATATTGTATCTCAAAGAATTTGTCTCCCAAAATATGCAACATATTTTACATTGTAAGTAAAGCAAATGGAGAGAGACAATCAAGTATAGGCAGGGGGGGAAAAGATTTGATACCCTGCCACTTGATAGCACTCACATTTCCCATTATTGTCAAATGTGATAGATTTTTGCTCATAAAAATTACCTTGTGGGGGAGAGGAGAAAGAAAAAGGGGGTTACTGATGCAATTACAGTCCCGATACTTAAGCTAAATGCCTTACCAAAAAATGGAGAAAATTAAAAAATAAAAATAAAAAAGGCCATAGAGGTAAAATCTCCTGGGAATTTTTTCCTATGTGTTAATGATTTCAGCAACATCTGTCTGTTACCTCTGTAGGAATCTGGTAGCATCTCACAGTAATCAGGATTGGAGGAACATTCAGTGCTGGACAAGAGTGAATCCTGAAAGACAGCATGCATTTTCCCATTAGACACAACCTCTTTTTATCTGGACCTGAGTCATCAAATTATTTTCCCTACTTGAATATCCTTTTCTGAGATCCACTTTTATCTTGAAGTAGAAATATGCCATTCATGAAGGAGTGAAAATATCTGACTACAGCTCCTAGGTTCAATTTTCTTTATATGAAACATTCAGAGATCTGTCCTTATTTATAATTCTTCCTTCACTAAAAGCACCCCTTGAAGATAAAGTTTTTCATATTCTTATTCTAGACATACTAGGAACAAATTTAGTAGGAGTTAGTGTGTTGTTTCTTTCTTAGAAATGGATGTACCACATGTTGCATAGAAGTTGCTGTGGTATTGATTGCAAATGACCTATTGAAATTTGRAGGCAAAAAATACACACTTTCCGCAAGARAAAAAAAAGAAAAGAAAATCCAAACCTACTGGATTTCAGCTGAAGGTTTGCAAATCATTGTGTGAAATACTAACCTTTCATCGCATTCAACAGATCCTATTATGTGACAGTATGAATCTTCTAATCAAGCTGCTTAAAACCCTCAGGCCATGGCTTGACAATACAGTAAATCTTGCTTCAGAGCTCTTGCTATAGGATTGGAAATGCCACAGCCACATGATGCAAAGAACTCATCTGGTATAAGATCACTCTTATGTTTGTACCACAGACTTTTTGCTGGATCAGGTATCATTTTTCCTCCTACAGCTGACATAAAACCCCTATAAGAGCAGAAAGCTGATATAAATGCTATATTGCGTGTTCTGGCCAGTTCAGCAGTAATGCAATGGCATATCCACGTYTGAACAAAATTAAATCAGTACCCGATAGTACAAAAACCTAATATAAGTGGTGGTGAAATTGCAGCCTCAGGAAAAATCATTTCMTCTGTGAGGGCGTTCCTGATTTCCAAAATATCTGAAATTGCTAGGAGTGCTGCAAAGTCATATACTGAAGACTCATCATAAAATTAAGGACTTTGTTCTACATGTAGATGTAGGCGCCTAGTGGAGCTTACTAAAAGTTTGAGTCTACAAGTAATACGAGTAAGAGTATGCAGTGTGAGATCCTGAAAATCCTGTTGTCCTGTGCTATATTGTGTGTAAAAGTGTGGGCGTTGATTTTTTTTTATATTTTTTCAGTTGTTCCTAAATGTTAACCAGAAAGTTGGAAGGGGTGACATCCTCCTACAGTATGTTCTCACTGCTTTTCACTGCCAAAGTTTTCATGATAATCATCAAAATTTATACCAACAATTGTCCCTGACTGTTCTTGATAGTAAAACAAGATGGAAAGAACATTTTCAAGAACAAATTGTTCATTTGTATGCAAACATACTTGTGCTGAATTTGTTGAAAACCTCTTGCTTTTGCCTTACGCCCACACCAGTGCTGTTCCAAAATATTCCAGTTTCAGCATACTTAATTCTTATTGTTCCTGGCACAGCTTGCAGAAAAAGGGATTCTGAGGAGATTTCAAAGCTACTTGTGTACAGCATAACAGCTGTCTGAAGCCTAACTGAACTGTGTCTGTTAGCATCCAGTATAATAATAACATGCTTGATACTGCCATACTTTACATACAATTGTACTCTCTTTTGTAGAATGAGGAGGGATTAACAGATGACCTAACAGTTATTAGTAGTCCAAATAATAAGGCTACTTCTTATTTAGCTGCATTTCTTTAGTGCAAATACATTATGGCACCCAATAATTTTATACTGGGAACTCAGAAGGATCCGTTTTCAAAGTTCAAAGCAACTGTTGGCATAAATGACTATAAAAAGACTTTTGAAGTGGAAAGTATTAATCAAAACTGGAAGATATTCAAAGGCAAATTAAATGCATGTTCATAAAGTTAAGATTTTGCAAACAAGTTAGGTAAAAGGATGTTAAAAGGAGAAGCTGAGGAAGCAATAAAACATGGTTGAAGTATATCGATAAAATAGGTATGTTGAAAGAGTTTTCTGAGATGCTCAGGAGAAAGTTGTGTTATGCCTACTTTTCTTTTCGGTGATGATGATGGTAGGAAGAGAAGGAGTGCAAGTGATTAAGGCATTATTGTAATACTTTAAGAACTTGGATCATTTCCTGACACCTTAAAGCCTTAGGAAAAAAGGTAGCTGTAAATTCCTGTTTTCCGGCCACAATCAGTGACATCATAGTTCTTAATAAGAGAGGTTTGAAAGAGCTGTAATTTTTCAAAACCTCTTCTCTAGGCAATGTTGGATTTATTTACTTGGAAAAGAGAGCTAAAGGATCTGTGTTTCGGATTTCTTTTTTTTTGCATCGGTTTTATGTTTGAGAGTTTGATGCATCTGGGTATCACCAAATTTGACACTACTTCTACTCTCAAGTCTTACCTTACAGGTGTTTGAATGTCCTTGACCTTACACAAGTGAGCTGGAAGTCCATCTGTCTGACTGTTGCAGAGACTCCCAGGCAGAAGCTATATATGATGATGTTTTCCTGGCTATTATGAATGTGCATCAGATAAAAGCTTCTCTTCTCTCTGATGCATGTAAGCTGATGAGGAATCCCAGTCTTTCCATTTTGGAGAGTGCAGGCTGACGACCAGTCTGACTCTTCTCTCCAGCACCTACAGAAAAGCTGGAAATATCGTGGTTGAAATCATCCTGTATCTGAAGCTGCCAAGCATTTGTCTACTGACTGTTTCTGCTGAAAAGCCAAAACAGGGGCTGGTATTTTTCAACTTTTCTGTGATCACTTGATGTGCAGTTCTTGACTTCAGAGGTAAGTGTCATGCCATCTTACAGTAACGGCTATCAGATAATTCTGCATGAGTACAGTTTTAACTATAAACTGGAAGTAGTTTAATACACCTAGTAAATAGATATGACTGTTGTCCTTGTCCTGGCTTTCTGTAACTGATACTATCTATAAATCTTTGCATTTTTATGCACCAGCATAATAAAATTTTAGTCAAATTTTGCTTCAGCTTGACTGCTTAAAGAAGGTGTATGTGTGTGTCTGCCTGTCTGTCTCTGTGTATACATATATCAAAATAGATTTTCAAGGTCGTAACGTGAAATATAAAAGTAAAGAGTTGAGAGATTGGCTGTAGACCTAATCATATGTCTCATATTGAAAGAGAATTACTTGGCTGAATTTGTCTCAAAGAGATTTTGGCAGCTTTTCGTTTGTATTTTCTGCCAGTAACAGACATCAAAATAAGCGCAAAGATTTTTTTTCCCCCCTAAACTGCCAAATTAAAACATTTGCTGTCAGTTCCTTCCAATTCACTGCTTTTTCACAGAATCATAAAGTAACCAACTATGTGAACAAGAAAAAAGTCTGATAAATATTTGTATTGGGCTCTTTTCAATCAGAACTTCATAGAGATGTTGTGTTGAAAGGGACCTTAAGAGGTCATCTAATCTATACCCCTGCTCTGTAAGGGATCAGTTATACACAACGTGTTACTGACAGACATTTGTCTGATGTTCTTAAAAAATAGCCATTGCAGGGGCTTCCTCAACCTCACCAAGCAACCTGTTCCAATACTATTCTTTTAATAAGAAAGTTTTCCATAATATTTGAATCAAATATTTTTCTGATGCAAATACACTGATTACTTTTTTTCCTTACCACCAGGAAATATGAAGAATAATTGATCACTCATAAAAATCAGTTATTTATTTGACTACTTTTATCATTACTGTTCTATCTCAGCTGTTTGATTCTGTTGATTGCCTCATTGGCTATGTATATAACATTGGTTTCACTGGTATAGAGTTTGACCCTGTCATCTTTAATAAATATGGATCTTTGCCAGTGAATCTGATATCGCATTACATGCACGTATATATAAATATATTGAGAGAAAGAGACTAAAGCTTCTAAGTGAGCAACCTGTAATAACTGTAAATATTCAGGTAATATATTTCACAATTTCAGAAATTATGAAGCATAGATAATATATATTTATATAGTTGATATCTTTGACTTTCCACTTGCTGTATATACATGTATGAAACCACAGTGTGTGGAAAAATGGTACAAAATTATTAATAAACTAAGAATACAAAAATTCATTTCATATCCAGAAACAGTTCCTGTGGCTTTGGGATAGTCACATTCTGGCTAGTGACCAAGATATAAAAGTGTGTGTCAGCTTCAGGCTAATTATTTCATAGTCAAACATTGCCTTTATGTGTAAGGCACAAAACATATAAAGACACACACACAAAAAAATCACAAACCACTCATCCTTCTGAGCTTCTAAAACAGAAACAGAGAAATACCATTAAAAGTACGTGCTTCAGTTTAGTTCAGATTTTTTAACCAATGAACCTTTGGGCAGGTTCACTTTTTTTTTTTCCTGAACAGTTCACCCAACCATCATCAAAATGAGTTGTAATGAAAAGAACTGCAATATCAAAAAAAAAAAAAAAAAAAAAAAGCTTTGAAAGACCTTAAAGTTCTGAAACTTTTGATCCAACACATGTTGTCCACAGGCCTTCTTAAAGAGATTTCCAAAAGGGGAAATATATCCTTCTAGTTCCAAATACAAATCTGGAAAAAAGGTCAGAAGAGGAGCAAGCACCCTTCTAAAAACTGGAACATTTGGGTCATTTTCCCACAATAAGATATATTTTCAAAGTCTACTAGTACTCATTTTCTGGCTTCTAGTTTTTATATTCTTTGGTATTTCATAGCAATTTATCTTTCATGTTACAAGTTAAAAATAGGATTCCATGTCTTAACAAATGAAAAAGTTGTAAGATTTCATCATTGGTACTGCTCCATACTCATCGTTTGTACAGCATTAACACACTCAGAAGCACAGMGATACTGAGCTACAGCTTCACCCTCCATAAAAGGGAGCAGCACATTTTTATTCAGGAAAGAAGTAGTATCAAAGTACTTTCTAGTTCTTTGCATGCACTTGTTTAAAGAAAATTTTTCTCTCTTTCTCTTTCCCTACATGCCTCCTGTGCTCACCAACCTAAGAGAAAGTATCACTTTGATTAACTTTTGTCTGTAATATTGTAAGACTTATATTCTCTAAAAGATATGTTTGGACTCAAATTTGTAAAATTTTTGTAGAACACTGTCTAATGGTCCAATCAGTACAAAATAAAAATATTGTCAAAAGCAATCATTTATTTTTCTCTTTTGTGTTTAATGTTGTGGCCTGAATTTACAAATGCAGTTCTACTTGATATGTATCTGTAGAGAATGAAAAGAATTTTGATAGTTAAAAATTACTGCCTTGTTAAAAACCTTACTCACTCCTCATTTGATCTTCTCCTTTGAAACCATTTTAAAATGTGACAAAGATTAAAAAGGATCTCAGAGAAGGGCAAGCTRTAGGCAGCACTTGAATACCTGGGGATCTGCCACATTCCTATACCAACACATTGGTTTAATGAAAAATGGAATAAATYACTATTTATTGATTTTTCTCACTATTTATAAATTGATGGGATAGTCTGTAATGAGATCATGCCATTATAATAGGATCATAAATGAAACTCGTCATGAGTTGTTATTAAGGATGCATCCACGTTTTCATTTTAGTTCACTTTTTTTCTGGACTGCAACTACTAAAAGTGTCTTTACTGTGAAAAAGTCTGAGCTGTATTTTGTGCCCATTTCAAAAGGTAYATCCATGTTTCCTACTGCTTGTACTTTCCCTGATGTAAGATGGTTAATAAAGGAATAACAAAAAAGTAGAGATTTCCTGTGTTCTAGAAGGCAGATTGCAAAGGACAATAGCTTAGATGTGGATCTGAGTGTAGTGTGTCAACTGGTGATGACAAAGGACCATATTAAAACATACTTCTTTAGACATACTGTTTTAAAAGAAAGCATTTCCCCCTGGAGGGAGGTCTGTGTTGGGTACATTATGGTCCGGATGACTGAATCACARTCCATGCCTGAGCCCTGGTGCTGCCCATTCAAAACTTGGCTACACTGTAGGCAGGAGACCAGTACCTATCTTCCAGATCAGATGTCTTCTGAGCATGGAGTACTCAGAAGTGAGGGTAATGGTAAAGGTCTCAGGGCTGAGATGGTACTTAAACCTATGCAGTTTGGATAACATCCTGATAGCCTGACATATGAACTAGTGGGCAAAGATAAACTTAACTGGAAGAAGCCTAGCTACAACCAGTTGTTGGAAGAGAAAAAAAATAGGTTGACCAATATGCTTCCTAAAGAAAAAAAGTGTAAAGCTTGTGGAACGTTTTAGAGGTTGTTTGACTGTCATGACTGAAACATGAGAAAAATTATTTTGGAAGCTGTATTTCTTGCAAACTRGAAAGGAGCATGTCCATTTCAATGTATTGGCTGGAAGCCTTTTTAAAGGATCTGAAGCAGGTATGTGTAAACACTGACAATGTCCTTTTCTGACTACCAGAGAGCTTCTGTGTTAAGTTTATCAAGCTTTGTACATGATTACTAAGATTGAACAAATCCTAATGCACAGTCTTAAATACAACTAGGCAAAATGTGGCTATGACTTGCTAGGATTTACTCATATTTTAAAAAGCAAGAGTTTAAATGAAAAAAAAAAGAATAATCCATCTCGTACTGTAAAACTAAGATCTAGAATTTAAGGGACCTAAAATGTTTTGGTTTGGTGCTATCTATAGTATTCTCAAATATTTATAGCATCTAGACACAAAAAAGGGTGCATTTAGAATTGCACATCAGTCTTCACTCAAAAGTGCTTTATTTTGTCTAAGTCACACCCTGAACATAATTGTAACATAGCATTTGAAGTAAATTATACGGTATCTAGGAAACACCCTGGATTTTATTGCAAGGCTGAATATGCCAAAGGTTTGGGTGCTTCCACTGCCAGCAGCTAGTATCACGGTAGGAAAGTCCAGCTTCTGGCAAAACAGGATAAAACAAGTATTTTTATAGACATAGTGAAAATATACATATATTCATGAGTCAGTGGAATGAGTCACCAAAACCGTGTTTTCACTTGAGAGGAAGCAACTTTAACCCATATTACTGAGTCTCAGATGTGTCAGTTACATTTTTTTATTGTAACTAGTTTCATGACACCCTCTTCCTACTTCTCTATTACCTACCCTGTGAATGAAGATCACGGCATTCTCAAGGTTCTTTTTGATCTGGAAAACTCACATCTGAGACAGCAAAGTGCTTAGGGGACCAATTTCAGCTCAAAGAAAAATAATTTCCTTCAGGAGGAGAAACAAAGTATTATAAAACAGAAAAAGAGCTGTTACAGAACAAGCATAACACTAGAAGGTACAAGTTTCTTAATTAGAAAATGATGTCTGATGCCTATTTTAGCTGCTGCTTAAGATATTCACCAATGTGACACTTTTCAATGCAGTAGGGAATGAGGTGGTTAAAACTCTAATATGCTCTGAAAATTTAGGACTGGTATTTCTGTTTCCCCAAAAACTCTGGTGCATTCCTGAGACTTCAGTCATGAAAGGCAGGTCCTGCTTGACCAACCTGATCTCCTTCTATGACCAGGTGACCCAGCTAGTGSATRAGGGGAAGGCTGTGGATGTGGTCTATCTGGTCTTTAGTAAAGCCTTTGACACTGTCTCCCACAACATTCTCCTAGAAAAGCTGGAGCCTCATGGCTTAGGCAGGTGTACTCTTCGCTGGGTAAAAATCTGGCTGGATGGCTAAGCCCAGAGAGTTGGGGTGAATGGAGTCAAATCCAGTTGGCGGCCGGTCACGAGCGGTGTTCCCCAGGGCTCAGTTTTGGGGCCTGTCTTGTTTAACGTCTTTATCAATGATCTGGACAAGGGGATCGAGTGAACCCTCAGTAAGTTTGCAGATGACACTAAGCTGGGCGGGAGTATTGAACTGCCTGAGGGTAGGAAGGCTCTGCAGAGAGATCTGGACAGGCTGGATCGATGGACCGAGGCCAATTGTATGAGGTTCAACAAGACCAAGTGCCGGGTCCTGCACTTCGGTCACAACAACCCCAGGCAACGCTACAGGCTTGGGGAAGAGTGGCTGGAAAGCTGCCCGGCAGAAAAGGACCTGGGGGTGCTGGTCGACAGCCRGCTGAACRTGAGCCGGCAGTGTGCCCAGGTGGCCAAGAAGGCCAACGGCATCCTGGCCTGTRTCAGGAATAGTGTGGCCAGTAGGCGGATGGAGGTGATCGTGCCCCTGTACTCGGCACTGGTGAGGCCGCACCTCGAATACTGTGTTTAGTTTTGGGCCCCTCACTACAAGAAGGACATTGAGGTGCTGGAGCGTGTCCAGAAAAGGGCAACGAGGCTGGCGAAGGGTCTGGAGAACAGGTCTTATGAGGAGCGGCTGAGGGAGCTGGGGTTATTTAGCCTGGAGAAAAGGAGGCTGAGGGGAGACTTTATCCCTCTCTGCAACTATGTGAAAGGAGGCTGTAGCGAGGTGGGTGTTGGTCTCTTCTCCCAAGTAACAAGCAATAGGACAAGAGGAAATGGCCTCAAGTTGCGCCAGGGTAGGTTTAGGTTGGATATTAGGAAAAATTTCTTYACCAAAAGGGTTATCAATCATTAGAACAGGCTGCCCAGGGAAGTGGTGGAGTCACCATTGTTGGAGGTGTTCAAAAAACGTGTAGACGTGGCACTTTGGGACATGGTTTAGTGGGCATGGTGGTGTTGAGTTGACGGTTGGACTTGATGATCTTAGAGGTCTTTTCCAACCTTAATGATTCTATGATTCCATGATTCTGATTCTTAGTGTGACCCTCTAAAAAAAACCCTGTAAGGATCTGATTCTTGTCTTACTTTATGTGCTCTCACTCATACCTTTTGCAGTGTYGTAGGCTGATAGAAAAGTAACTGGATCCATAAATATAATCACCAATTATAAGTGTCACAAGAGCAGAAATATGTTCCTTAGGTAAATTTGTATCTTAAAYAAAATAACCTGATTCAATTAAAAAAAAGAAAGGAAATGCAAATACCATGATTAAATTCTTTGGTTTCCCTCACCTTTTTGCAAGTACATACAAAGGGTGTACAATAATCCTCGCTGGAATTTGCTTGGCATAGGTTTGATGAATATCAACAACAGGAATTTTATGACTTTGGTGCATAAGTAATCATTGCAGTGAAAATTCCTGATTTTTCAAAAATAAATGGTGCATAAAACACATAAAAGCTCAGTTAATATGTCTGAACTTGTTCAAGAACATGGCCCAGCTCAACCAAYGGAACTAGTTTTTTATTCAGCAGAGACCTCTTAAATTCATTGCCTCACTGCACAGTAAATCTGTTCTTTTAGCAGGTTTTTCTTTTAGCAGGTAGTCAATTAAGGGGGGGACAGGTGTCCTCATGATATATATCTTTGCAGTGAAGTGTATGTTCTTACAACTTTTCAGTTATCTTTAAATTTCATCATATATTATTTAAAGAGTTGTATCTTAACTAAGTTTATGATTTCCTAGGGTAACTTGATTATATTTTTAAGCATACGGATGGTGAGGGGAGCATACCTGTATTAATAAGTCTCTTTCTTTTCACACTCTTAATTCTATATTTTTTAACCAGGGAAGAAATATACACTCTTCTGTTTGTAATTCTCACCCTCTACTCTTCCATTAACTGGTATATRTACTTCAACTTAATGTGGATAAATAAAGGAACACTATAAAGTTAACATTTAGATATTTAGGATAAGTGGCAAAAATGTACAGGCATTACATTGCTGGTCTTCCATGTTAGAGGAATTTCGTAGCCTAAATGTCAGAAAGGACGTAGGTGCATTTGGGGTGACAGAAYACAAACCAACCTGTAATGTTTACCAGATTAATTTTTAACTTCTGAGCCTTACAGTGATGACACTCATATTGCTGTAAAGAAATAGAAAAAGGACAGCAGATTGTTTCATCAAGTGTATGCCATGGAAGCCTAATTTTTAATTAAATTCCCTGCAATTTAGTGTTCATAGAAACCAAATAATTGCAATATTAGATGATTCTGAAATGTAAACCTTATTTCTAATGTAGGCATTAAAATGCTGTTATAAACAACCATTCTATTCTTAATCGAATTTTCAAAAATCTCCATTATTTAAAAAATAATAAATGTACTAATGGAGTTTGATAAGATTACTGTAACTGAACACTGCTATAAGCTCCAAATACTAGGAACACTGCATACACTGCAGATGAATTAGCTGTTCTTAAATTAAGGAATATTACAGTCAGTAATGGTATGACATTCTTTTTTATGTCCATGGCTTGGGTTATAATGTGACAGAAAAAAAATGTAATGTTTCCAAAATGACAGTTTTTAGATTTGTGTTGCCTGAGGTAGTTCAGCTGAACAATAAACTATAATTTGATTGATGGAAAATTGAAGTGGTTCATCTAACTTGCCAGGCTGTCTTACCCAAGGCTTTGGTTTTGCATGTATGATGATGTATCACAGTTTTAGAGATAATGTTGTTTGTATTATACATGAGATTTTTTTACACATAAAAATGAAGACTTCATTACCCAGTAAAGATCAAAATATGCTATGGATTAGCAAGGAATCAGATTTGTTTGAGAACGGATTTGTACATCAAAATGTGCTCTCTTTGTGAAACCAAATGATAAATAACATATAGGACCAGAGTGTCTTTATTTTTATGAGCAAATCAGCCATATCACCGGTTATGAAATTATTAACTTAAAGGAAGGATGACATCTGCACCCAAGAGAAACAATCAGAGAGTGGTAGCTTTTCCTTTATCCAGAATTAATCCTGTGAAATAACAGACTGGTCAGCAGAAATCTTTTAGAAAGAGCAATAACATTTTTATAGATTTATTAATATATACTTAAGGAGGAAAAAAAAGATGAATGAGAAAATAATGAAGATGCTATTAAATACATATTGGTAACATTTATATAGGGTTTCTTTTTTTTAATTACTGATGCAGTGTGTGTACAGCAACAGCTTTAGAAAAATTATAGTATTTTTTTTAGCATCTGTGAGAACATTTCTGAATTGCTCAAACCATTCGGTCACCAGACATTTTTTCCCTTAATTTTTTTGCATTAAGCAAGATGTTTGTCCTCTGCTCTTCTGCCATCAAACTAGTAAGACCAGCCATCTCTACACAGTTAAAAATAAGGCATGGCATCTAGTTTCCACTGTTAAAAGAAGCAAGATTTGAGGAAAGGATCATATAGCTGGGAGTATAATTATAATGTCTTGTTTTGATTCCTTTTTTCYCCTTTATTTTCATTCGAAAGGAAAGGCCAGCTGTTGAGCCATTTTGAACATGGGTCTTTCTTGCTCTTTCTCTTCCTCCCTAAGTACATGAAATAGCTAATATTGACTTTCCAAGTGAAACTGTAACACTTGAACTTGAAGAAACACGAATATTATCTCTCTCTGCTATTTATTACCCTGTGAAACACTAAACAAGGCTATGATCAAACAAAACTCTGGTAATCCAGTCTTCTGGGAGATTTAATTGGTGTACTACACTCTTTATTTTTTCTACAAAATGTCCTGAATTACAGGTGTTCAAGAGTTGAGGCTTAATCAGCAGATAGAACTTATTATTATTACACAGAAATGCAGGAGAAATGTATTTGAGACTATCCTTGAAGTAACAGAAGATCTGTCCAAAATGAGATTTCCAAAATTACTGTAGGGAATTCTCTGCAGTGGAAATGCTTTCTTCTTGGGTCATTACATTGCCATAAGTCTTAATTTTCCAGGCATTTTACTCCTTCTCCCTCTGTGTCATGCTTTTTATCAGGGTTCAAATCTGGAAATACCATTGTCTTTTCAAAACTGCAGTTTAAAACTGAACCATGCATTCAAAAAGAATTAATAGAGACACTGCATCAACAGTAGGATTGCCCTTTCTCTGTTAGAAAAACAAAACAAAACAAAACAAAACAACAAACAAACAAACAAAAAACACCAGCAGAAAGGTTGAAAGACAGCTTTTCTGTATTTTGCAAAGTAAACCAAGGACTAAAGGAGAAGGAGCTGCAAGATGAAAACTGCTTCTATTTAAGGAATATGGAGAGAAATCTAATTATGGAAAGAAAGTAAGGATCAGCTAGAAAGATAGGACTGGAGAAGACATTTTGAGTCTTCTATTCAAATGCACAGACAGCTCATCATATAATACTTTTCATAGAGTTATAGAGCTCTATCTGAAAACCATTTAGGGTAATTTTTACTGCAAGTCTGTTTAGAAGGCCATCAGAGTCTTACTGCTTGATAGAGCAGTGAGTTAGGAATGTCCTTCCGGATTCCAGAAAAATGTAGTAACTGACAACTTATTTCCAGTTCCTCAGTTGGGAATAATCAATATAATGTTTCATCTGAAGTAGCTCTTCTTTCATCCTAGTATTACTAATGGTATATTGATAGACATATATTTTGAGAAATCATCTGAGGAAAACAACTGAAGCAGGGTTGGTAGGAGGAGTATTAATTGATGACCATGGGATCACCACTGTTTTGGAGCCATGAAAAGGCAAATTTACAAAGTGAGGGGTCAGAGCCAGCAATAGTGAACTATTCATAACAGTACAGCTTGGTAATGGCTACAGTTCCTGCTGCCATCATTCAAGGATTAAATGAAACTAAAGAAGTATACTAAAGGAAGCAAAAGCAGAGGAAAAACAGCAGGGCTGATCTGCTTTTCCTGAGAACATCGGAAAGGGAGAAGAGAGAGTTAAATAAAAAGGCAATACTGGTCCCAGTAACAGTAGTGTGAAATTGATCCCGAGTGTCTTCAAGTTGGGAAAAAAAGGAAGTTCTGAATTGGTTGGTCACAGAAAACCTTGAACAGTCTTCTAGTTGGAGCAGTGGGGTGAAAACCAATCTGCTTTTAAGACACTTCAGACACTTTGTATCTACTGGCAAACTCCATCTCAGCTTGACTTTAAAACATTATCCTCTTTGTTATCAAATTTTTCCCGTTATTTATATGTCTCTGATTATACAGGTTTTGAGGTGGTTATGCATGCATTAATCCCCTTTTTGGAAGGTCTCTTCTTTTTATCAGTGACACAGATTACTGTTAGAATTAACACTTTTGACTTGGAAAAGCTTCTGGCCTCAAGTTCTTGAGCTCAGGTTAGCCATATTCAAGGTTTTCAACCCAACCGAATATACTACTCAATTCCCATATCAAAATAGATCCTTCTCAAATCCCAAACCTTACCTACTGCCCTACTTTTGTATATTTTCCCTTTAATTTAAATTGAATCAACTTTTTAATTAACTCCATGTTAATTAATTACTTAAAGTTATTTTTTCCAAAAGTACTTCTGGGGCATACTTGATTAAGAAACACGTTAGCTAAACACATCTAGGAATACAGACTTCCTTTGGCTATTAGTTGCATTTGTTCTCCAACATATACCCTGAGAATTAAAATTTCTCAGTGTCATAACTGTTGAGAATAGTGTTTCTCTCTGTTAATTTTACAGATAACTCTATCCACAGACACATCCATATCTGATTCCCTGGGTGCGGAGACAACTTCTATCATTAACTACCCCAATGGAATTTCACCAGCCTTCCAGAAAGTGACTTTGGCCCTGGAAGATCCCTTTTAATACATGCCTATTCCTTCTTTTTTTATTATTTATATTTTATCACATGTAGTGGTTTTCTGCCATTTTTTCCCCTTTTGTCTGTATTTCTGGATAAGACCAGACTTGTATTTCATACCTGTTCTCTTCTCCAGGGAATGGATCAACCAAGTTCCTTTTGTCCGCAAATRTCTGTTTCCTGTTCTCTGTCACTAGTTCAGGATTTTCTACTTTGCTGTACAGGTTCCTGGCATTTGACACTACTTCAAAAACCATTAAAAAAAATCTGTAAAATGAACTAAAAAAAATTTAAATGGGCCTATGGTAGCAATTCAACTGTCATGGTACCCCAGTGTCTCACTAATATGCAGAAAATTTGAGATAGGAAGCTAGTAGTATCCAAAATTTTGAGATATAGAAAACCAAGGCAGACTGATTAAATGTTTATCCAAGGTCACACTGGAAGTTCGTATAGAAGTATAAAAATATTTACTGCAGTTTTCTTGTATCTCAAGTCCCATGCCTTAATCAAAATACCTACCTGCCCTCCATCTGCCTGCAAAACAGAGTATATAAATACTGTGGGACTGTTCAAATGGCAATAGGAAAAGAAGACCCTCAACATGCAATGGCCTGTCAAACTTTGTGACAGTTTACCCTTCACTTTTTCCTGGTAGTTATTGTCACAGCCAGCTGTATGCTGATTTGTTTAAAACATAGTTTGTAGAGTATGCAACCGAACATCTGATCCTTAATGTACACATCTAAATTCTTTGAGCTCTTTGAACGTTAGAGAAAAGCAACCATTTGTGACTTTTTAATTGGTGTCAGTTGGCTGTATCATTTTTACTACATGACATATGTTACAAGGACTGTTCCTGCTGAAGGCAGGTGCATAGAATGTCACTTTACATTTTTTGCAAGTAGCCAGTATCTCATCAGTTTTGCATAGCACATCATTAGCAGCATCACACAGTGTGACAGCATATTGTGCCTAAATATGAAATGCTAATTCCTAGGTGAAAATATATTATTTTTAGGTTGGAAAGCAGTTTCTGTATCATAATGTGTGTTCCTGAACCAAAATAATTCTGTGGTCTGTCACAAAATTGCAACCTGACAGATTCTGCAGAGGAATCTTTTACATTTATACACATTACCAACACATTGCAAACAGTTTCTCTCTCATTTGTTTTGGCCCAAGGTCCTCTTAATCCTGTATGAGTGCTAGCAGACTATTTCCAAGAAGAGTATATAGAAACAGATTTTTGTTTTAAAGATTTTTTCAAGTACYAAATTTCCATGCCTTATTTCTAGTTGATTGAAGAACATAAAAAGTTATGTTAGTTCCTATTTATATTTTTAAATTTTATAAATTCTTAAAAGAGATGCAGCTATGATTCATGCTATTTCTATTTTTCTCTGCCCTCAGACAGTGAGAATATGTGCTCTCCCACTCCTATTAATTTGAAGAATAAGAACAGATTCTTTGATTTTAAGACCAGGTGAGTCTGTTTATCCTCAGGGAAGAATAAGACATGATGTGAAATCCTGGATGCACTGAAAGCACTAGCAATAACTTCTGCAGAGCTGGGATCTCCTCCATTGTTCTGTACGGAGAATTCTATCTTAAATATGCAGGAGATTCCTGAATACATCTCAGGCTTTAAATTCAACCAGCCTTTTCTATATCACAGGTCACTTTCTGGTACTGGATGATTTTGAACCAAGAAACATGCTTGCAACCATTAGTAAAGTCTTTGTGAAATACAGTAAATACTCAGATTGAAAATTCCCCTAATTCAACAGAAGGGATAGACTGAATATCTTATTATAAATGAAATTACAACTGCTATAATTTATATATAACATAAAAGGGCATGCAGACATATAAAGTTCCTAGCCATAAAGAACTTATAAACCAAAATCAACTTATATAAAACTTAACTATAAACATATCTCTAAGTTCACAGGATTGTAATTACATATTCTACATTTTAAAGAAAACAGCATYAAGGCAATATACCTCTTTCTCTGCATTTAAAAACACAGGTGAGATCTATATTAAACATAAAGTTGGGAACAGGGAAATACTAGGGGATATATGAACTGATTTTCTGTAAGAATGAAAATTGCCTTTTTTTYAAAATGAGTCACCAGAAGGTGATATCCAGATAGGATTTGTAGAAGTAGGATTGAKCCTTATGATATCTCACAGCTGTAACTAAGACTCTTTAAGGTGGTTTTCCCTGGATATAAATTATGAAACTGACCTTACACTAACCAGAATATCAAAGGTCTAATAACATTTCTCAATGATCTGTTGGTTAAACCAAATTGCGTTAAACCAAACTCAGAGCATGAATGTGACAATTTGTGACCAAGTTCCAGTCTCCTATTTTGAGAGATCAAAAATACTAAGAGCATTCCCAAGGAGCAGCATCCTTCATTGCTTTCGAGTGCAAAAATGCTAGTGTGAAACATAAACAAAGATCTCTCACAGGGACAAGAGATGAGTTTGAAAACCAAATGACATTGCAAGGCTCTCTGCCCCACTGGAAAATTGAAAAACAAGGGACAGTACTCATGTGAATCCCTTTCCTTTTCCTGAGGCCAAAACACATTTGTAAAAGTGCAGACAGAAAACCTGGGAAAGGCTGACCCAGCACACAGTATGGAGAAGCCAAACTTGCAAAGTACCAGCATCCTGCCTTACAAAGAGCAGAACCAAAAGAGCAGGGAAAAAAAGCCCACCAAGGAAAAGTCCTGGAGTACTGTCTCCTTTTGATGCCTTTGTGTGTTTCCTCACACTTGGTTGCTCTTTAAATTTCTCTCTCACCCAGTCTGCTACCATTGAGGCAATTATCCCAGGACAGTCCCCCCTGCAGATGTTGCAAGGGCTGCCTTTGACCCATCGGCGCATTTATAGCTGCCTAACTAGCCTCCCCAGATTGGGGAAGTAGAGAGCTTGCAAAGTTACATGGAGGTCTGGACGGGTTTGGGCCCCTATCTGCCCGGACAAAGCATGAAGATGACTGTAATGAAGAGTCTGGCACACACTGAAAATCTCCTTGTAAGTGGAATTCAAGATCACACTCTTCAGCAAAAGCATACGATATCTCTCAGGCTAACAGCTTGGCTTCCTTGCAACATCCCAGTGGGGCCATTCTCCCTCTTGTCATGTCATTATCCACAGCCTCTAATGCTCTGCCCACTTCTTGTAGTTCCAGGTGAACTCTTCCTTAGCCTGTCAGAAATCATTATAAGGCCAAACCATGAAGGAAGATAGMGCACAGCCTATATACCACTTTGGGTTGTTGGTTTGTGCAGCACATGTGAAGAATATTTAGGATTAAATAAGCACTCCTAGCCCACAGGCACTGACACGAATGGAAAATCGCAATGCGTCACTGGGCAGATATGTCTTGCCTGTGTGACTGGAACCACTTACATAGGTTGCAGGCATGGCACATCATGAGTATGGCATACCACTACGCTAGGAGTCTGTGAGGATTAAGAACGCTAATGTGAGACAGTGAGTAAGGTCCAACCTGAGCAATGTTTCCTGCCTGTGCCCTTGACTTCTCCATCATTAGCATTTCAGTGCTGTTCTCCTTAATCCTCTTGATCCTCCTCTGCCACACTAAGCACTACAAACAGATTCTCTGAAGTTTTGCCACTGCTTGTGACTGGACGTCAAAAGAGACTCAGCTTAGTTCTTGGAGCAGGTCCCAAGGAAGGCCATGCTCTTCGTCATATTAGCTCAGGTAACAGGGGTACACAGTCAAGCTACAGAACTGGCTTGCAACCAAGTGCCAGTACTGTAGTGGTTTAACCCAGCAGGCAGTCAGACGCCACACAGCCGCTTTCTCACTCCCCCCACAGTGGGACGGGGAGAGAATCGGAAAAAAAATTTGCGGATTGAGATAAAGACAGTTTAATAGAACAGAAAAGGAAAGAATAATAGTAATAATAATGATAATAATATAATAACAATACAATATGCAAAACGAGTGATGCACAATGCAATTGCTCAACACCCGCCAAGAAAATGGCCAAAAAATGATAGCCACTTCCTGGATTCCCCCCCCATTCATATACTGGGCATGACGTCACATGGTATGGAATACCCYGTTGGCCAGCTGGGCTGGCTGTCCCGGCTATGCTCCCTCCCAGCCTCTTGTGCGCCTGGCAGAGCATGGGAAGCTGAAAAAACCTTGAGTAATAGATTACCTAGCAACAACTAAAAACATTAGTGTGTTATCAATATTCTTCTTATAAATCCGAAACATAGCACTAGGAAGAAATTTAACTCTATCCCGGCCAAAACCAGGACAAGTACCTTATTGCCAAATGGTGATAGCTGACTCTTCTTCTAGGGAGAGGTAGGTTGCAGCTGTGGGATTAGTGTTATATTGACCTGATTAATGGTTGTCTCAGCTGGACCGTGGTCTTGCAACAAAGAAAAACAGCTCATAGCTATGGATGGYTAAGTCCTGTCTTCCCTGGATATATTCTTGGACCATGTTAGAACCTTCCTTCATGTCCTCTAGCTTAATCTGGTACTAATCACTGACTGTCTATAAATGTGTTACATCAAAAAGACAGTGCTTTAAGGATTCACTTTTAGGAAGAAACAAACAGGGTCATCAAAACCATCATTGTTAGCACAGTGGTTGGTTGTACTGTTACAGTGGCAGAATCTGAAAGTCCTGCGTAAATATTCAACCCTGTCTTCATATGCGAAGATGCTTCTTACAGTTAAAAAAAAATGTTTCCACACGGTTAAAATTATTTTTGCATCTCGTGAATCCTTCCCAACATTATTAATGGCAGTTAGAAAAGAAGAGACTAAAACTACTAGATAAATGAGGCTTTATTTAATTTATTCATGACAGTAGAATGACAGCAGACATCATCTCTTGAAAGAACATTTGTTAGAGATTCCTTATAGAATTAAGGAATGGCTAAAAATTGTTCTCATATATTAATCTTTTGTGAAGAGATCTAAACTGTGATAAGAGATTTGAATGCACATTTAATAAAAGCACTATGCTTTTTGTAACATTGTGTTTGAAGGAGGCAGACATAAGAGAATTGATTGAAATCACAGTCTTATGCAAGAAGTTATGGATTCTGCAGATAAAAAAGTCCAGGAGAGAATGAAAGGTCCTTATAATTGTAGTAAACTCTTTGGAACATGATGTAGGCCAAAGACTGTAACTTTGTCCTCATACAACACTCATTCAAGAAAAACATAGAAATACGTGTGTAGTTAATAAAACATGGATTTTTTTCAAGGAAATATTCGTTATTTTCAGTCTTGTTACAGTCCAYTTCAGACATGGACAATACATTGAACTGCTTTTATGAGCTGAGGCTTCTGAGGCTTCTGAAAGATATTTAGAGTTTAATGCTGAATTAGATACAGGCTTCACAAATACAGAGCTTACTCTGCACGTCTGAGAAAGGTCAGTTATCAAAAAAAGTCTCTCTCCTCCTTTGCTTTTGAAGATAATGCCATGACACCAGTCATGAGGTCTCATTTTTATCAGTTAAGAAAATTAATAATTCCTTTTTTTTTTTAACAATTATTTCTTAGCTCATAATCCATTAATGATGTTAAACTCTAATTCTCAGCGCAGAGCTTGAGGGGAAAAAGGTGAAACAGCTAAAATTCAGAAAAGGAATGTTGATATCACCAGTTCAGTCATGGGGGCAGACACAGGCAGAATATTGATTTTCTCAATGATTTATACATGTGTTTAAGATATATATGTAACAAAGGTGATACAACTCCTTTTTTCCACTTTCACATTCAAGAAGCAACACATTTGTGCTCAGAAATGCAGCTAGTCACACTGGTCCATGCCTTTATCTAAACTAAACTGTGTGATCTTGATCTGACAGAGAGGCACAAAGAAATTCTCGATGGCTCTTCTTTAACAGCATATTAAGTATATGACACTGAAAAGATCTTTGCATTAGTTGATGTTTCTCTTTCCAGTGCGGAGATCCTGTTTCAGGGTCCTGTTTCTAATACTAAAATTTTCATTTGTTTGAGCCAATGTATCTCAGGATATATTGCTTATGTATACATATATATATGTGTGGGTATGTAGCAATATGGTATATATGTAATATACCCTGTATATGTATGTATACATATATATATGTATATATATACACAAGTTCAAACCTGCCCTTGAGTCCAAATTAACCTGGCATCCAAATGAATTGGGCATGGTATGTTTGCACTTGAGCAGGGGCTTTGGCAAACCTGAGAGACAGCAGGAATATGTGTCTCACACTGTAAACCTTGGTGCCTGAATGGGGATTTGCCCTCTGATCAGATGCGTAGTAAGATTACCCCACACCCTTTATCTTGAAAAGCTTTGCAACAGCCTTCTGTAGGTTTTGGACCCCTCACTAGAAGAAAGACATTGAGGTGCTGGACCATCTCCAAAGAAGAGCATCGAAGCTGRTGAAGGGTCTGGAGAACAGGTCTTATGAGGAGCGGCTGAGGGAGCTGGKGTTGTTTAGCCTGGAGAAGAGGAGGCTGAGGGGAGACCTTATTGCTCTCTACAACTACCTGAAAGGAGGCTGTAGAGAGGCGGGTGTTGGTCTCTTTTTCCCAAGTAACAAGTGATAGGACGAGAAGAAGTGGCCTCAAGTTGCACCAGGGGATGTTTAGATTGGATATTAGGAAATATTTCTTCACTGAAAGGGTTATCAAGCATTGGAACAGGCTGCCCAGGGAAGTGGTTGAGTCACTATCCCTGGAGGTATTTAAAAGACGTGTAGATGTGGCACTTAGGGACGTGGTTTAGTGGTGGACTTGGCAATGTTAGGTTTACGGTTGGACTCAATGATTTTAAAGGTCTTTTGCAACCTAAATGATTCTATGATTCTATGTTCTCCAACTCTTTCTGGGAAGCAGCATTGCCTGCAGCAAGGGAGAACCTCAGAGTGCATTGCTCTTCTGAGAAGGGCCACAGTAATGCTAGGTGTGTGTAGCCACCAACTGTGGCCCAAGCAATGGGCATACTTTTTCTCACCATCAGAACCACAYGCTGCCATCACAGAGGCTTCATAGGTAGATTTCTTCTCTACTTCTGAGTTGTTTAGCTTTACCATTCAAAGAGTGTGACCCCCAATATTTTCTTATTTCCATCTCTCCTAATTCCAACTGAGGTCACACTGTCATTCCTGATCTGTGGTTGCTGCAGACTGACTAAGCTGCCTGACATTTGTGAAGATAAGGCATTAAGAATAAAAAGAATTCACTAGAAAAGTAGAATTTGTTCTGATGTGCTGGGACTGTTAGTCTTAATTATGTATGTTTGGTTTTGATGGTGCCATGAGGAGGATTGGAAGTGTCTAGGGAGATTATAAGTAACAATCTTTTAATGGTCATCCAACATTTAAAAGGTCTGAGAGAGCTGTTAGGTTATCTTCTTTTATAAAATTATTTTTATCATTGATGGGTTATTTTCACTTTTTCTGACATTAATATAAAAATCATAATTCACTGTCCTGAGTCCCTGTTCCAAATAACCTTGCTACAGCAGGCAAATAGCCGTAAATGCCATCACAGAATACCTATGAGAAGTCAAAAGCAGTTAAGACATTAGGTGCAGCCCATAAGATGTAGTTACACAGTGTTTCCCTTTCATATGACTGTTACACCTTTGTAATTGTACCTCTGAAGAGTCAAGCCTCACCCAAGGCTTTACAGCTGAGTTCTGCCCCTGCTTGTTTGGAGCACATCAGTGACAGAACTTGGCACCACTGTCCTCCGAACTCCCCTCATGGATACAGCTTGAAGTGGGGAAATCATTCCCTCTATCGTAGCATTTTTTTGCTTTCCCTACTAAATSCATTACGAATTTTACCTCCATTTCGCACTGTGCCCACATATAGTGAAGAAAATTCCTGTTCTTGCTAGAGTTTGCTAGTCTTAAAACTGTAGAGTCTGTGCTTCCGCTATCTCTCTGGAAGTGGTATGATGTAGAGAATATTATTGACCTATCTAATGCTGTTAAATGGTCCCTCCTAGTCTGTTTACAGTTTTTCTGCCAAGCTGGGATCAGAACTATGACCTTTTGCCCCACCTCATATGTCTAAGCCTTAACTTGTCAATCATACCAGATTTTCTGCTTTTGCTGTGTTTCAGCAAGGTTATTATGGTGCACTAAGGCCATAAACCCACTTACTCTCTTGTGGAAGTCCAGCACATATGGTACTACTGACTCCTTTGATGCTTCCAGCATGATTTTCTGCTTGTCCCTCGCAAGATTGAGGAGCACACTCACCCTCCTGCAAACAGGAGCATGTAAGGCACAAACCCCATGGTCTCTTCTGAGACCCCCTGACATGCAAGCAGATTGCGCTATAGTTATTTGTCTTCTTAGCCCTACTTTTGGCTTTGTAGGTATCAACATGACTTTGGCTGTCCAAGTAGACTCTATCAAACCCCTCCCCATTCTCTTGCCCTCACATTGCTGGTAATGATATAGGAAGATCTGGAAACTTCAGTCCCAAAATCCCTTCCAGAGTACTTTGAGGGTACTCAAAAAACATTTGTGGTTTTTCTGTGCATTTCCTGATGAATTTTCTTCTTAACCAATCTCAAAGGGCCATCCCATCAGATGACTCTATAATTCAGAATGTACTTAAGAAGCTACAAAGTATTTTGTTTTGAAATACAGCAGAAATGATTTAACAAAACAGCACCTAATATTATCTGTGATCAAAAACAGATGAAATGGGAAGTGGAAGAGCATACAAATTGGTAAAGAGGCCAAATAAACTTTTAGCTGGTCACTTGTTTTGTCTTTAACAGTGGACAGTACCAGATGAGGCAGAGAACATTTTAAGACACTGTGATGTACAATTATTAAACTTTGCTCATACAAAGTTTCTTTATAGCCCCTATCATAATATTCCTTGAAGCACAAATATCTCAGTTTCTTTTTAATCTTAATCTTTTTTTTTCTTTTTATTGCTTTTAATAAATTTTACCTCAACTGAAGAAGCAGCCTTGCTTGTAGCCTTGAAAGACTTTTTTTAGATGGAAAATTAATTGAAAGTTAGTAATGACATGGAAAAATGTAAGACAGAGGAACTCTGTCATAAAGGCCACATATCCTTCTTGGACATTGGAGTTATTTCTTTTTTGTTTCTTTTGGTCTTGTCTTCCAAACAGGTATTTAAAAATATATAGTAGACATTGTACTAATCTTGGAGAAAAGAAATACTGGGAAAATCCCACAAAATAGGAATATTTCTGTCATATATCATATGAACTTTTTACGCTTCTGAGCAAACATACTATCTTACTCATTGTGTATTGTACAAACTTTTGAGGGTCCCAATTCTAAATACCGGCTATATTTAACTTTATTTCTGTGTTTTTCCTTTTATATACAATGCATTTTATTTATCTTAAGAGTCTTTTAAGGCACTGTTTTGTACAGGTGCTTAGGAAGAGTCACATCGATATTTTTAATTTTCTAATTATGTAGCTTAATTTCTCATCTGGAAGTTTTACTGTGCAATAATTGAAAGACATTTTTAATCTGAAGAGAAAAGGCAGATCTTATTCGTATGAAATCAGACTGACATGGTAACATTTGGATTAATGAATTTTTTGTTAATTTTAGAAGACTTAACTTCCAAAGTAATTTAAGGTTTCTGTGTTTGTTGATATTGCTTTTTAATGTGACAACAGTGACATGCATTTCCACAACAGATGGATTAATGTCATTTTTTTAAAAATTACTTCACCTAGACAGGTGTTTCCTGTATATGTTTGACATGAAATTAAACATTGCTCCAGATGTTCTGTTTGTAGCAAAGCCAGTTAATTTTATTAGAACATTTAATCACAGATCAACAGCGTAATAGAAATGCAGTCTATGTGAAGCAGATATTTAACAGAACTTCCTAATGTGGAAGAATCTATATATGGGAGCGAGGTACAGTTTTGTAAGTGAATCCCACAAATGTATTTCTGTGGCATGCTACATTTTCTGAATTGAGACCAGAAATCATGTTATTTGCTTACCTAAAAGAATTTTCACACAGGATAGGTATTTTTGATTGGAGGATATTGATAGCATATACTCTTCCAGATTTTTACCCATATATATATCATCCCACTAACTTAAGGTAGAGTTKAAAAACAGTGTATTAGGAATTATAAGAGATTCCTTATCTTTGAGCGTGGGGAGTCCTGCACTGTTTTAATGCTTGGTACCCTCCCGTTAATCTCGAGTTGCATACATTCACAAGTAATTGCCCTGCTTGCAATGCATGTACTAAGATCTTTTATGCCAAACTTAAATATCATTACATGCCTAGCTATTCTTCCATTAAGATTAGCTATAGATTTCCCATTAATTATTACATCAGATTTATTCATCATTAATAAATTAGACCTCTGTGCTCTGTCACGGACCGCTTGGGCCTCATGAAACAGGTGAAGAAAAAACTTGAATGTAGCCCTGGTGATTCCAGAGTAAATGTAAAAATATTCATAATTTTTTACTTTGAAATATTAGTTTATATATATGGACTAATAACAACTTAAACGCCTCTGATGATTGATGTTTTTTGTTGGCCTGTCACCTCATTGTATAGAAGTTTGTTTTAATGAGTTTCTCTAATGAATATTTTATATTGATACTTGGATGAATGGCATATGGTAAATGCAAGGTAAATTACAGCTCTTTAAATAAATATTTTTCATAAATTATTTATTTTGTGATGCCTGTATTGGTTAGATGTCATGTCARATGAAGGCTGGAAATTATTTACTCTAATACTTATTTGAGAGTTGAAAAAGTAAAAGACTTTTAATTATTAACAAGCTTCCAATATACTCATGTAATTTATGGGAAACTACCATAAATTCTGTAAGATTACAATTTTGTAAGGACAGTTTTATTTGTATCATGCAAAATAGAATAATCTCTTGTGTCTTTACAAAAAATTTTATTTATTCATACAGAAAATATTGTGCTGTTCCTGCTAAAACCTATTTTGATGAATTTCTGGCTTCCAAAGGATTATGAGTTCTTGTCAACTGTCATTATTTCCGTGATACGTTCCTGGTTATTTTTAATGGTGCCAAAAATTAAAGTTAAAAATCAACAAGAACATACATAGTGGATTGAGTGCCCTTGGTTTGTGTTGGAGTGCACAACTCTTACAAACAAACTGCAGAACTGAACTTAGCTATTTCAATGCTTAGTAATGACCCAGTTCTAGATCCCCATTGAATTATTCCCACTGTTATTATTCTCACTGAAATTAGAGAAAGCTGAGGGCATTTTAGCATCTTTCAGAACTGTACCATTTTTTCTTTCAGGTATGCCAATGCCTACCATATAAAAACAAACCACACGTGCAAGACAGCCACTGGAACACAAGCACAAAACTGCAACAGTGTCTAGATACTGTAATCTTTAAATGTGTCATGTTAGAGATTAATACAGTTTATTTGTGCTCACCTGAAGATAACTGGACAAAAATGGGAGAYTTTAACTTTAGACATCACCTACTATGCATACTCCTTGAATACTAGGAGCTAATTTCATGACTAATATATTCCATATGCTTTCTAGAATAAACAGAGCAGAGTCCTCAAAACCTGCAAGTAAATCACATCTGTTTTCAAGAGATTTTTATATGCCTTTAATCTAAATTTATAATTCAGAGCATAATTCTGATGTGGAACTTTTTCTCATATGTATACATATACAGCAGTCTGCTTTGCACACTGTTCAGCATGGTGGTTAAATGCATGATCTAGTCTTTAGTAAATAAAATATTTTGAAATATTTTTACAGAAGTCTTTACAAACTAAGTGAAAGTGTTAAGGCACTTCAGGTCATCCGGTAGCACTCTCATTGAGGTAAATGGCATGTCGCATTGGTTTTTCAATTGAGTTGAGTCTTACTCTAGTGACCAGTTCAAAACTGAACTGGTTTATTATGCCTTACAATTTTCCTCAAGGAAAGCTAGTGTTCATTTGTTAGGGACACTTCTGTTACAACTGATATTTTGAGTTGATTCAAGTAAACTTACCAATAACTATATTTAAGACAGTGGGTGCATTCCTGTTACATTTGGACTCCTCATATCAGGGTCATATTGGATTATAAATCATGTAGAAAAAGAAAAAAATGAAACGTTCCATTTTAGGCACATTTTAAAAGTATTTGTCTTACTTTTCTTCCAATGCTTCAGCTATGGTCCTGTGTGATTTAACAGGACTGATAACATAAAAGAATAGCATTTTTTCTTGTCTACTTCAGAGCTTAGCTCCACTCCAGAAAACAACAAATATTCAGAACATTGTCATCCAATTCCCAGTTAAGAAGAAATCTGAGGTGTGGAGTTAAACGTATGTTATTCAATATTGTTTTATTTTGCATGTACACCAACTCTGTAAAATAATGGTTGCAGACAGTAGGCCATTCTTTCAGTCCAACACTAAAACATT